>BROG01000091.1:1102500-1592500 GCA_030159075.1 Atrina japonica | reverse complement strand
AAAGAGATTATAGATTTGATTCAAATATTTTGAAGTCAATCCTCTGACTAATCAAAAACTTGGGACAAATGTACTGTAGTGGGTTACCTTGGTTCAGCTGTTTTACCTTTGTCATTTCGGCAGTCGAGATGAATCGATGTAAGGCATATCGATAAAGTACAAGGTGCCACAAATTCTAATAACAATTGGTCCATAGACACAAAACCTACCCATCAAAATGTTATATTAATAGTTTAAATTTTCATTAATTCAAACTTATTAAAGATACAAAAGTCGTTGGAAATTTAATTAAAGATTTCCTCAGTGGTTTGGAAAAGGAGTCCTCCGACTGACTAATATTTAATCTAATCAGTATTGTATCAACCGTTTCCTATCAGTTTTGCTATTCCATCAACATTAACCATTATTGCAACCTAGGGTTTGTTCATAAATCCAGCGATATATAAAGCTAATAGGGATTGGTGACTCGCGCTCTTCCAGTTATGAGCGGATGTATCCTTTTGATATGCAAATGAGTGACCCAGTTTAAATCGACACTCACCGCGCAGGCGCAAACCAGATAGTAACACACAAACAGTGAGAAGGGACGTTATCGAGACAAATCTCTTATACAGAGTTGTCGGTCGTGTAATTGTTGCGAAGCTGCTGGCACCAGCAAAGACCGGCAACTAGATTGATCGTTCGTATGTGTATCGTGAAAATGTTACTCGGTAATTTGAGAGCAAGGAAAGGTTTACTACTTTAAAACATTAAATGTTTCACAAATCACGAGTTTTTGAAAAAATAACCGAATAAGGTACCATTTTAACAACTCAAAATAAATGAATAATGTAGAAAAATATTAGAAATTACATCAGAAATGTGTCAGCAAATTTTAATTTTTAGATTCTTGATCTACTAAAGTAAATACTAGTCTAGAATCAAAATCTTTTTGATAATTACGTAAACCCCTCTCAACTTTATTAGATTAACAAATAAAAAGAATTTTCAAACCGAACATTAAAAGATGTAATGTATAACATATCCGGAGATGTAAATCGGCAAAATATCTTTTTACGTTTGTGTATAATTTCAGTTCTATCAGGAACATGTCGTAATCCTACAGCACTAAGGTGTGAAAATACATGGCACCTATATTTATTTAAACATCAAGGGGATTAACTTTATCTGTTCTGATAAAAGCGATGGTATATGGTATTTGCAGTAGACACTGATAAAGGACACTCGTTTTGGGTGTTGAACTCCCGCAGAGGAATAATACTGCAGATCACTTCCTGAGTTAAGCATGTAGCCTTGTAGGTGTAATAAACAATCTTTCGAATATTTTTGCTCTCCACCCCTTTGAAACCACAACCCAGATACTTATAAAATCATAATAAATATGTTTTTTATTTATTATTTCTAAAAACTCAAATTTACACATTTCTTACACATGATTAAAAAATAAACATTTGAGTGGGGTGCAAAAGAAGGTATTTCTGAAATATGTTAATTTAGCACATGATATAATAACTACATGTATATACTTCTATGCAAACAATAAAATTCCCACTTTACAATAAGTCTACACAGGTAAGTATTTTTGGTAAATAATTTCCAAACATGCAGGAAGAATAGAAAATTGAGTATTTAAATAGATCTATTAGACAATTAGAGGTTAATCAATTTCTTTTAAATTTGGGGGAAATAAGTTGATATTGGAAATATTTAAACAATTCAGACAGTTGAAAAATGAAAAATACTTAAGCTTATATCTGAAATGAAATCATTGTAACTTTGATATGATGTTAATATTATTTATGCACATTTCTACACTATTTAAACAACAATTATTGTCATTAGACAGAATAACAAAATATTTGATTATCCTGGGTTCTTAATTTTAAAATATGAAGAAGTATGGACATTATTGTACAAGTGAAGACCCTGATAGGTTTTTCCAAGTATAAATCTGTGTATGTTTGGTTGAATTTGATTCATTACTATAAAATTAAATTGTTATATTTGTGGATTAAGTGCATAATACTGAATAGTAAGGATTATTCTTGCATCACCATGTCAGATTTTTGCTGTTTGCAAATGATGAATATGTACAGTATTTGGACATAAATTAGTTCGCAAAAAATGAATTTTCACAATATAATCATAGTAATCCTGCAATCCTGTGATTTGTCCTCCAAATTTGGTAGATACCCAAAATTAATGAAAATCAATAAATGACACATACATGTATAACCCATGAAGTGTGGGCCTAATTTTGATATTTCTGTTAGTTTACATCCATGAATTACTTAAAAATACATTATTTATCCATTAATAAACTTCAAAATGAAGTCACTAGAATTTTACTCACATGAAAATTAGTGTATTCCATCCTAAAATAAAACACAGATTGTAATGGGATTTCTAACACATAAGAACCAAATCCTCACCTTCATGTGAATCAATTTACTTTATTAAAATTGAAAAAAACAATGAATTCTAGAGGAAAAAACATGAATTTACTAAGAATATATAGTGAAAATAAATTTTGCAAACTTATTTATGATATCACTCCAAGCGGATTAAATTTTTTCTATTCTGCAAATAAAGGTATAATTATGTGCAGAGCTTGGATGAAAGAAACATGTTTGCATACTGAAATCCTGTTGAGTAATACTGCACTTTAAAAAGTGACCTCATGGAAGAACACACACATGAAAGAAAAGACAATTTATCAATTTCTTGGATTTTATTTCATTTAAGATACATTAATTTCTGCAATGAATTGCATACATGTAGTTCCACAATATTGTTACATAGTCACTGTAACTCAACAATTCATCACTGCCATCCAGTTATCCTTTTATTATAACTTTTTCCCCTTGTCTGAAAAATAAAACACACAACAAATACACCCAGTGTACATGTATTTCAATGACAATTTTAAATAAAGAGAATTTATTGAATTTACATGTCATATTCATTTTTTTAACTTAATGTATCATCACATTTATTCCCTAATCTCATAAAACTGTTTTTCTCGATTATAACTAAACATTAAAGTAAATAGTTTTTAGGCCAACCTTTTTACAACTGTATAAAAATATAACATTGGAGCCAACTCTGCCATTTTCAGTCTTATTTAATTTTTTGTTAATCCCTTTAAGGCTTAAACCCTGTAAACTGCAATAAAAATATGAACATGCCTATATACTAACTAACTAAGTCAGCGTTTCATTGCACTCTAAAAATTGTATATAATTTTATTCTTCAGAGTAATTGAGAAAATCATAATCAACAATTTTTGTCTCTTTCAGTGCCTTCCACACTGATTGGATAATAAAATTACTTGATTTGAAAATAAAAAAAAATAATAAAAACAAATTAAATTCAAATAGAAATGTAATGCAAAATTTTGATATTTTAACTTCATGAATTAAAAAAAACATTTAGGCCAACAATTTACAACTAGATAAAAATACAACGTTACAGCAAACTCTGCCATCCCGATTTTTTTACAATACTATTTTCAATAATTCAAAATCCTGTAAACTGTAATCAAATATGAATATTCCTCTGTACTAAGTTAGTGTTCCAATAATCAATTACATTTTGCACTTAGAATTGTAAATAATTTTATTTTTCAGAGTAATTGAGAAAATCAGAAGTGTCAGTATTTGGTCTCAAAATCATTTAAATGGACGGTAAAATACTTTAACTTTAAAATATAAAAAATAATGGATAAAAATATTGATTAAAAAATTTACCGAATACTTAAAAATTTTAATATATCAAATTCACGACTCACAATCAATAATTTTATTTTATGCAGAAACAAAATAGTTTTAAGACCTACATTTTTACAGAAAAATCTGCCATTCAGACATTGCCAGTCCTATTTCAATTTTCTGTTAATTCCTTAAAGTTTAAACCTTGTAAACTGCAATTAAATATGAATATGCCTATTTACAAAGTTAATGTCACAATAATTAAGCAAATTTTTCACTTAAAATTGTAAGAAATTCATTTTTCAGGGTAATTGAGAAAATCAGAGGTGATAATAATTCAAAATGGACGTTAAAATCCCTAAATTTTAAAATATAAAAGAGAAAAAAGAAAAATATTAATAAAAAAAATAAACGCGTACTTCAAAATATTAATATT
This sequence comes from Atrina japonica, assembly GCA_030159075.1. Taxonomy (NCBI): domain Eukaryota; kingdom Metazoa; phylum Mollusca; class Bivalvia; order Pterioida; family Pinnidae; genus Atrina; species Atrina japonica. The sequence continues at coordinate 1,588,354 of BROG01000091.1, read as the reverse complement.
TCAACTTCACAAATGACAAGCAATAGGTTTATTTTATTCAAAAAAACAAAAAGTTTTTTTAAACATCCATGTTAAAACTGATATCAATAAAAACTCATGCGGATAATTCCGCCATTTCGTCTTCGTCGTAGCTCTAAATAAATGTTCGATTAATCACTTTAAAATCGGTACATCATAGTAAATTTCAAATCAATAAACAGAAAAAGCATATGTACTTCACAATTACTGAGTACTTTGATAAGATCAAGTGTGAAATAAGTCAACTTTGCATTTGATTTTTCCACATTTTGGACAATATTTTTAAAAGTAGCGTACCATATGAGGCTTATATTATGGGTGATTTTCTATCCAGGTTTTTAAATAAAAATCATCGAACTTTCTGCTTAAGAATAGCTCACTTCATAATAGTTATATTCTCGCAATTAAATAATTAGCATCTCATCCGAAGTGATTCAATAATTTCAATGCTTATAGCTCTTCAATATGGTATGGTTCTCGGCGATTGATGTAATTCGCTTCAAAACAAGCTCCTATTGCTTCAGTTAAACTGCCTTGATTATGTAAATATTTAATTACTTCAAATCGCTAAATCGGTGTATTTGGTTACCTAGACATATAAACTTTATCACAATAACAACTGCTCACCTGTTCTGATTGTTGTATGGCTAATTGTCCTATGATTTCTGAAGTGATGCTACTCCAAGCGTAAATTGAAAATGGCGCATTTTCCCGATAAGTTGACACAGTAAGCAGGATCTCCGAGACGCTTAGTGACATCGCCTATATGCGCGTTGCTCTATATAAAACCGCCGAGTCACCAATCCCTATTAGCTTTATATATCGCTGATAAATCTTTATACATTCTTAATTTATTTATTCAATGGCAACATTTAAAAAGTCTCAATATTTCATGAATCAAACGACTGGAAAGCAAGCTTATGATAATTCAAAATTTTCAAAACAAATGCTAGTATCTCTACATCTATGTGTATGTATTATAGCCTACTTAATTTGATAACAAACTCATGACAAAACTTGATATACTAAAGAACACTTCATTTCCTGGACCGGGAACACACCCTAGCACAGTGGAAATTCATCTGGACAAACATTTAATTATCGACAACATTGTACATTCCAGAATTAGAATTTCCCGTTTCTTTCGATCCGATATAGATATCAAATGGAGTTCTAGCGATCGGGAATACTTATCAAGCAGGATATTGTAGAATTAGGTATGATGGGAGATAACTCGCAGATCCAATTTTCCCTCTATTATCGTTATTTCTTATGCATATGATACGTTTCTATATATTTGTTGGTATCGTTTAATTGCTTTTATTTTCTTTTTTATATAAATTCCCCGATTTGAAATTATCAAATTTGTTTCGCCTCTCTGGTTTATCTCCTTAGTATCAGGAAGAAAAATCATACTCATTTCATTTACTAACTTTTAAACTGTAAATTAAATACGTGACTTCTCATATGCTCGCTTTCAAAAGTTACGTCTACCACGATTCTGTGTCCGTTGTCAAACTCGATAAAGGTACGTTTTTCACAGATTGTCGTAGATTCGTAAAATGTCTCTATTTATTAAAAATATCCTAATCTCGATTTCCTTGTATAAGCTATATACACGCATATTACAGTCTGCTAGTTGGTTAGCTTACATTAAAGTTAGATTATTATGGATAGTTAATTTATTATTAATTAAATTGACATAATTTTACTTTTACACAATGAATAACATTATATATTTGATAAATAACACACCACTTTTTGGTACTAGTAGTCTATTAAATCTAGTTCATCATTTGGTGTTTAAATAACTAAATAATGACTTTTCAAATGTACATGTATTGATATTCATTCAAACTCGTATGTAAAAGTTACTGAAAATCAAATATGTAGAAATTAAATATACAAATAAAGAATGTCGCATGAAACACGTGTTTCAATGTACATATAATGAGAACTGTGGTGTGATGCGACATCCTAATATTACAGGTATACATATAGGCAAGTCTACATGCTCGCACATTTCATCTTCACTCATAATTTTAACTTATTTGAAATATTATCGAACGACACCCTGTATGTCAGTAAGTCCGTGTTATTCAAAAGTGAAAGTTGGAAATGACGAGTAAAATATGAATAGTATTGGTGTTGAAACCATGTGACATCGGAAAATCATGAATATTCATTGTAAGTCCCGGGTATGGACTTGCAAAATGTGTATTGAAACAATGCACGGACCAGTTTCAATTACTGTGTTCAATAATACAAAAAGAAAAAGAAAACACTTGTTGAAATATCAAAAAAATATATTGCCTCGTATTTTTCCGAAAGAATTAAATGAATACGTCTGTTTTGAAGAATTACTGAATTAACTTGGGCGGGACAATTAATCATTTTTCAGGACAAATGGGATATTACCATTTTTTCAAGACAGACAGTCTTATTAATCTAAAATACCTCATTTGTGCATTGTGTATGGGAATTATCAGCTGTAGTGATCTGTTTGAAAATTCTTTACATAACACTCGTCGTGTCAGTGTCAAATTTTACAATGGGTAATATTTGAAATTCACAATATTAAGTTTCACATTTCAAGCACCCACTGTGTCAATCATTAAGTGACAAATGATGTGATTGGTCAATACTGGAGGAGTGATACCCTACGATCCAAATATGGAAAGCGACAACAACAATAGTCCCGTCTTCAAAACATACTACGCCATACTTGATTAGAGGAGAATTTGGGGTCAGGAAGCTTGGCTCACTTCCCAGATATTGTGCCAGAAGAAGACTGTAATCTAAACCGAAACAACATCAATGAAACTAGTTCGATTTAAAGTACATGGATCATTTCACAAATGAGGACAATACAAAATTCTCATGGATGTGAAAGTTAACGAAAGATGACCATGGTAGGTGAATTTTGCTCCGCGCTTACGATAAAGTGCTGAGCAAAGGAATTCGAGTTTTTAGAGAACGGGGATTTCACTTAAATATCGTCCATAATATGAAGTTATAGAGTATAATTTGTGTTTTAGTGTTTTGTCTTCTCAAATTAGCTCGTAATGGCCATATAAATCGATGCTGGTAATGTGGATTATTTTCCAAAATGGCTGCCAAAATTTTCTGATCGTGTCGTGACGTGCCTGTCAAATTTTATTTTGATGTTTATGACCTGTATAAGCCCGAAATCCATAGTATTCATGCTATATTGTGCAACTTATATTCATTGCTTCTAGTTGTAGACATTTTTGTAATTGCACAACCAAGGAATTGCTTTTTTTTCGCGATAGAAACACTACCAACTCGCTTTCCTTCTTGTAAAACTATTGAAGGCCCCTTATATCATTGAACGTATGCGATTTAAATGGAGGTATGATAGAGAGACGGGTTTTTACGTCGTTATATTTACACAGTCACTCAAATGTTATCGTGAATAGAACAACCTATTACTTTGACTTCAATGTACTAAATATCAAACGTCAATTTGGTAACTTTTGAATTAGATCTAGATCTAGTCACTAGTTGAACAACATTAAGAGGGGGTATACATGACATTAGAAATATGAGAGATGTATTCACGAATTGTACATTAATTTGTGTGCTCAATTCGCATTCATGTTGCATGAATTTTTAATAGACGGCCAACATAATGTATAGTATTATAATGGGGTCCTAAAGTTCTGTATAATTTTGTTGATATATTCGGCATCAAGTATTTTTGGCACAGAGTAATTTCAGCACTTTTATAAGTAACTTCGGCACTTAACTTATCGGCATCAGGTATTTTCGGTACATAAACAGGTAATATCAACAGCTAATTAATATTGATTTATGATAAATTAATATCTGGTGATGAATTTTAGTTCCTAAGTTTTAATGCATGTGTTTGGAAGTGGTGCAAATACTTGCTTACAAGTGCTGAAGTTATTTGGTGCCGAAATTACCTGATACCAGAATAACTGGTATCCAAAAATTCGGCACCAAGTAATTTTGGCACTTGAAAGCAAGTATTTTAGCACTTTCTAAAACACCTGATAAAACTTGATTTTTAAAGCCATAAAGGTTAATATTCATCATAATATACTTATTGATTTATCCTAATTGATATTAGCTGCTGATATTAGCCGTTCAAGTGCTGAAATACCTGAAACTAAAAAGATAAGTGGATTATTCAGTGCCTATAATAATTGATCCAGATCTACTACATGTACATGTAGATTTTGATTAACTGTCCAGACCAATAGCCTAGTGAATAGCTAGCTTTTGTGGCTTGAATGTTTATGGTTGTGTGTTTATATTCATGTGCTGAAGTTGAGCAACAGCGTGTGTGGTCTGCATCTGGATGGGTGACAATCTGATGTGATGTGCTCGGAGACCCCCCCCCTTGTAAATGTTACATTTGGTGGCAGAAAGAAAGCCTGAAATCTTGGATATGCAGCTGAAGGGCATAGTGTACATGTAAGCTGTGGATTTCATGTTGAACACATGAACCTTGTCAGCGAAGGGGTAGTGTACATGTAACAGTCCTAGATAAAGGCAGATTAACTGTCCAGTCAAATATCTAGCTTTTGTGGCTGGACAGTTATATTCATGCACTGAAGTTAGGTAATGCTGAGTGCAGTCAGCATCTGGACAAGTGAAAATCTGATGTGATGTGCACAGGGAACCCCCGGTGCACATTACAGTAACTATATGAGATATGATTTACTAATGTCAATGCAGCTCACTTCAGAAATCAGGAAACTAATTTTTTTTTGTTCTATTCATTTGACTGAATAAAGGTGTAATATCTTATTTCGAATTTCTGCATAACCAGGGGTCAGGAAAACTGCTCATCCTCTTATCTGTAATGAGTGAAAATCAGATTTGGCAAGCAGTTTCAGAAAACATCTGGTCAAAAGTTGAAATCTGTAGAAAACCTCTGCTCTACACTACAGCAAACCACCAACTTTTTAAGGATGACCTTTCAAGAACAGTGCATAAATACAATTGTTGAAATTATCTGTAAAATCAAAATTACTACTTAAACTGAACTAGGATGATAAAAAGCTTTTTAACTTGGAATAAAAAAATGTTTTGAAACATTCCAACTTCATCTCCCTACACAGCAGACATATTTGTATTTATTTCACTGAAAAATCAAGTCCCACAACAGCAGGGGTTCAAAATGTCACAAGTTAAGGACTTGTTTGATTTGGGTTCGGGCTTGGCATTTAGAAATACCTGGGACTTGCCTCATCTACATTCATTTATAATTTTACCGTATTACTTGTCAACAAAATTCAGCACATACTTCGAAGTTTCTCATGTGGAATTGCCAGAAATTTTCTTTCCAAGTCCTGGACTTCACATCGAAATAAGAATTTTGAACCCCTGACAACAGGTATAAAAGGTGGGTTAGTTATATTTGTTGTCATTGTATATCTTTACTCCTAACGCGAAATGTGCAACATCCCAGAGGCTGATTAAAACTCGCAAATTCTTAGTCTTACCTTTACTTCTTGAAAAAAAAGTAAACATCTGTTCTTCAAGTGAAGTTTTCTGCAACATATAAACAGAGAATGATTTGTTCATCCATAATAAAACCAAAATTTAAAAAAATTTAGAAATAGAAATATTTCTCACTCAAAAGGAATAAAAAAATGGAGAGAAATATTTAACCTAAAAGGATATCTATAATATCTTGCTAATACCTTTTAAAACAACAAACAACACTAAATTAAGATGGTTTCAAGTTTGAATTAACAACAGAATACTTTGTACTAATAAATTTTTATATAAAATTAGAAAATTTGATAATAAATCATGTACATTTTTGTTCAGAAGAAGAAGAAAAAATCGAACATTTACTTTGGGAGTGTTATAATGTACAAGACCTTCTTAATAATTTTGAAGAATTTGTCTCGGAACACCTCAATACAATAATTTCATTCCAAAAACAAAATTTTTCACTTGGAATTGTTACAGGTAAACATTCAGAAAATCTGTTACTATTACTACAAATCAAATATTACATTTATTCAATGAGATGTCTAAACAAGCAGCTAAGCCTTAATGGACTCATCTCCCCTATAAAAAGTTGTATATTGACAAATAAGGAAATAGCATATAGTAAAAATAATGCAGAAAAATTTAGAGACATTTGGGGCAACTGGCTCAATATACTGTAATATATGTTAATGTTGTTGTTCTTACTTCATTTGTAACAGGTATATTGACTATCTACTTCTGTATTATATGCACATGTATTACATAAAAGCATGGTCATGACACATGTAGTAAATTACTTCATTTTTTTTCAGGTATTAAATCCTTATACAGGAGAAACTATTTTACATGTATATGCATCATAATAAAATGATGACAAATAAGATTAGGATGCAATTTTGATATATAATATAAGTATCATATCAACTTCTGAGTAACAGTATGCAATTGTTATTAGTAAAAGGATTAAGAAAAAATGACTGTAATGGATACATGTAATGTATCAGTATCTAACTGTGTTATTGTCTAGTACATATATATATAGTTTATCTTTCTGTCTACTGCATTTGTACCCATGTTGTAATAATGAATATATATGTACATGTATGTATATTTAGTGCAGGCAGGATTTATAATTTGTAAAAGTACATGTATTTAAAAATATTTTAGAAATGTTCAAGTTTATTTGAATTATGTACTTCCAAACATAATAATATGTTATATTGGATTGTATTGTTCCATTTTGTCTACATGTAATTATGTATTAACACTTTTTTGGACGACCCAGAGAGTGAATGTGTGTGTGAATGTGTTTTGTAACAAGTTTTTTTTTTTGTCAGAGTGAATGTATTTTTCTGTTCATTACATATTAATTAAATTGTAACTTATCATATACATGAAAAATCAATAAAATATAAATAATAAAAAAGAAACCAAAATTTATTCCATTACACTAAATATCGAGCACCTTCCAAAGCAAAACGCTTACCATGGGTCCAGATGAATATTCAGGTTCAAATAGCAGGGCTAAGATAGGTAAATATATGTTGATATAATGTTTATACATCAATGGCAGAATTCACAATAGCTAGTGTTACATGGATGGAATATGTCCTACAGAAATACATTTACATGTACCCAGGACACTACAAAACATTTCAAAATATGTTGGGCGCTTTTTGGGACCAATTAATATTTAAAAAAAAAGTAAAGCAGTTGATTTTTATATGACACAGTCGTTAAGTTATTGTAGTCATTACCAAGGACACCTATCAACATTCTTCTGTTGCTAGGGAACTAAATATATGTATTAACTGGTACTTACATGTAGGTCTTTCTGGTGGTTCTTATCTTCTTGTCAACTGGCTGGAAAAGATACTCAATTGTGAGTAATAAAAAAATGAGTAAATCTGAACTTATTGGAAGGGACGCTTAAAGTTATAGGTGCTTACTGGGTCAATTATGATATGTACCTGTATAATCACAATTATCATATAAATTGGCAATTACTGGTACATGTACATTTGTATGAATATATCTGTAGTACATAAAATGTACATACACATACAGGCAAATTTGATACAAATGTTCATTGTATTTATTCATCTTTCAGGATGAATTCCACCCCTTCATCGAGGCTCTGCTGCCTCATGTGAAGGCATTTTCCTACACATGGTTTAATCTACAGGCAGCAAAACGGAAATATTACAAAAAGCATGAGAAACGAATGACTATGGAAGAGGAAAGACGGGTCAAAGAAGAATTGCAGGTAATATGGAATGTACAAATTTTAATGAGTTTAAACTTTTTCCCATTGTACAAATACACTTATATGTAAATCTTTAGAAGAATTAAATGTTTCTTATTGTTTCAGAAGATTTTAAGTTTCCTGGTACAAAATCTCAGTGCCTGAAATAGGGGCCAGCCCATGTCTGTAGTGTTTCCTCCCGGAGCACGAAAGGGCATGGTGATAAGTCATGAAAAAGGGCACTTCCTTGCATGTTCAAGTAAAATTAGGTAGAAAAAGGCAGTTTATAAATAAGAAAAAGAAAAACAAGACAAATAAATGTTGATTAATAATTCAATTGTTAAAACATTTGTTGACCAGTACATGTATAGTACTGATACTGAAAATTTATAAATTACATTTTTGAAAACTGCATGTAAAATTAGGATAATAAGGGAGAACATTTCACAATTTTAAGAATTAATCTATATTTCAATTAAATTTTAAACAGGCTCACTTTGAATTTTCCTAACATATTTTACTACAGCCAACATCAACTAATTTAGTAATTATCAAAATGAAAAAAAGCATAGAATTGAAGATGTTTATTATTATTTTCTTTAAATCATATTTATTCAGTTATTATCATTGCAGTGAAGAGTCCCTATATGACATAATTTTTTATGGTTTCCATTAATCTAAATATTTAATTTTTATAAAGAAAAAGTAGAAAAACTGTAAAGTGCTAGTTGGAATAGAAATAACTGCTAGTACATAGACACATTCAAGTTAGTAACTTGCCAATCACATTTTCTACCAAATGTTAATTGTATTTAAATTTATGTTCTTTTTTAGCTTTTGTCCTTTGCATTAAATATTTTCAAGACCAATTTATTGTTGATAGGTTTTTTATTCATCAATGACATAAACGGCAACCAGTGGTTGTGAGTTGCATGCACATGTACATGCCAAACTGTGTCATACTCATTACCTTTTTCTTTTCAGGGTAAGGTACGACTGTTATCATTTTTATTTCGTATTTTATCAATGTAATTGGGGTGGTAAGCATTATTTTCTGATAATGAGACAAGTAATCCATTGTGACTCGAGCACATAAGGGGTCCGGGTATCGTTAGTCCTTCATTTTTCATATCAACACGTGGTGAAGTCTTCAAAGTTTTAAAAAGGATTATTAGGAATTAATTATAATCATGGATGTTGATTAGGGTAACACAAAAGACGGGATGATTTGCAGGTATGTTTAATAAGGCGTTACAAGTAGCAGTTTATCTATTGTATACACATCGACGTGGGGGGGGGGGCTTAGACTGGGTACTGTCAAAACAACGTATGTGTGAAATAAACTTGAGGATAAATTGTACACAGGCAGATCTTATTATTTTAAGTTACTGTCAGGTCAGGATGGCACGGAAATGATTTGAAAAAGAGCATGGCGTACAGAAAAAGGGCATGGTGCCAAGAAAAAAAAGGCATTGTGCTGCATCATCCTATTCTTGCTTAGGGGAAAGGCTAGGCTGTCAAAAAAAATTGTTTGGAGCAAGTACAATTTCAGAACTACTGGCCCAAATGATAAAGTAAAGGCCCAAATATTTTGGACAAATGTCATTGTAAAACGTTAAGACAAAACACAAAGAAGGATTAGTAATTTATTATTCTTATACCTACATGTACCACGTAATCAGTCTTTTCCTGCACATTGTGTAAAAATTATATACACACTATTTTTCACTAAATGTATATATTTCATGTAAAACCATATATTTTTTTTTCTAAAAAAGTGCTCTGAAGTCATTTCTTTTTTTGCATTTCAATACAATTTAACAGTTAAACAAATTCAGTTTCATTATGTTTTTCTACTTTTATTTTTCTGAGCTAAGAAGTAAAGGATTGTTTTTAAACAGAAAGTTCAATTTTTGTGATGAAAACATGTACTGTATGGGCAAGTAGAATTGAGACATCTAATTTTTACTTTCTGTTTAAATCTCAAAATTTTGAATTTACAAATTAGAAAATTGCAATGACACTTTGAAACATTTTCTATTTATTGGTGAAATTTCTATTGAGGGGTTTTATATTGTACAAAATGTACATGTATGAATACCTTTTGCATGTTTCTGTATTTTATAAACATTGATTTTTATTGGGATCCTCAGTTTCTGAAACACAACAAATAATTACTGGTGAAAAGCAAATGCTAGATCAGTTATTAATGAATATTTTATGCTCATTAAAAGGATATAACAAATGTACGTCGATTGGTCAAATGTGAATTTGGTTGGAAAAAGAAATATTGAGTCGAACGTGTTTAAGATAGAGATTGCCCTGTTAGCGGTGACAGTTCACTAGACTTAAATACATTTTAATTTAATCCAATTTATTTTACATTTTAATTTAATCCAATTTAATTTTTATCCAATTACAAGCACTTTTGAGTAAAAACATCTTTATTATTCTAGGGAACAAACAACTTTTAAACCACACTAAGAGTATGTGATACTCGCTTTCAGCCATGACAGGTTGATACCGTTTAATCATATATGGTTATCACATGATTGGACGTGATCATTTCTGCATGTGGATAAAATTATTCAAGCATAGTTAAAATTGACTCAAAAAAAAGGATTATGTCTTGTCTTGTAAATAAATGATGACAACATGAATTTAGAAAGACGGCAGGGCACTCACCCGAACGTTTTATTTTGGCCAAGTAGCTACATGTACATGTCTTTGGTCAACTTCTGGTTGCCCAAACAGGAAAGTGGTCACATCTGGCAAACTGGTGACCAGCAATTTCAGGTATGTAGTCTGCAGAGCTAATGTCATTTACTCCTGGCACTGGCAACATCTGTGGAAAATATGAATTGAACCTGGCCTAAATAATTTTCATCTTCATGTATACGTGTAAAGGATAGGGCATTGATATTTCATAGGGAGATGTGACACAGGAATCATGTGGGAAAACCCTGTAGCCCAGATCATTTGGTACATGCAGACCATAAAATAACATTGGAGCAATCGTTCAGGTTACATGGAGGTTACGACAAATGCAAATCGGGGACCTCCGTGGCCGAGTGGTTAGAGCATTGCGCTTTAAATCACACGGCCTCTCACCTCTGGTTCGAATCCCGCTAGGGTCATTTCGAATTAAGTGGGAAAGATTGCCAGTTTTCTTGCGGAAGGTTGATGGTCTTTACCCGGGTAACCGGGGTTTCTCCTCCACCGATAAAAACTGGACGCCATCATATGACTGAAAAATTGTTGAGTATGGCGTAAAACAAAAAAAAATCAAAAAACAAATGCAAATCACATAACCTCCTTTTTGTTCTTGATAAAATTCAATTTTAAGTCTTCATTATTGCTATCATAACCTGCAGGTAACAGTCATTCCTTTAGCATAACCTGTAAATGGATTACGACGATTTCTGTTTATTTGTGGCCTGTACATGTACATGTAGGTACAGAATTAAATCTTTTGTTTTTGTTTGTTTGTTTTTTTTATTAACGCCACATTCAACAATTTTTCAGTTATATAGTGATGGCCATTTTTTATTGGTGGAGGAGAGGACCGGGTTACAATGTACACAGGAAGAGATCACTGGCTGTCCTCAAGGAAACTGGGAAACTTTCTCACAAAAATCAGCTAAGGTTCCAGCAGGGCTTGAACCTGCACTGACCGGAAATGAGAAACTTCATGTATCAAAGTCTGACAACTCGGCCACGAAGGCCCCTATAGAATCTAGTAAACTGGATTGTAACATAGAAAACAAGCAGTTGTATCCTTCCAGCATTTATCGTGTTTATATATCAGTGATCTGTTAAGCTAAATCTATTTATATTTGACCCCAAAGAATATATAAATGTTTCCGAACCTAGTGAAAACAATGATACAGTACATGTACATGCATCATGAATTTTCTCTTCATCATGCTATGCTGTGGCTGAGGCAAGTTTAACTGGTGTTGTGGTTACATCAAATTCTGCCTCAGTACCTTGTGTCAGTGGATATAAGATTTAATTCTGCCATGACACAACATATTAGTGTGCAGTGGCATTGACAGTAAACATGTTTTCAGCTGCTCAGTAGGGACTTCATACATAAACTGGCATTCTGTCACTCATAACTATAGCCAGGATAAACAAATGTTTGTAGATGGACAGTTTCATACATTGTACATGTACAATGTAATAAATTGAGAGTTAAAAACAACCTGAAATGGTCAAAACTTGGTACTTCTTTAAAAATTGTCTCACGAACAAATTACCATTTTTCCTTCAAATTTGGTTTTCTTTATTGCTGAATCTATATCTACTTATAGTTTGCCAATGAAACAAAATCTGCTAAAAATTGAGCCTTTTTATGGGCGCTTCAAATGAATACAGTATGGTTTGATACTAATGTTCTTTGAACACAAAGATAAACAAGAGAGTTGAGCAGGGTTCCAAGGTCATTGGTTCAAAGGTCAAGGTCACATGCACCTAATAAGTAAACAGAAAATATTAAATGCATGATTGACAAAATCCCCTTCAGTCCCCATGAACCTCTTGTTGATATAGTGTATAAAAACCCGAAAATAATATATACATGTAGATTCAAGACACTGATTTCCACCTCTTAAATGTAGAAAATACCATTTTTGGTTTTCAAAAATTAAAAAAAAAACTGTAAAGATTTGGGATGGGGAGGCAAAGTCTCGGAACCCCAAGCAGAACATGACTTCAGGGCTTAATTTTTCAATTCTGACTATTTTTACAGCTTTACTACCTACTTGTACCTGAAATTCTTTTGAAACACATTTTCACAAAGGGATGGAAATTTGTTACATACACACATGTACATAATTATATGGTATTAACTAACAAAAATCACTATATTTTATTTTAAAGAGTTTGTTATTTTGTAGAATGAAAAACCAGAAATCAAACAGAAGTGGGCGTCAAGGTTGCTTGCTAAATTGCGGAAAGACATAGCTCAGGAATGTCGTGAAGATTTCGTTTTAAGTGTGACAAATAAAAGACCACCAGTTTGTGTTTTAAGTAACCCAGATCAGAAAGGCAAAATGCGGAGAATAGATTGTTTACGGCAAGCAGACAAAGTATGGCGATTGGACCTTGTAATGGTGATACTCTTTAAAGCTATTCCCTTGGAAAGTACTGATGGGGAAAGACTCGAGAAATCAACAGACTGTATTAATCCCATGTTGTGTGTAAATCCACATCATATAAGTGTATCTGTTAGGGAGTTAGACCTTTATTTGGCAAATTTTATACACAGTTATGGTAAGTACATTATTTGTTTGTTGTTTATTTTAATGTTTAACTATTATAATATGGTGATGCATCTCATCACTTGTTTTTTGTTGGAATAGAATTTAATTCTGGTTTGTAAAAGGTAAATAAAATAAAACACAATTGTGTCTGATTTCTCAAATTTTATGGCCAAAATTGGCGTGCTGTTTTAGTAGTTTGCTATAGTTTCTTGGATTGCATTGAATTAACTTAGAGTAATGACTTTGCTTGAAATTTCCTGGAGTTATGATCAGTTATGTAAACACTTAGAGCCCTTTGAAAAGTTTTTGAAGATGGAGACAAATTTTATGTAAAGTAGCTATAGTCAGTCAATAAGTATAGGTGAACTCTGTGTATAGATATGGAAGTCAACAATTTTTCTGAATAGAGAAGAAAGTAACGGACAACTTGCACTGCTTTTGACACAGAATTTGATGTTTGCCAGTTTTCTTGCGGCAGGTCAGTGGTTTTTCTGAATAGAGAAGAAAGTAACGAAGTGGTCTTTACCCGGGTAACCGGGTTTCTCCTCCACCAATAAAAACTAGACGCCATCATATGACTGAAAGATTGTTGAGTATGGCGTAAAACAAAAAATCAAATCAAATTTCTTCCAAAGAATCAAATTTAACCAAATTTGACAACAGGAACTATCCCAATGTGATGCGCCAAAAGGAAAACAAAGTCTATTCATAAACGAGCCTTTTTGCAGGCACTTCAAATGAAAAAGGTTGCCGTAATATACATGTACAAACAACTCATTAACTTAAAACTGATTGTAAAAGCAAAGAACTGAATGATACATGAGAGATTTGTAAAGGAATTATCAAAATATCATTATGACAAGGGTCATCAGGTCTAACTCTAAGGTCAAGGTCAGAGGCACGTACATGTATAATGTAATTCAGAAAATATCACTTGCATATATATAATTAACCAATGGATATTGCTTTCTGAAAATCAAATGTGATAAAAAGTATTTGATATATCAAGGGCACCAGTATACATATACATGTACATGTATTTATATATTTAGCTCTTTATGTATACAATGTATTGCTTGTCAGGGTTATACATGTACCAAGAAGCAGTCAAGTGACATCACATTTCTGATGGCAAGTTGGGATGTATGCCTTTGACCTACATGTACTTTTCAAAAACATGAAGGAATCAAAATATTTACTGTACCCTGACCTTGAAATCTTAACAACTGTGGGTCAAAAACCTATTTTGAAAATGTCTGGCGAGCTTTGTTGTCTTTGAACAACTCTTTGCAATATAGGTATGGAGATTTGAATAAACAGATAATCTGTCTGTAATAAAGAAGATACAGTTGATTTACATGTAGGTATATAAAATGTATCTTATGTGTAGATGGCTAAGCTTAATACATTGTATGTGTACTTTAAAATAATGGAGGTACCAGAAATATCCCAAAGAGCTTTAGATAGCTTTTTTGTTACCAGTTGAAAGAAAAAAAATCACACAGCGAGGAAAATGTACTCATACACTTGCCCTGGGTTAGTGAAAATGGCTTGGGGATGAGTAGTTAGGATTGAGTACTCATCCCAAGTGATGAGTCATTTTTCTTCTAGATCTATAATATCTTACTTATTAGCCTCTACAGCTGACTCCATGAACACTACGCTTTTAAAATCCTTTACTGCCATTTTAATTAATTACAAGTCCCATATCAGAGAAATATTTAATGGTTCCATAAAATCAAATAAAAATTGAAATAAGCTGAAGTGAAGGTGACTAAAAAGTCCTTGACCCCAATTTTTTAAAAACATATTTTTGGCTTTTTATGATTTGCATATGTAAGAATAAAAATAAAAATAAAGTTTGTCTGATGATCGCTCCCCTCCTCTACATTGTACATCATATCAGACAGACAATTTTTTAATTGCCAGCCTGAACTCCAGAAATTGTTGATACACCAAGACATTAAATGTATCTCAAGAGGACAAAATATCATAACTTTTAAATTGAGACCAGGATGACTGACATTTGATAATCTTGTACATCGAGAGCAGGAAAATATACTTAAAATGCATATACTAGCTTTAAAAAGCAGATTGTTCTACACTTTTCATATCATTTTAAGATCATAATTCAAGCATCATAGTTGCTATGTTGCAGTAATCATGGTAATGATTCAATCAGACCGACATTATCAAGACATTCAGGTCACAGTTGTATAATATCCTATTCCAGTAGTGGATCTACCTTGTTGGAGATTTAACTCTTAATCATAATACCTTACAGTGTGAATGTAAATCCCATTCACAAAATATTATACAATACATTTGTAGTTTAAAATACATATAATATGTTAACTTGTAAGAGGCTAGGTAAAATAGATGTGATCAAAGTTTGTCCTTAAAAGTGTCAAAAAGATATTTTTTCTTTGATTTTGGAAAAAATCATTTTGATAGTCAAATATGTACATGTACATTATACAATGTATACTATATATTGCAGTGTACCTCTACATGTATATATCTTATATTCAAATATGTACATGTACATTATACAATGTATACTATATATTGCAGTGTACCTCTACATGTATATATCTTATATTCAAATATGTACATGTACATTATACAATGTATATATTGCAGTGTACCTCTACATGTATATATCTTATATTCAAATATGTACATGTACATTATACAATGTATATATTGCAGTGTACCTCTACATGTATATATCTTATATTCAAATATGTACATGTACATTATACAATGTATACTATATATTGCAGTGTACCTCTACATGTATATATCTTATATTCAAATATGTACATGGGCATTATACAATGTATATATTGCAGTGTACCTCTACATGTATATATCTTATATTCAAATATGTACATGGGCATTATACAATGTATACTATATATTGCAGTGTACCTCTACATGTATATATCTTATATTCAAATATGTACATGGGCATTATACAATGTATATATTGCAGTGTACCTCTACATGTATATCTCTTATATTCAAATATGTACATGTACATGCATATCATTATCAGTATTAAATACATTACACATGTGCAGTCAACTTTATCAGTGCCTTGAATGTGTTCAAGCAAACATGCATTCCTTGACACACATGTGCATATACATTTTGTACATGTATAACCAGATTGTTTTACCTTTTGTAATTATTCATATTTCATAACTTATAATATAGTGTCTATGATCTTTGTATCATTACCTGAAGTGTAAAAACAAATATATGTATTTGTGAATACAAATCTGAAATGTTCATCTACACTGCATCTCCATGATCTTGTGTGTATAAACTGCCAGTTTGACTTTGCTAGGGATTGAGGACAATTCAGTGACTACAGTAAGAGTTCTTTACTTCTTAATACATGTAGTGCCGTATCTGCTTTGACATACTTGTAGGAACTCAGTTTTAGTCTCATTGAAAGACCCACATGACTTTCATTCTTATGCTATTTATGCTTGATCAGGGATAGAAATTAAACTCTGCAATCTAGGAGCCGTCTAGACTCGTATGTCAGGATTTTTGGGAGCCCAGTTGCATGTTTGAATGCCCAGAAATTTGTTCTTCCTGTAGCATGCTGTTTAAAAATTCTTACTACAAAAACATATTTTAAAGTAGTTCAGTCATACACTAGCTACATGTAGCAAGGTACATTACTTTAATTATAGTTAACCTGCTTTAGCAACCACCTGTGTATAAAGACCACATGGTCATGATCACAAAAATAGTTTTTTGCTTTCCCCAATAAAACCATTTGTGTACAATTCAACCTCCATATAAAGACCACCTCCTTATAAAGAGACGTACGGGTAAGAGTCTGTGAGTTGTATTCAGCCTCTGGGACTTTGCACATTTTGCATTGCTAGTACAGTTATACAATGATGACCAGTATAACTAATCTGCCTTTTATACCTGTTGTTAGTCTTGTTTTCCGGTGAAACAATTAAAAATATATCTGCAGTGTAGGGAGATGAATAGGGAATGTTTCAAAACATTATTTTCAACACACATTTTTTATTCAAAATTCAAAAGCTTTTTATCTTCCTAGCTCAGCTTTAGCGTTTACCATAATATACATAAATTTGTAACTTGACATGGATTTTCATTGTCAATCATAAATACGAAATGTAAACATTAGCATCTTCATCAGATGAATTAATCAAGGATAAATAATGTTGTAATGGTATAAAAGGGGTTTCCCCCACAGTGTTCTGACAAGACATGAAATGTATTTTGTAGGTTTTTAGGATGCATATGAAGAACAATTGAAAATCCGAGAGTGACAAAGATTCATTTTTGACTGTTTTTATGTTATCGACATTATAAAACAAACATTCAAAATCTCTTTTTCTGTCAAATCGACTTTATGCCAGAATATGGATTTCTCTAGAACTTAGAAGGTGGTAAACCTAGAACACGGCCATGTTGCAGGGCTTACAATGTATATGTTTTACTCATTCTGTGTCACATATTTCAAAGATGTCTGACTTGTATATATAAAAACCATGTCAGTTACAGTAGGTTACGTTGAAAATGACTGATTCATTATTGAGACACTACTTTGGCATGTAGCAGAATTTTCCCTGAAACCATCAGAATCTGGTTTGAGTGTATTTACCATGTGTTAACATGCCTGTAGTATAGACATGAAATCCTTGATCAGAGGCACACAATCTCTCATTGTTTGATAGCCATATTTGAGTAAAAAAATTAACTGAAATCTGCACATTTTGCATAGCTAGTAGTTATACAATGACTGATAACTAATTTGTAAGTTTTTATTTAACTAAAGCAAATAAAAGCTGTAATCTCACTCTGTTAGCAAAATGTCAAAGAATCATAGAATCTGTATATTACATTGATTATGATGAGTGGACAGAGAAATCTCAACCTGAGTCTGATTGTCTATCCAACAATGTCCTGAGGATTGGACCTCCAGATCTAGACACTTACATTGGTATGATGAGTGGACAGAGAAATCTCAACCTGAGTAATAAGAGTCTGATTGTCTATTACAACAATGTCTGAGGATATTGGACATCCAGATCTACATGTATACTCTTACATGGGTATGATGAGTGATTAGTGAGAAATTTCAACCTGAGTACATGTTGTAAGGGTCTGATTGTCCATTCCAACAATGTCCTGGGGATTGGGCCTCCATATCTAGACACTTACCACAAGGTTTGAGATTTCCCTGTCCACTTCACACACCCATCATGGTTGATTATTTTTCTCCTTCACTTCAGAAGACAGCTTAACTGAAAGCAGAGTCATAGTTTGTTTACATTTCTAAAAAATTAGATGCCTTCAAGAAATGAAAATGTGTTCAAGAAGTCATAAAATGTAGCTTTTTTCCCTGGGGAAAGATAGTTATTGTTCCTATAAGTAATTCTTGCCTTCCAAAGGCAAGTCCAGTACTCAAAACTGTTATATTTTACATGTACATATAACAATTCAGAAATGCATACTTGTGGATTGTCCAAAATTGGTTAGAACACCATACTTTATCTCCAGTATAATTTCAACCTTTTTATTTATATATAAGTTTGACAGGTAACTTTGTTTTCAGGGAAGAAAAGATACCCAACATGTACTTCATCAGTCCATGTGTAACTATCCATTGTACTTATATTGATACATGAGAATACAGAAGGGATGATGTAATAATATGATATGATGTACTTTATATAATTATTATTATTATAAATGTGTACATATCTATATTTTTTTTTTAGTTCCAGATCCAAGAAATGATTATGTAGATTTACAAATGAATAGTGATCAAGACATAAAAGGTAATAACATTGTTTGAATTTCTCCTCTGTGCATTTGTACTTAAACTTTTGTTTTATGTGTGTATGTTCAAATGTATGTAAGCACAGAATCAGAAACAAATGTACCAATAGTGTTGAATCTAGGATCTGAAAAGGGCACACAAAATCAGTGTGAAAGGACACACTTTCAGTGTGAAAGGGCACTTTAAACGCGGTTTTTAAGGCACCTGCACTAGAATGTGTGCCTATTATTGGGGCTCCATTAACAAATTTTAAATACTTTTCTTTAAAAATGTTTAAATTAAAAAAAAACAACAAAAGATTTCATAATTTGTTCAATGAAAAAAGGGTCACCAGGACTAGCCCTGACCTGACATTTTGTTGTTGTTTTTTTGTTTGTTTGCCAATCCAGAAATATATATATATTATATAGGAATAAAAAAAATAAGTGTGAAATTAGTCTATTGATTAATTAAAACAAGCTAGTAAATGTTTGATACATAAATTACACTTTGATATGTGACAAAAATTATATTCTAAATAGATAATCGATTATCTAAATAAATTCAAAAAATTTGTTATATTAAGGCCTGTTTGAATTTCTCCTCACTGTATCACATAAGAAAGGAAAAATCCCGAGAATTCCCGGAGTCCTGTGATACGAAGTCGATAAAGTCCGAGAACAAATTTGCTTTTGGAAATTTAATTTTATGAAAGTAGTAATGATAATTATATGAAATAATTAATTTACATAAATATGTTATCTTATTCATATATGTACATACATGTACAATAAAAATCTTATTTGAAATAAACAATATATTTTCAAATAAATTTGATTGCAAATAACCTTTCCATATTGATTTCCACTTCCAAACACATGTAATTGCAGTACATGAAGTTATGAAATAATTAAATTGATTTTCAATTTTTTAGCTTTATTGTAGCATTTTTTACAATTATCACTGAAGCTCAATGACAGCTGACACTATCCCAATAAATAAACAAAAATAGTGAAAACTGTCAAAATATTTGATGTTTCAATGTTGAAATGGATTTTCTGTTAGGACCCTGGACATTTCAGAATGGTAGTCCCAGGGACTCTAGAATTAAGAAAAAGATGAGGTAAATGGCAGGTGTGTACAATGTAGAACCTCATCATCACAAATGCTTCTGTCTGCCAGTATCAAACATGCAACTGAGTACCCAGTGCTGTATAACAAATAGTTTGTTATTTTAACTTCAACACCTTACTCTATAGAGACATAATCATGTTACTAGAGTGGAGCCTATTTACAAGTGCTAATTCTAGTCTTAGCATTACAAAAACTTAATTATTGCTCACTTGCAAGCTGATGTACAAACACTACTTGTTGGATTGTAAAATTAAGAGGTACATGTATTCAGTATGTTACAGGAAACTATTTTTGGACTTGGAATAATATGCCAGACATAGAAAAAAATGTATGTGATGAAATAATGTTATACTTTGACATTAATATTCTGAAGCTTTCAATCTAAATCATGGAAAAAGTCCTGTTTTAAATCTGTACTTCATTTTGCAATTTGAAATGTTTATTTGTCATCATTTAAAACGGATTTTGATAAATTAACTGCAGAATTCAATAAGTGATTAGGGAATGGTTCAGTCTTTTAGCTTGTTGAAAAGTTTTGTGTAGAATAAAGACTGTGTTTCATTGAATATTTTCTGAAAAGAATTACAGTTTTCTGTCAAGAAATAACAGAAATACAGCCTGCCATTGGCATTTCATTACAGTAAAATTACAGCTATAGGAAGTGATCAATTTTGTTTTTCATACATCGGTGGAAGTGAGATTCTATAAACCTTGTTTAAATTTGAAAAAAATATCATGGAAAATGAAATGCTTATACATGTACATAAACATGTCTAATGTTTCTTCATGATAAATGATGAAATCCAAGAACCAATTGTTCAATTGAATAACCAACTTCAGACATTTTGAAAAAAATTACAGGTCAACCAGACCAGTGAATAAAGGAATTTCACTGGTCCAAAGAATTTTTTTTGACCGGTCTGTATATGTACACAGTTGAGATGAAATGGAGAATTACTGGTCATTTGGACCAGTTATCAGATAGATTTCACTGGACTTTTGTCAAATTCACTGGTTTTTCTGGTAAGACCAGTAAATTTAAAAAAAAATGCAACTTAAATTTGGCTGGAACTATCCCTATGGAAAGCTGCATGATGCACATGTATTTGCAGATGTAAAAGGGGAGGTAGGATCCATTGCAGCTCCATAAATGGTTAAAACATGGTACATCTTAAAAAAAATATATTCTCATGAGCCATATTTTCAATCAGGTGACTGTTCATGCCTCTTGGACCTCTTGTCACACATTTTTCTACTTCTTAACCAGAATTAGTCAGCCAATTTTAACTCATCTTTAACCAAAGTTGGGACTCAAAAATGGCCAGAAATTGGTATAATTTTAAAAATTGTCTTCTTACACATGATTTATGAATCAATATTACTGTAATCATACATCAGTTGATCATTAAGGCTTGTTGGGTTTCTTGTTTAGTAGAGGTAAAATGAATTAAGAACAGGTTACATGTACAGTAAAACCTGCTTTAGTGACTACCTGTGTATAAAGACCACCTGGTCATAATGATTGTTTTTGCTGTGCCCAATAGTATCATTTGTGTACTAATTAACTTTTATATACATGTAAAGATCACCTCCCTATAAAGATTGATTTTGTTGCCTATGGGGATCTTTATATACAGGTTTCACTGAATTCATATGCAAGGATACAAATTGACATCACTGATGCGACTGTAATATTTTCTGCCTAAGGAGACCTCAGATTTACCTGTAGCCGAGGAGGTTGTGATATTGATGTAGGCACCCCATGGAGAAACATGATATACATTATTATTTAGATTTAGTGATTAATGGTGTATACTCTATGACAGGGTTTCATGACATCAAAGAAATATGACGCCTTAGTGTAGAATAAAATTTTGAATATACATGTGTAGCTCTATAACTACAAAAATATTTGTAGTCAAAAACTGAAGTTTAACTAAATGTATGTACATGCGAAGGAAAACACCATATTTCTATTACATCATGTGATTTGTGATATGTCCTTCAACTCGCATTACTTTTCTGTTTCTATATGGAATATCATTATATTAAAGGTTCCAAGTCATAATTTAATATGTATGTCCAGACATCATTTACAGTTGTTTGGAGATCAATGGCGCTGTTTATATCATGTACTTTTTGCTGAATCTGAGAAATAAGTATTTTCTGAACATTTTCAATAAGTATAATATCTGGTTTTTATGTAGTCCACCAGGCAATTGGGAATATGATTATCAGGCTTCCATTGATCTGTTCATGAAGATGCATGATTTTGGGTATTATCCACTAGTAAAATCCAATAGCCTTTTTAGTGTTCCATAATTTTGTTAACAGACCAGTAAATTGCAGGCAGGGTATTTCTTAAGCCATTACATTTGTATCTCTATATTTCTATAAACCGGAACCAGAGTTCCCATATTATGCATATAGTATCAAATACATGTACATATAATAAGTACCCAAGGGTTGAAATGTTTGTTAACTTTTTAGATCCGAGGGAAATGTATACCGTAGTGGTACACCTTTCACCATGGTATAGGACATAAATTTGTCTTGCGGTACAATGCTAAAAGTGTATCAAAATAAAGGAAAAAATTGAATTATAAAAAAATTGTAATAATACATTAAACAAAGAAGGCTACTTACACCTAAAATAAATTGACAGAGCTTCTGATAAACAACTGAACAGTAAAATAGACCTGTGCAGTTTAATCAGGTTGAATATCACCAGCCACGATCTTGATCCCGAAGTTATCTTATGCTGATTCTACAAATATCTTTTCTTTTGAGTCTTGGATGCTTATGGCTCATAATGGTTTGATTATTTTGACGATATTCTGTATGGATGCTATCCTGCAAACCCCAGTACTTTGATATAATTTAAAGCATAAATAGGGATTCGGAATCATAGGCAAGTACATAAATTATGTCCATTTAACTAATGCAGTGCAAGTTATTATACTGGTCCTATGGTGGAATTAAAAGTTACTTAATCTCAGACCAGCATATATGATTAATTTTTGTTAGTCATGGTTATACAGAAGAACTTTGATGAGTCGAAATTCAATGAGTCGAATTTCTTGATATTTGGAACTCTTGACGAAGTTTCGATTGATTTTGTTATTTAATGCTACTTGGATGTATAAACATTTTACAATTCTAACTTTTATGAGTTGAATTTCTTGATGTTTCAAATAAATTTTTGGGCCCATTTATATAAAAACAATGAAAATTCCTATATACCGGTATAATTCGAAGTCCAAAATCACCCCATGATAATTCTTCTTCTAATAAACACTCAGTGTTTCAATTTCAAAAACAGTAAGTTAAATTTACCACAAATTATAAATTATAATGACTGTGTATGTGTCTTTGAAGCAGTTATATGCACATTATAGAACCTCTAAAACGAAAAATTGTATTATTCTCAGTTACTATCCATGAGTCAAATTCCCGATGTTTCAAATTTTGGTAGGCAGTCCCTTGAGCTTTGACTCATTGAAGTTTTACTGTATATATACAAATGGTCTGCCTCTATTCAATTTTATGTTTGGTCCAACTTTTCAGAGAATAGCTTAAAGATTAACTTCACAACACTTCATGTACACATCAGCCTTCATGCATAGCAGTTGCATTTGCTATTGCAATATTTATCCTATTACCATGGAAACATAATCAAAATGGGACTAATTCATGTACCACATGATAACCGATAACATTTGTGGGGTACTAGTATCTCCAGTAGTGATGGAACGTAACTCTACATAATTTTCCCGCTGAAAAGATGTTGCAGCGGGATATTGTCTGCTGGCGTCATTCCATCACTAGTAATAGTCCTGCACAAGCGTTATGGGGTATCACGTGGTACATGAATTAGTCTCATTGTTACTGCCACTGTTTTTGGAGCAAACATACATGTATGAGTACATGTACATATAGCTCTAAAATCTTTTAGGTAAATTAAAAATTTTTTAGGCAGAACACAACTTCATGTGCACATAAAACTTGATGCCTAAAACTGTCTTTTCCTAAGAATTTTCACTTTCTACGACCTGTGGGGGGGGGTTTGTTTGTTTTTTTTTTTTTTGGCCATGTACAATGCTCTTAGCGGGGATTTTATTGACTATGTCCTTAATATTTTTTGAAAGATTTACTCACTTACATTAGTTTTATTGGAAAAAAATGTATTAGAAGGATGATCATGTGATAACCATTAAGACATTATGTCTATATGATTGCAATTTATATAATAATGTTTATACAATAAATGTAGACATGTATACATTGTATATAGCACTTTGTAAGACATTTACATTGTAAAGTCTTTGCTATACACATATACATACTGTATTTAATGTGTTAGCAAATTCCTGGACTTCATGTAATTGTTTACAGCATATTGTGATGTACATGTACTTAAATTTCACCTGTGTTTGTATAAAGATGCAAATCATTTTACCACACACATTACAGTGGGAATTCAGCCTCCATTTTACACCTGCCAGCTGCATGTGTTAAATTGTGCTGTAGGATAGTAGTGAGATATGCATGTATTCAGTATTGTCTCAAAAAATGTGACATACATGTATGATGTAAATTTTCAAAAGAGCGATATCTTTACAAAAAAAAATGTATTTATCATTATAATTACATGCCTGATCAATCCCTAGAATTGCAACTAAAAAGTTAATCATTTTTTTTATTTTTGTATATGCATACGGTATGCATTCTCATGTCCACAGAACAGTTTAAAACACATTCTGCTGAAAATATTAAAAAGTATTGACTAACTGATTTATTTATATAATGAATATTATTTCAGTAAGATTAGTTTGTTTGGAAAACGTTTAAAAAATAAATTGCAAAATTAGTATTGGATGCTCGGGACACTGCTACATACATAAAATCTATATATGTTATTCAATATTAATTGTTGCTGCCAATATATATATATATATATATATATATATATATATATATATATATATATATATAAATGTTTTATTTAACAACTGTTTTGCATGTGCCTCTTGCCATGGAATTAATATTACTTCATCCATCAAGACAGTAAACATAAAAGCACATTTACTAGGCATCTTACGTATGTAATGTGGACACCAGTTTCATGTTTATGAAATAGCATGCATTGTTTATTTGCTGTACACTCATCATCTTAAACACATATTGGATTGGTTGATTGAATAATATAAACAACATTTCTGACAAATTGTTTTTCTTTTTAATTTTATTTAAAAATTAGAAACAGATCTTCAGAGTTTGAAAAAGATATTAAATTACAATCCCCAGAAATAAAGTACATGTTCAATATCTTCTTGAAGTACCGTAAATTCTTTTTCCTCCTCCTTTATAAGACTTCACGTGAAAATAGCCATCTACATGGTGTGTAACCAGAAATAATAATGAAAATAGAAACAATAATGAATAAAAAAGTGCTAAACAACTTATATTCATTGTTGTGTTGAACTGGTGGTTGGCTGACATTGGGTCAAAAAACTTTTTATATGCAACTTTTCTTTTCTCTGAAGATTAGATTAGTAAATAAAAAAAAATTCTGAATTCATGTTTGCTTGAATTTCAAGTACATGTATGTTTAGGATTTAATTGAATTCATTTCCAACATACAATACCATGGTTTACAAACAAACAAACATAACAAATATGTCATTATATGGAGACAATATCTTATGTACATATATGTATCTTCAAGATACCACTTTGTCATTTCTCTGAAAAAGCCATTGATGACACAAGTGGGAAAATAGTTTGTGCAGATGGAAATCTTAATGTAATAGAATCTGTTTTTTAATATGTTTAATGCATTTCCCCTTATATCAATTTATTTTTCATTACGGTTATTGTCGCAACACCAAATTGGGAATCTTTTATATCAAATTTGGAAAAAAAACTACATGTATTTTGCATTGGGAATGAAAATTCACAAATGTGAACAAATTATAGTTATCTCCCTTTAATAAGGATTATCGTAATAGAAAATATTATGGTAATTAAACGTAATAATAATTTTCCATGTAATTGAATGTTAAGCGTAATTGTATAATGTATGTATAATTTACACATGCTCTATACTTACATGTATAATTTACACATGCTCTATACTTTCATATATGATTTACACATGCTCAAGAGCCGGCCTGGCTCAGTCGGTAGGGCACTCGACTCTAGATCGTGAGGTCGTGAGTTCGAGTCCCGCCAGTGACAGGTTGGTTTCCTGTCTTTCGGATGAGACAGTAAAAGCTGGAGGTCCCGTGTCACAGTAGGTGTTGGCACGTTAAAGAACCCTACTGCTCAATGGCCGTAAGTGCCGAGCATAGGCCAAAATTTGAAGCCCTTCACCGGCATTTGGTGACGTCTCCATATGAGTGAAATATTCTCGAGTGGGACGTTAAACAACAATAACAAACAAACAAATAACAAATACATGCTCTATACTTACATGTATGATTTATATATGCTCTCTATGTACATGTATGATTTACACATGCTCTATACTTACATGTATGATTTACACATGCTCTGTACTTACATGTATGATTTATACGTGCTCTTTAATTATATGTAATGTATTATTTACAAGTGCTCTATACTTATATGTATAATTTACACATGCTCTATACTTACATGTATGATTTACACATGCTCTATATGTACATGTATGATTTACACATGCTCTATGCTTACATGTATGATTTACACATGCTCTTTACTTACTGTATGATTTACACATGCTCTATACTTACATGTATGATTAACACATGCTCTATACTTACATGTATGATTTACATGTGCTCTATACTTACATGTATGTATGATTTACACATGCTCTATACTTGCATGTATGATTTACATGTGCTCTATACTTACATGTATGTATGATTTACACATGCTCTATACTTACATGTGTGATTTACATGTGCTCTATACTTACATGTATGTATGATTAACACATGCTCTATACTTACATGTATGATTTACATGTGCTCTATACTTACATGTATGATTTACATGTGCTCTATACTTACATGTATGTATGATTAACACATGCTCTATACTTACATGTATGTATGATTTACACATGCTCTATACTTACATGTATGATTTACACATGCTCTATACTTGCATGTATGATTTTCGTATGCTCTATACTTGCATGTATGTATGATTTACACATGCTCTATACTTGCATGTATGTATGATTTACACATGCTCTATACTTGCATGTATGATTTACATGTGCTCTATACTTACATGTATGATTTACATATGCTCTATACTTGCATGTATATATGATTTACACATGCTCTATACTTGCATGTATGATTTACATATGCTCTATACTTACATGTATGTATGATTTACACATGCTCTATACTTGCATGTATGATTTACATGTGCTCTATACTTACATGTATGTATGATTAACACATGCTCTATACTTGCATGTATGATTAACACATGCTCTATACTTACTGTATGATTTACACATGCTCTGTACTTACATGTATGATTTACACGTGCTCTGTACGTACATGTATGATTTACACATGCTCTATATGTACATGTATGATTTACACATGCTCTATACGTACATGTACATGTATAATTGACACATGCTATATACGTACATGTACATGTATAATTGACACATGCTATATACGTACATGTACATGTATAATTGACACATGCTATATACGTACATGTACATGTATAATTAACACATGCTCTATACGTACATGTACATGTATAATTGACACATGCTATATACATTGTACTTACATGTATAATTTACACATGCTTTATATATGCATATATGATATATGGCATATTACATTGTTTAATAAATTAAAAGTGTGATAAAAAATGTAAGTGTAATTTAATTAATTATTTATGTAAAGTAATTGTAATTTAATTAATTACATTCCAATTTAATTGTCCCCAGGTTTGTGTAGTATTAATTTATTTAGTGAACAAAACATATGACCCATATTTGCTCTGAAAAATGGTAATATTGGTTTCAAGCTATGTCAGAAAAATGCTGGTTCACTTAAGCATGTACATGTACTATTTAGTGTGTACATACCTCTACCCTAGTCCCTGTTCTTTGCACATCAGTTAATAGCCGTCAACTAATTACTTATAATTAGTGCTGACATAAACAAGATTTGAAGTTGGTCAGGCCATGATGTGGTACAGGCTTACTTCTGATGAATAATCAAGCCTTCTTATCATGTAAGAAAACTATATACATGTATCTGTGCTATTTTTGAACTATTAGGTTTACCCTAGTGAACCATAACAGCTACCGATACTAGAGCCAATACATAAATGATCAGCTAGTGTTGTATAGAAAATATCCAAATTATATTTCCACTTTGGAACAGGTCAACTTGCTTGATGATAAGTGTATACATGTATTATTTTTTTTTGCTTGTCAAATGAAAAGATGATTGTTGATCAGCTCTTTATATTTTTAACAAAGGTCTGTCATATCATATAAATTATGTCCAAAATTTTATAAATTTCTGATTCAAGTTTTGCATGAGAATTAGTGGCCAAGTAGGAAACCACTTTCTTGATGACTGTTAAAGTTGAGCCACTTGGAAGAACATATGTGTTCATGCTGTCTGTTAAATTTGAGTCAAATGGAGGGACATGTGTTCATGTTGACTGTTAAAGTTGATCCACATGGAGGAAAATATGTGTTCATGTTGACTTTTATAGTAGAGCGCTTTGATAATTTTTGACTGTTAAAAGTTTAGTCACATGGAGGGACATTTGATTTTATGTTGACTGTCAAAGTTGACTCGTGTTCTAGTTGACTTAAATTTTATCCACATGGAGTGACATTTGTCCTTATGTTGACTTCTAAAGTTGATTCACACTTGTGTTCATGTTGACTTTTAAATTTGGGCATCATAGAATGACATTTGTGTTCATGTTGACTGTTAAAGTTGGGCATCATAGAATGACATTTGTGTTCATGTTGACTGTTAAAGTTGGGCATCATAGAATGACATTTGTGTTCATGTTGACTGTTAAAGTTGGGCATCATAGAATGACATTTGTGTTCATGTTGACTGTTAAAGTTGGGCATCATAGAATGACATTTGTGTTCATGTTGACTGTTAAAGTCATCATAGAATGACATTTGTGTTCATGTTGACTGTTAAAGTTGGGCATCATAGAATGACATTTGTGTTCATGTTGACTGTTAAAGTTGGGCATCATAGAATGACATTTGTGTTCATGTTGACTGTTAAAGTTGGGCATCATAGAATGACATTTGTGTTCATGTTGACTGTTAAAGTTGGGCATCATAGAATGACATTTGTGTTCATGTTGACTGTTAAAGTTGGGCATCATAGAATGACATTTGTGTTCATGTTGACTGTTAAAATAGAGCCACATGGAGGAATTTTTGTGTTCATGTTGACTATTAAAGTTTACTTGTCTTCTAGTTGACTGTTAAATTTGTGCCACATGGAGTGACACATGTGTTCATGTTGACTATTAAAGTTTACTTGTCTTCTAGTTGACTGTTAAATTTGAGCCACATGGAGTGACACATGTGTTGATGTTGACTATTAAAGTTTACTTGTGTTCTAGTTGACTGTTAAATTTGAGCCACATGGAGTGACACATGTGTTCATGTTGACTATTAAAGTTTACTTGTCTTCTAGTTGACTTAAATTTGAGCCACATGGAGTGACACTTGTGTTCATGTTGACTATTAAAGTTTACTTGTCTTCTAGTTGACTGTTAAATTTGAGCCACATGGAGTGACACTTGTGTTCATGTTGACATTACAAATGAGCTGTGTTTTTATTGACTTAAAGTTGAGCCACTTGGTGGGATACTTGTGTTCATTTTGAATGTTAAAATTGAGTCACATTGAGGGACACTTGTGTTCATGTTGACTGTTAAAGTAGAGATCTGTCTATGTTGACTTAAAGTTGAGTCACATGGAGACACATTTGTCTTCATGTTGACTGTTAAAGTTGAACCACATAGAGGGAAACTTGTGTTCATGTTGACTATTAAAGTTGGGCATCATAGAATGACATTTGTAGTCATGTTGACTTTTAAAGTTGATCCACATTGAGGGACACTGGTGTTCATATTGACTGTTAAAGTTGAGCCACTTGGAGGGACACTTGCATTCATTTTGACTGTTAAATTTGAACCACATGGAGGGACACTTGTGTTTAAGAAGTATATTTTTGTTTACATACATGTACATTTAAGTATTTCAGTATTTTGTTTTAAAAAATATTGCTTTAATGATGCTCTATGCAAAACATAGAGTGAGAGAGAACAAAGCAGCTTTTTTAAGAAATTATTTTGCTAAATAGACCATGACCTTTATATCTTTTTAACTTAAATAATCTGACTTTCCCTTTAGTGCACATACAGTTATTTTTATTAAAAAGGTTCATTGACCTGTCACAATTGATCTACTCAAAAACTGCAACATACTGTACCTCTAGCTAAGAAAACACTTATAGTTACAAAGATTTTAGACAGAAATGAATGAACATGATTTAGGAGAATCTCTCATGATATCTCATACTGCATAAAAACATCATCAAAAATTTATTCATTTAGGGATTTATCAGACACAAAATCCTGTGTTAATTACTCCCAAAAATTGCATCTGGAATTTCAACACACATTCCAATCAATTTATTTCCTTCTTGTATGTCTGTTCTTGTTTCTTATGGTCTAATTCAAATCCACAAAGAAATGAGATACTAAATTCATTATTTTACATGTAAATCAAACAAGAAAATCTTTACCTCATATCATTTTACTTGCAGATTAGATTACAACATGTATATGTGTGCATACATATATTACTTCCAGAAATAGCAAATTCTGGAACCGATACCAGACTGAACTTTCACTTTATGCATGGAAATTTAATGTTGGTAGGACCATTTGAAGTTTCATCATCTTCATATGTTTGTTTTATTGGTATTTTAATCTCGCTCAACAATTTTTCAATTCCATGTATATTGTGGCGGCCATTTTTTATTGGTAGATCAGAGAACCCTGTTACATGTATATGGTGGTGCCAGTTTTTATTGGTAGATCAGAGAACCTGGTTACATGTATATGGTGGCGGCCAGTATTTATTAGTAGATCAGAGAACCCTGTTACATGTATATAGTAGATCAGAGAACCCTGTTACATGTATATGGTAGTGGCCAGTATTTATTAGTAGATCAGAGAACCCTGTTACATGTATATGGTAGCGGCCAGTATTTATTAGTAGATCAGAGAACCCTGTTACATGTATATGGTAGCTGCCAGTATTTATTAGTAGATCAGAGAACCCTGTTACATGTATATAGTAGATCAGAGAACCCTGTTACATGTATATAGTAGATCAGAGAACCCTGTTACATGTATATAGTAGATCAGAGAACCCTGTTACATGTATATAGTAGATCAGAGAACCCTGTTACATGTATATGGTAGTGGCCAGTATTTATTAGTAGATCAGAGAACCCTGTTACATGTATATAGTAGATCAGAGAACCCTGTTACATGTATATGGTCGCGGCCAGTATTTATTAGTAGATCAGAGAACCCTGTTACATGTATATAGTAGATCAGAGAACCCTGTTACATGTATATGGTAGTGGCCAGTATTTATTAGTAGATCAGAGAACCCTGTTACATGTATATAGTAGATCAGAGAACCCTGTTACATGTATATAGTAGATCAGAGAACCCTGTTACATGTATATGGTAGCGGCCAGTTTTTATTGGTAGATCAGAGAACCTGGTTACATGTATAATACGGTAGCGGCCAGTTTTTATTGGTAGATCAGATAACCTGGTTACATGTATATGGTAGTGGCCAGTTTTTATTGGTAGATCGGAGAACCTGGTTACATGTATAATATGGTGGCGGCCAGTTTTTATTGGTAGATCAGATAACCTGGTTACATGTATATGGTGGCGGCCAGTTTTTATTGGTAGATCAGAGAACCCTGTTACATGTATATGGTGGCGGCCAGTTTTTATTGGTAGATCAGAGAACCTGGTTACATGTATATGGTGGCGGCCAGTTTTTATTGGTAGATCAGAGAACCTGGTTACATGTATAATACGGTAGCGGCCAGTTTTTATTGGTAGATCAGAGAACCTGGTTACATTTATAATATGGTGGCGGCCAGTTTTTATTGGTAGATCAGAGAACCTGGTTACATTTATAATATGGTGGCGGCCAGTTTTTATTGGTAGATCGGAGAACCTGGTTACATGTATAATATGGTGGCGGCCTGTTTTTATTGGTAGATCAGAGAACCTGGTTACATTTATAATA
Source organism: Atrina japonica (assembly GCA_030159075.1). Taxonomy (NCBI): domain Eukaryota; kingdom Metazoa; phylum Mollusca; class Bivalvia; order Pterioida; family Pinnidae; genus Atrina; species Atrina japonica. Next base: position 1,556,003 of record BROG01000091.1, on the reverse strand, counting down.
TGGTGGCGGCCAGTTTTTATTGGTAGATCAGAGAACCTGGTTACATTTATAATATGGTGGCGGCCAGTTTTTATTGGTAGATCAGAGAACCTGGTTACATGTATAATACGGTAGCGGCCAGTTTTTATTGGTAGATCAGATAACCTGGTTACATGTATAATACGGTAGCGGCCAGTTTTTATTGGTAGATCAGAGAACCTGGTTACATGTATAATATGGTGGCGGCCAGTTTTTATTGGTAGATCAGAGAACCTGGTTACATGTATAATACGGTAGTGGCCAGTTTTTATTGGTAGATCAGATAACCTGGTTACATGTATATGGTGGTGGCCAGTTTTTATTGGTAGATCAGATAACCTGGTTACATGTATATGGTGGCGGCCAGTTTTTATTGGTAGATCAGAGAACCTGGTTACATTTATAATATGGTGGCGGCCAGTTTTTATTGGTAGATCAGAGAACCTGGTTACATGTATATGATGGCGGCCAGTTTTTATTGGTAGATCAGAGAACCTGGTTACATGTATAATATGGTGGCGGCCAGTTTTTATTGGTAGATCAGAGAACCTGGTTACATTTATAATATGGTGGCGGCCAGTTTTTATTGGTAGATCAGAGAACCTGGTTACATGTATATGGTGGCGGCCAGTTTTTATTGGTAGATCAGAGAACCTGGTTACATTTATAATATGGTGGCGGCCAGTTTTTATTGGTAGATCAGAGAACCTGGTTACATTTATAATATGGTGGCGGCCAGTTTTTATTGGTAGATCAGAGAACCTGGTTACATTTATAATATGGTGGCGGCCAGTTTTTATTGGTAGATCAGAGAACCTGGTTACATGTATAATACGGTAGCGGCCAGTTTTTATTGGTAGATCAGATAACCTGGTTACATGTATATGGTGGTGGCCAGTTTTTATTGGTAGATCAGAGAACCTGGTTACATGTATATGATGGCGGCCAGTTTTTATTGGTAGATCAGAGAACCTTGTTACATGTATATGGTGGCAGCTAATTTTATTGGTACATCTAGGTATCTGGGAAGAGACCCAGGGAAGAGAAAAAATGTATTCATCCTGGATGAGTGAAAATGGCTTGAGGACAAGTAGTTAGGATTGGTTCTTGTCCCCAGTGACTGTTTTTTTTCTTCTAGAACTATAACGTCTTACTTTTTAGCCCCTAAAACTTCCCATGCACACACCACTTTAAAAACATCTACAGCCATTTGAATTAAATATAAGTCCAAATCAGAGAAATCAAAGAATAATTAGTCTTATTCTCATGAACCAATGATCAACATAATCTTACTGCACTCATGTTTTACTCAAGTGACCATTTAAAGCTGTTAGTCCCCTAGATTTGATGTTATTTCCCATCATTTTAAAATAAAAGAAAAATCGTAAGATATTAAGTTTTTGATTCAGATTTTCAAGATATTGTTGTAAAAAGTTTGACTCAAAACAGATTTTGTTTAATTTGTTCATATTGGTTATTCATCTGGTAAATATTGTAAGTGATAATTGCTGATATCTGTGATTTGTAAGTCTGTATGTGATATTTTCATATTTAGATATATGTTCAAACTGCTGAGCGTAGCTTGGTCTATATCCTTACATGTTTTACAGTCACATTGGGATTTTCAATGATTTTTTGTTATTTAAGGCATTATACTGAAACACAATTGAGATTGTGTTCACACTTAGATCAAGTGCAGCACGCATGAGTTGACGCTCTTGTTTGCATGAAATACAATACATAACTGAATGATATTTAACCAAATTCTGGCTTGACAGCATTGATTTAAAGGTATTCATGTTCTTTAATGATCTAATATATAATTACATGTACTGGTAACTAAAATTGCACAGAAAAGATTAAAGTATTACACTGAAAAATAATAATATTTAATGTACAAATATACAGTACATTTTTATCTTAAAAAATCCTCTCATTCATTTAAATTCATTATTCATCATTCATATATTTTTTTTCTTGGAAATTCAGAATCTTAAATAAACAGCAGAAAATCATGGATGAGAAAATAAATCTATGTGATTCAATTTTCTGAAGTTTGACTCTCTGCAGTTGCAATAATGGGATTTTATCAGATGTAAGGGTTGCCAGAGTAAAATTATTTGATAAAGTTTGTACAATTGTACATGTACATGTATATGATTTAAATTTTCAAGTTACACTCACAATGCATACATTTAGTAAATAAATCAAGGACAATGTGACACAGATTTCAAGTTTTTAAGTTTTCAAGTTTTTAAAGGGGGCTGTCTACAAAAACTGAATTATATAACTGATGACACCTCTGTAATGATCTAAAATGATATTTAAGGAGTTTTATTTGATTAGTGTTGGGTACATACATGTATGCAGCTATATCAGTCCTGTATGACTATTAGGTTATTTAATGAATGGATGCTTGTTAGAGTGCATTGATTGTCGATATGGATGCTGTTTGGATGACAGATAAATAGAATGGTGCCTGCTGGGGCACCATGAATATTTATCTGTCACTCAAACAACATCCATATTGATAATAAATGCACTCTGATAAGCTTCATTTGTTGTATCTACATATCATAGTTTTCAAATTTAAAACAAAATAATGGAATCACATACCTTGCCTTGTATTTGACCAGTCTCATTATGATGGAACAGGAAAGTTCAAGGTATAGCAGTAAGGCCTAAAATAAAATAAAGTTTGTTTGCTATTTACCCACCGACCCATGGAAATCACCTCAATTTTATTGCCATTTTCAAAAAATAATTTTTTTTATTGACGATCTTTCTGGAACATTCGATTACCGTCACAACTTTATATATAGACTGGTCAAATACAAGGCAAGGTATCTGTATGAGGGAGGGGGGTTAAATCAGGATTTTACCCTAATCCCTTTGGAGATTCTGTCTGGAGGGGCAACATGACAGAAGACAGAATCTCCAAAGGGGTTTATTCAGATTTTACTCACTCCAAAAATCGCTTAAAATCGGGACATAAAGTTCGGCCTAAGCTACTGCTATATCTCAGAATCAATGACACACGTAATTTCTTTACGATTGCTATTTATAAAAAAAGGAAAACAAAAATCCTGTATGATACATGTTTTACTAAGATAAACAATTTATGAAACACCTGTGTAAATTTGTTTGATATGTTTCCTCCTTTTTTGAAAGCTGAAGGGAATAATGTTATAGCAAACATAAAATTGTGTAGACAGTTACATAAGAGTTACTTCCCGTTATTTTTTTATTTAAAAAATATTTGTCAAAACGTAATAATTTTACAAAAACGATATCAAATCTAGTAAAATGAAATCAGTTAAATTTATACACCTGTTTTCTTTAACATAACCCTGTATATTTCTCTAATTTACATTAGAAATATATTAAAAACATCCCAGGAAAGTTATCATTTTAAAACACTGACTCTGTCACTGCACCATGCACCTTACTATAAACACTGCCTCGCCATGTGACTGATTGCCGATAGTTTGGAGGTCAAGTTGAGCCTCTGATGACATACTGGCAAGTTTGTTTAACTTGCAACCAGTGAACAAATACTATGAAATGACCATTTAGTTACGATAGATGATTGTTGTACAAATATCAAATCTTAAATGTCTTTGTATATTTTATTTTACTTTTAATAATGTTCTAGTACATACATGTACAGGTAAGTAATCACGAAATGATACACAAAATAGAACATGTAGCATGAGACATTGTTGCGATGTGGGGCGTGGCCTGACGTAACGCGACAGAATATTCATCCCTGCTACCATGGTGCTATCTGAAATTTCTGGGGAGAACACTGACATATACAGATCATAGGCGTCGGAAGCAAATTGAAAGTGGGGGGGGGGGCTAAACCAACTTAAAACACACACACATGCCAGAAACGTCTGGGCTAAGCCCCAATTTTCAACACCCATGTCTATCTTTGCAAAAAAAGTGTGGGGGGGGGGGGGCTAAGCCCCCCTAGCCCCAACCCCCCTGGTTCCGATGCCTATGCAGATACATGTAGATTCCAGAATATCTGCATACATTTTTTTTATACTCTGTCATGAACCTCTGTGAAAACTTGTTGAAATTTCACAAATAACCTATATCTTCTCCTGTCTGTCTCAAACATTTATGAAATATTTTACAATTGTTTTCATTATTATTTGTACAGAAAATGACAGACTGCACAATGACATCAGTACTTACATGCGAGAGAACAATATATCGTTTCCCATCTCGATGCCAGAAAAATTTCCAATAAAATAAAATAATTTCCCTACCTACCTTCCCATAGGTAAAAGAGTAGAGTCGGTAAACAGCAAACAGAGAATATTTTATGTCTGGCCTAAAGTGTTGTATTTTTCAGAATGAAATATCATGGTGTGACGTCATGTTGAGAATGTAGTTACATCATTAATTTTATGACTTTATATATAGTTGATATACATGTAAACAGTGTCTAGATTAACACCGAGTCTAGGGGAGACCACTGCAGGAAATGTAAATATTAAATGATGAAGGCATTTTCATAAGTGTGTTGAAATAGATTGCGAGAGCTTGCCTCTCACATAGTATAAAGTATATAGTAACGTACTATGAAACACTGCAATAAGAGCAGTGTAGTGCAAGAATTATCAAGATAATTCTGTTGATACACATTGTCATTGGAAAATTTTGATGAATTTGCTAATTGAGCAGTCTCCTGCAGTTGTGGACAAAACTGAATAGATCTTATTATCCCCTCACAAGCAAAAGGAATTACTCTGAAGATAAATGTTCATTGTCGCATATGACTGCATGAGAGATGATTTGTAGGAATCATTGAGTATTCAAGAAAAATGAGGTCATGAAAATTACAGTCATTGGATGCTAAGTGAACGAGTTGATCACCTCATTACTGGAAAGAAAAAATATTACTCTTTTCAAGAGCTACTCTGTATCTTGTATGAAAAGCTCAACTTCTAAAAAAGATAATTTTTCTTATTGATAACAACTTTTACATATGGTCACATTACCAGCTTACTCTTATAGCTTGTCTACATATGAGTTTGATTACAAAGAATGTTTAAACACTTCTGAGATTGACTTATCTCTGCTTCAGACCATTTTCTTACTGTTTTGCCAGATAAATAGGTGTTGGTGTCTATGTTGGGATAGTGAACATTATGATTGCAATTGATGTGCATGAAATAGATATGTCAGAGAAAGTGATTGGTGTACACACAAGAATCATAGTCATATATTCTTGTGTGGATAGCTAATTATTGACATTTTACCAGTCTGTCAGTGTGTTTGGTCTATCTATGAAATACATGTTTGATGGAACTTTTATCTGATGTATAAATGCATGCTAGGAAAACTGAACTTGCCATGTATTTTCCTTTATACATCTGTGTGTGCATGTATGTGTGTGTGTGTGTGTGTATGTGTGTGTGTGTGTGTGTATATATGTGTATGTGTGTGTGTGTGTGTGTGTGTGTGTATGTATGTGTGTGTGTGTGTGTATGTGTGTGTGCAAACAACTTATAATGAGGTAAAGAATTTTTCCATATTTGAAGTCCTAAGGATATATTGTACCATATGCTGTACATGTATGATACTTTGTACATGTAGAAAGTGTATTTTGACCAGTTTTGGATAAAAAAAGCAACTTGTACAAGAAGGAAAACAGGTGAAGGAATTATTGGTGCATAGGAAATTAGATACTAGATAAAGGGAGAAAATTCAGGTATGTTGTGTTCAACATTAATAGTAGGTTATAAACATGTACATGTAGATTCCACAAGTGTTAGTTGATTATCATGTTTATCTAATTTTTAGAATTTGAAAAGACACAGGTTTTCCAGGTGTCTTTTCAAAATTTGTAAAATTAACTTACGAGAGTGTTAGATAAACATGAAAATCAACTACATGTGTTGTTGAATCTGTTTCTACCATAACTGAAAGCATTGGTAGGAAATCTGACTCTGTTAGAGACTTCAATAATGGACCCCTTTCCCTCCAATTACATTAATCACCAACTTTAACTGCCAAAAAGTGGTCTGATGCAACTTCATGTACAAACATTTCATTACAGTAGTAGTGTGGACTCTGTTGGTTATTTGTATATGTTTAACTAACTGTTGGTTATTTGTATATGTTTAACTAATATACAACCACTTATGAGTGTTAACAACAGAAGTTATAGTAGAAATTAATATTACTCTTTAATAGTATATTACAGTCCATACAACCTTGCGATGCAGAGTCTTGAGCCCTTTTTTGACCTGGTCAAGTTTAAATTTTAGGTAATAAAGTAAAACATAAAAATTACACTGACTAGAGTAATCGTTCCTACTTGTCGCCATAAACAAGAGGGTATCCAGTGAAGAACAAAAAGTTTTTCCTGTGCAACTTGTCATGTCCAAAATGTGAGTAGAATCATCGTATGATATTCAAAAGGTTACTCTGCCCCGCCAGCTTATGGAATCGGACAATACCCGATAATTAATACATGTACATGAATTTACACAGATTCCATATTTCTATCATACATAAGTAATCATAAAAATATTTCTACCATAACATGTATGGTCAAACCATGAAAAATTGCCTGATTAAATGGAAACACAGTTGTTTAAAGTTTTCATGTTAACCACACACTCCAAGCATTTTCATTGGTGGAAATAAGAACATGAATTTTGGCTCATTGGTGAGCCCGCACTACTACTGCAATGAAAATGTTTGTTCATGAAGTTGTTTATACAAATCAATAATTTTAAGTACATTTGTACTAACAAATATAGTTTGTACACTTAGTGCAAATGCACTTACGCCCTAGTAACTTTACTAATACATGTAGACGTACAGTATATTCATACTTGAAGAAAGAGAAGAATTTAGGTGTATTAATTGTTTTGTTGCATGTCTTTACCCTTTGCTGATACAGAATTCAGCTATCACCTTCATCATGTTCTCTGACAAAGCCGATTTAAATGATTACATTCCAAATGGCATATATCATACATGTATATATGTTACTTTATTACCCTTGGGAGTATTACAAAGTTGTAATTGTTCTGAGTTGCACTGCAGCATACGGCCATTACTGTCGCAAATGGAACCCATGGAAACTGAGTGTAGAATAATTCTATCCTTTATGAAGGAGTAAAGTTGATGTACAAATTTTGAATCTCTGAGACTTACTGAAATTGCAATGTACATGACTATCTGTAATGAATAGGTACATGTTAACATTGTATTAAGCAGCAGGAAATTTGGTTAGTCTGGTGTAAATCAACATATTTGTACATGTATAAGTGTATTGCAAATTGGGACTGGTCAATTTTTCACTTACATATATTTATATATAGACTTAAGTGTATCGCCAGCGAGTATAACTATAAGTGAAGTACATGTATGGACTTATTCTTTAATGTGCCAAAACTATATGATATGTACTAAGTTCAAATTTTTGAAACTTTTTAGGTTTTAAAACCAAAATTTTAGACAGCCACTATTGGAAATCCAGGTTGGCTGTTATTAAAGTGATATTTTTTTTCTTCCATAGTTCACAGATCTTTCCTTCATTTTAACGGGAAATGATTTTCTTGTCAACCCCTAGGGTATCGACAAGCTACATGCACTATGATGTCATAATACAATTTATGCTGTAGCCAGCGTCTGTGGTGTCTAGAATGCTGTGCATGTAAGATTTCATTTGCATATACATATACATGTATTTTAAAAAAAAAATGGGAGAAAATTATCAACCCCTACCTTGAGAGTATGACAGAAGAATCTCAATCCTCAGGATAAGATTCTTGAATGACAAACCCTTGTCATTCAAGAATATTACACTCAAATTTAGATCCCTTTGTCATACTCTCAAGGTAGGGCTAGATTCTGTTATTCATATTTACACAGATTATCGGTCCATTACCATCCTTTTATACAAATTTCAGCAAAAAAACTCAAATTGTAGAAATGTAATCCTCCTTGACTGCAAGAAGTACATGTATCATCTTGGTATGCAGACATGTTTTGTTGTGTGAGAATGGTATTTGAGTTGCTGTTAATTTATGATGTGAAAGTTATTTGTACAGTGTTGTGTACATGTAATTGTACATTGTGTGCTGATGTCAGTATCGTCTGTTTTGACTGTAGTTTCAGTAACATCAGACATTTGTACTGAAATTGAGTGTGTTCACATGTTATAATGTGGGTCAGTGGAACACATACATGTTGTTGATACAGATTTACATGTGCTATACAAGCTTATTTTTAGAGTAAAATGTGTTGTATAAATTGAGTGAACCTATATTTATATATATATTTTCTTTGACATCCTGTGCCTTACATGCTCTCACACACTTAAACAGTTATTTCATTGTCACATAGGTGGTATAATTAAGTGTTCATTACATTACATGTTTCTGCTTGACTTGTAAAACTTACACATTGGAATAAATTTATAATCTGATATCAGTATTAATGTGTATTCAAACTCAAAGATCTATTGAATTCCTTGCTGTTCATTGTAAAATAAAAAAAAAAAGAAACAAATTTAACAGTAGATAAATAATGAATTATAAATGAATGCCCTTTTAAATATTTTTGTTTACAGTTAGTAAGTAAGTTTAAGTATTTTTCAAAAAGTGTTTTAAAGTTGAGTTGCTGTAATTATATATTTATCTAATCAAATTTTTATTAAAATGTTGAAAATTCTACTGACAAGACTCCGACATAGCCTGTATGTAATTATCAAAAGATCCTTATTCTAATGGCATACATCTAAACACTGCATGAACATTTTAGAAACGACACTGGTTTATCCACACAAAAATGTTGAACATTAATATCTAACACTTGTTTCTTGTAAAATTTAATTTAGATGTCAGCGGGGCTTGTTACTTAATCACATATTCATAAGAAAGTGAAGAACATTATACTAAGAGCCATATGATGTAGACAATTGTTATTTTGAGCTTCTTATGATTATCAATAGAGCATGGAAAATTATGATCTTAAGTTATCTCTTGTATTGTCTGGCAGTTGATCTGTTTTTCCCCAGCATTAAATTGAATGCATATGGCTGATGTATTATAATTACATGTAACTGCTAGTAAAGAAAAGCTACATGTTGTACAACATGTACATGTACATGGGAACAGTGTTGACAAAAACCTGCATATGTCGGCCAATATTCATCCACAAAACATGAAAGATGAATAATTTTAATTCAGTAACTCATCAACCCCTAAAGTCTCTTTTGGATCTGTCCATTTCAAAGAATGGTTAAGTCCACTGTCAAAATTCCGGGTTATATGAATTAGAACCAAAATTTTGTAATAATTTTACATTCAATATGAACTTGTTCACTCCTGAATTATGACAGTAGACCTTACTATTCATTGATTTGGGTGAGTCTAAATGTGACCACAGGGGTTTATGAGTTATTAAACTTACATATATGAACAGAATCAATGCATGTACATGTGTATTTCTTGTTTTACTGTTGTCTCTTTTTTTACCATAGTAAAATTAAACTTTTGTACTGGTGATTATATCACTTTTTAGCTCACCTGAGCTAAAGGCTCAAGATGACCAAATCACCTATTTTAATTGTCTTTTGTCTGTCGTTGTGCCACTTGCATTGTTAACTTTTACACATTTTCGACTTGTCAAGAACAAGTGCCTAATGTCTGCAAATGAAAAGGTTATAGGAACCACAGAGGGCTCCAAAAAGGGCAAAACGTTTATACATCTTTAAAAAATTGTCTCATGAGCCAATGATCAGCCTCTTCTCACTGTAATTACGTTTTACTCAGATTACCTTTAAGGTGAACTGGGCCTTTTGTTTTTTATCAGATTGTCTTTACTTACTTTTTGTTGTTCTTTGACAGTGCCTGGAAATATCCACTCAGGAGTATCTGGAAATGACAGTATAATGGCAACAGGTGTTTTTTCAGCTCGAGAATTATTACGGGTCACAAGACGTACGTAGACACTAATATACCTACACAATGAACACACACAAGCTCTCTCTCTCTCTCTCTGTCTCTCTCTCTCTGTCTGTCTCTCTCTCTGCGCTTTTGTGGTGTTTTTTATATAATTCTGATCACAAGATGAACATATACATGTATACAGTTTAAATCATTTGCCTTGTATATTGTTCACAGTAGTTGTACAGTAAGAACAGCATTGATTCATTCAATATTCCTGTTCATCATTTCATTTATAAACTAGCAATACCTATCAGAAATTAACATGATTTTGTAGGTGACCTTAGCCAAAGTCTCATGGTAACCTGTAGCTACTCTGTTTTGTCTATTGTCATCCTTTGTGTGTTTTCTGTCATTAACAATCACACATATTTGACTTCTCAGGAACCAGTGGGTCAGTTTTAACAAAACTTAAAGACAGTATTACTAGCGAAGCCCCAGAAAGTTCTAAAATGAAAAAGGGCTAGGACCTATTTCAACCTAACTTGGCATGAAGTATTGCCATGTGAAGCTGCATAAAGAGGACTAAAACCCATAGGGGCTCCAAAAGGGGCAAAAAGTTAATAAAAGTTTTAAATAAATCTTTTCATGAACCAATGATAACTGTAATCACATGTACATTTTACTCAGATGATTGATGATCAATTGGGCTTCTTGTTATAGCTTGTTATTTAATATCAACCCTTAATGGGTTGACTTTGAGGGCTATCCTGTAAGTACATGTACTGAAGTACTTATGTTTTTGTACTTATTTTAATGCTCTGTTATCTAGATCTTTTAATAGATACAGAGTAGAATTTCCTTGAGATACAGGGTTCATTGTGAACAGTTGTCTGCTTGCCTGGGGCAAGTAAAAGTTCAATGTAGGATCAGGCAACAAGATTTCAATGGTCAGATGCCAGTATGGGCAAATAAAAATATCAGTAGAAGTACAGTAAAACTAGCACACGTCTGTCAATGTCAGATTATATGCAGAAACACTCGTTGTTTCAAAAAAGTAAGCCAGCACTTTCAAAAGCAATTCATTTCCTTCTTTTTTAACTCACAATGCAATCAAAAAATTAATTGATTTAAATAATGATTTTATCAAGAATTAAACATGTCTTTACCTCATGACTGAAGTTGTCACAAAACACGTGGTTTTGCTTGCAGTTTATTGAATCAGAATTTGGTGTGTATTAAAAGAATTGAATTGGAATCTGTGTGCCTATACATGAAATGAATGTTTATGTATCAGCTTAGGTTAATGATAGTTAAAGGTAGCTATGTATTAAGCATGTTGAATACTCATCTAAGGATAAGTATTCTTTAATCATAAAAAATATAAATTTATTTCTAACAAAATATGCAGATGCAGTGTTTATAGGTGCATGTATATACCAATTTCCAGTCTTATCAATAAATAATTGGGATCAATATAGAAGTTTATAAATGTTCAAGAAAAATTAATCTATAAGGCAGTGGTGATAAGAGTCAATAACACATGATGTTTTTAAAAATTATATCTAGGCAGCGATAAAGTGAAATGTTTTTTGATGAAGATTTTTTAAGAAGTGATTAAATGTAATCAGAGAGTAATTGAAAAAATAATGGTAAAGTAGTCATGATAATGATTACAGCACTTTTCCCACTGTAATCAATTAAATAACATACATGTATGATTCCTTGCAATGGAAAAATGTGTGATTACTGATTATATGCATTCACTCCACAAAATGTAATGGATTACATCTGATTACAATTATATTACTTGATTACAATTACCCCTTCCCTGCTATCAAACACCGTATAAATATTAATATCAAAATAAAAAATGAAACCCTGGATAGGTACTAACTCATTTATTCAACATTGAGGAAATAGACATTTATTTGTACTGTCATCTTCGAACAGCTTACCTGCTATCAGTCAGATAAGAAGCCAGTAACTAATTACACATGTCTTAAAAATAAACAAATCATAGTCAATGTTGGTATCAATGCTGTTACTTACTTTACTATAATCTGATTTCAACATACCGATATGGAAATATCAAAACACGTTGTGGCTCCTAAATGCCCATGACCAAAAGATCACCTTTCTGCTTCCAAACTGATGAAGTCAGGATTTAATCTAATCAAACTATATCTTACTTGCTTTTAATTTTACTAGGTGCGATGTTTCATTTTGAAATAAGTTATCTAAAAGAACCTAATGTTACAGCTGACCCAAAGTCATCAATCTAAAATATTGCCAGATTCTTTACATTGGAAAGTTCAAAGATGCTACCGGTATTTAAAAAGCTGAAATGTTTTTTCTCTTCTTTATTTTATGATAAAGATCACCAATGATTTTGTAACATTCCCACAAATCCATGAACTTTAGTGCTACTATGGGTAACAATTTTCGGGGCACTGGGTAACACTTTCTTGAGTTTACGGCTATGTCAGGCAATGCTGTGTCATGCACATCCCATGGGTGGAGATCCTTTGAATAAATGTTCGATAAAAATGCATGTTAACTTTCCATCAGAGTTATCTCTCGTTTTCTCTTAAAAAGGTTAGGGCAATAAATTGATACCAATATTACAGTGTTCATGACATGCTATATTCATTGTCTTTGAAGTTTAAAACTTCAATAAATTTTGTATTTTTCACATTTCCACTGTAGCAGTCTGGATACCCTGTCCCATTTCTATTAATCATTTATCATGTACTCTAGTTAAACTTAGATGAAAAGTTGCTCTCGGCAACAGTCTTTGCTTTGAGAAAGCTAATAATTACTGTCAAATTAATTATGATAACAAAATAATATTATAATAATAAGCATCTAAAAGCATTATGTCCTTGGACTCAACATCCCATGTAGAGATGTTGGTGGAGCATTATAAAATTTGCTGTCTTTTGCTATGCTCCAGTTACATGTACATATACATGTGTCATTCTTCAAATTCTTCTGATTTGAAAGTGAGAAATAAATAAAAAAAATTTTGGTTTCTATTTAAAACCAAATTTACTATCACATCACATATATGTTCTTATGAAAGACATATTAGAATGCCTCTTCTCATTTTTTTCTAATTATGAAAAACAGATTTGGTTAACATCATAATTACAGAACCCTACAATGGCTACATGTACATGTATTTTAGTAGAGATATCCTCAGAGGAATCACCTAGGATCAGACAAGTTGATGTCAATAGTTCAGTTATCTACATATTAACTTACTTATTTAATTATGTGTGTAGGAAAGTCAAAAGTTCCAGAATTAATAACTTTCATTTATTGGGAAAAATGTACACACATATACATATATGTGTGTGTGTGTGTGTACATGTGTGTGTATACATGTGTGTGTATATATATATATATATATATATATATATATATATATATATATATATATATATATATATATACATACAGTGAATCCTCTTTACAACGACCATGTTTGTTCCCATGTAGGAATGACGTTATATCGAATTTGTCACTGTAATGAATTTGATGTGGTGGGCATTTCATAGTTAGCTCTCTTGAGTATCATTTACGCATATATTTGTACATGTAAATAAATAAACTTAAAACAACATTAAAATCTCTATGAAAATATATAAACAAAATTTATGCAAGTTAATCTTGTTAACATCGATGCACAATTATTTTTTCATTAAATCGGTCATAATTCGGCGATGTTGTAAAATGCATGAATCATGTACAAAATGACTGAATGTAATCTCCAGATTCCGATTTAGACACTAAAATAAAAAAATGCAGAGATTGCCGATACAAATCTCTGAAAAATGCGTTTTATAAATAAAGTTTTAGTAAAATGTCTACTGCTATCGCTAGTACTGAAATAATCTAAAGATCCGCCATTGTAACCACATCGGAACGAACATGTAGCCTAACGGAACTTTTCAACTATGTGTATTTTTTATTCTTTATTTATCAATCTTATTTTTTCGCTTTGTACCCAGCTTGTATTTCACATCCTGTCGGTTCAGTTCAAACGAAACCTACTGATGGTTTATAAACATTAGACCTACTGACGTACAGGTAAAGGTGATTCAAGCGCTAATTGTTGACACCTAGGCCATCACCTATTAGTGGAGATCAGAAAACAATTGACAGTGTAATTGTTTTATTGGCAATTATTTTTACCTATGAACTCAACCGTGAAGTAAATCAAGAAGGATAACAATAGTCAGATCAGCTGGTGGGTTCTATGTTACGTCGTTGTAAAGGGTTTATTTACACTATTTTTGTACATTTGTTCCCGGAATCTAATGTCGGAGTTGGATACCGAATATTCCTTTGTAATGAGTACTTAAACTCTTTCAACTTTATTGTAGAATTAAGCGTATTTTGTGTGTGCAATTGACATTATTTTACTTCTTTGTATTTAAAAGAGTGTTAGATTGTGATTTTTCCTGGTACAATATATATATCATGCAAAATATAAAACAGGACTGAGAGCTCATCCATAGGGACTCAGTCGTTTGAAATGTGGGTCTTACAGGTTGAAGGTTTAAGATTCAGAAGAAAAGTTTGTGACTGTTTACCAAGTAATCAGCATAACAAGAGATAGGAGTCAGATATAACTTACACTGAGGTCATGGCTTTGACATATTTCCTTTGCACAGCTCAGAATTTTGGAATTTCACCATAAGCTCCATATAAGAGAACAATTTACATCATAAAAATTAAAATGTGAACGAAAAAAAGTTCAATCAGTGACGATTTTGATTCCTTCAATTAGCAAATGCTTTGAAACATTGAATTTGCATACGCTTTCATGTATCTATCTTTCCATGTTTGTTTTTTAACATAAAAAGGTAACATATGGGTATATATGGTCTTTTTAGTCTTAGATTATTAGGTCTAAAAATGGTTAAGTAGCATATTTTTCAATTGAAATTCACTCCAGTACATATGTACCTTAAATTGCCATTTTTACATTTTTACATCTTAAGAGAGAAAAAAACTAATTCGATCTATCTTGATAATTGTTGTGTATTATTTATTTCAGCTTCTATAATGATGCCTCCAAATGGAACTCACCCAATGTTACCACCAGGAAAACAAATGGATAGTCCCAGTAGCTATTATAATTACAGTCCTCAGGAGCAGTCAGTGGTTGGTCCCATGCACCCAGGCATGCCCAATGGTCAATCGGCTCTGAGCCCATCAGGAAATCCCCACAAACGGCTAAAGCGTAGTACGATCAGCTCCATATCTTCTGCAGACGATGATGTGGACAGTGTAGGTGATGAAAACGAAAGTATGAGCAATTACTATGGGAAGTCTTCATCTACTTTAAACAGCAGTGGTTCATCAAGCTGGCAAGAAGGTCACATGGGTGATCCAGGTATTCATCGAATTCTATCCTAAAATTCATATGTTTGATGTGTTGTTGGAATGAGAGTTAGAACTAACAAATCCAACTTTTTATACTCATATTGATATTTTGGCTTACAGTCTAGTTAGTCACCTAGTTTGAAACAATCTAGTTGCAATTCTGAAACTTAACAAAAGCTAAAAGAAACAAATCTCATTTAAAAATAATGTCTGTTACACATAAGTGATAAAGAATTGGAAAGGGTCATGTTGCCACAGTTTTATGATAAGCTATCGTACTTAACCACCGGTCAGAAGTTTGCGGTCTTTAGTGACCTTTGTTTTTGATGGTTTTTATATATATGGACAATTACATTTGATAACAATAACATTTTAGTTTAGTCAATATAACTCATTCATCTCATTTCTCAAAAGTTGGACTCACTTGTACTGCACTTACTGATACTTTTGATTGCTGGAATCAATACTTTGAATGTCGAATCAATATATATATATATATATATATATATATATATATATATATATATATATATATATATATAGGGCCAGTGATTTTCCGCGATCATGGAATTGCGGAAAGAATCGCGGAATCGACAATCTGAAATGGAATTTGCATTTTTGAAAAATCTTTAAAAATTCCAACATGAGATAAAATTTATTTAATTGTGAACTAGTGTGCTATTTCCGTGTGTTATAAACTTCAAATCTTTGTTTATATATAATATATTTCATCACTTAATTTGCATCAATTACTCGTTTTATCACTTAGATCTATTAGCCTACATTTACATATCGAAAGATAAGGGCAATCATTTCCATTGTCCTAATATCAGTACTGACTGACATCTGCTGATCTGGTGTCTTCTAAAACTAAAATAGCTTTACTTTGATATCTTGAATTAAGTTTTCATATGTTTATTTCAATTTCTGAATATATATACCAATATTTATAATTTATGGTAAAATTTCACAATGTACAATCCATGCTAACGTTTTTACGACATACCGCTCGATTGACAGGCGGTTTTTGTTACCAACACAAACACGTGGTCACACCTTGACGTTTTTGACAGCGAGTTGCAATGGCTGAAGACACATGTATATAAAAAGAGGATACTTCCTCCGATTAAAAAAATAAATACATCAGCATGGGTTGATAGTTTATGTGGAATCTTTATGAGGATGGTGACGTTTAATTTTACAAAGTGTCAGAATAGTATAGATTATGCTAGTGTTGAAGCAAATCTGAAACAGAAAATCACTGGCCCTATATATATATATATATATATATATATATATATATATATATATATATATATATATATATACATGTATAGATAGATAGATAGATATAAAATGGAACCTTTAAATTAAAGTCACCTTGACACTAATGATTTTGATTATTGAAGACATCACATGAATGATTTTGATTTGCAATTTAATATAATTGCAAGAGGCTTGATTCTCATGTTTATAATTTCAAGGCAGTCAAAAAATGAGGTTCCATTGTATATTTGTATGTATGTTTATTTATTCAACTTAGATTAAACGTGTGTTAGCTGTGCTTGTTATTATTATTATCATTTTTTTTTTGCAAAGTTAGAAGCAACACTATCTTATCTGCATCTAGATTATATTTTTGTGTTGGTAAGCTGGTCTTTAAATGTCATATGTACAAATTAACACTGCTAGTTCATTGATTTGGTTTTAAATATGACATCATCATTTATAATGAAATATACCATATACAGAAATAATAAGATTTAACAATATTTGTCAGAGTTCAAATCCTTTGAAGATTTCAGTCATTCCTTCATCACATTTCATCGCTGTTTCATAGGAACATGTAATAGGTTTGACCTTTCGTTTGATATCATTATTAATGGCAGAATCAACTTGGGTTATTTCAGTCATGCAGCAGGCTCTAATTTTCATTTAAAGTAAACTCAACATTGAATTAAAAACCTTTAAGTGGGAATACCTTTAAGGAATTAAATAATTATTGGGTAATGTTTTAGAACTACATACGTTTACTTGCTTAAACTCTTTGCAATCTCGTTAAGAAAATAGGTGTGTGTGCATGTGTGTGTGTGTCATTGTTTTTTGTGTGTGGGTGTGTGTGCACACGTGCGTGTGTGTATGTTTGTGTTAACTTTGGTTTTATGTTATAAATATCATTTGTAAACATTTTATGAATTGGCTGAAATGACCCAAGTAGCATTTTTCATATGATTTTATCCTCATGGACTCATTGTTCTGAGATTTGTCAATGTGTTGTTTGTATACAGGTCTTGCACATAGCCCAGCCATGCATTCACCACATGTCATCAATGCTAACAAACCAAAGATTGAAGTCAATTCTGCCAGTGGCTTCACTCCCGTTACCTCCAGCAATTCACTCATCATGCAGCATGCATCCCAACAAACCAGGACAAATATAGAGACACCACCACGTCCACTGAGTACCCATACGCCAGGGATGCAGTCTGCGGGGACACCTCATCCCCAACCACAATCTACCCCACCCCTCAGTGTTTCAGGTATTGGTATTTAAAACACTCCTTATTAGGTGGATTAATATTTCCTGATATCATACGTCACATAGTCATTTCTGTGGAGAAGCTTTTGGATCTAATGTTCTTTTGTTGTTGAATTTTATATATATATATTTGTAAATTTTATACTTCAACTTAATCAAAGAGTCATGAATCATAGTCTTCATACATAGATATACGCTCCAGTGGTGATGGAGTTGTGATTCACATTTTTCTTCAAATCGTCATTATTATCATCATCATCATTGTCATCATCATCAAACATTGATGGAAGCATGGGGTTATTGTTGTCTTACGACTGCCACAAGGAATGGACAATGTCACAGTTCAAATTAACAGTTCCCTTTTAACTTATATGTTATCATAATTCTGCATCATCTGTTTTATCACTTTGTTTTCTACCTGATTTTGTGTGTGTGTGTTATATTTGTTGGTAGGCACAGTTTTCTTTGTAGCTCCTTGTTATTACCACCTGACAGTTCATTAACAAGGTGGCAAAGTTTAGCAGTAGGAAGTATCCCCATGTAAAGCCACATAAAATTTGTGAATGAAAAGAGGCTCAACTTCCTCTAAGGGGACCTATTGGTCAGTTTTAAATCTAAAAAGGGTAAACATTTCATAAATTTTTAAAAAAAATTTCTCATGACCCAATGATCAGAATATTCTCACTGTAATCATGTTTTCTTCAAATTAGTTTAATTAATTACAATTTTAAAAGAAATTATACAGTGTCTCAAGAGAGGGAATTTCATTCTCTGTATTATAAAATTTTAATCAAATTCATTATTTGCTCACAAGTTTTAAAAACAGCAATGTAAATCCATATCAGATTCACTTTGAATAATTAAATATTTTAAATGAATTTAAAAGTATACGATGCCGCGATCATGGCATTTTCATTCATAGTGAACAGCAACAGAAAAAGCCCGCCAAAATCATTCCACATTGACAAAAATGCAGGTAAACCTACACAAGAGAGATGCTAACATAAGTTGCTCTTTTTTTGGCCTGTGGCCAGTACAATAGCTTCACGCAACTGTCAAACTGTCACTATTACAGATCTAAAAAAAATATCAAATATCACTGCCGTTTCATCACTCATCTCCATTTCGACTATACTTCTGGACTCGCGACTTTATCTACGTGTATACATCGTATAGATTATATCCGTACTATGAGTAAAATTTATCTTATCCATCGCTGTTACCTATATGTAGCCTATTAATCATAAATGTATGTATGAAATCCAAAATGTCTTTTGTTTCTTAAAATGAGAACAATTCTCCATCTCAAGGACATATGTAACTGGTGATATATAAAGCTTAATATTGCTGATGTAACTTCTTTTCTTTTCCAAATTTTCGACCGAGGGTGATCAGTGTTGGAAAATCATGTGATCTGCCTCTGACAGCAAATTATTTACCTCTAAATTATATGTCAAGTTATATATTAATCAAATGTTGTTGTTTTTTTCTACATGTTACGATAACTGTTTGTCCAGTCAGTGTATGTTTGTGCTAATAAATAAACAAAACCAGTGTCAATTATACATGTATATCATTTTTTTCAACATTATGCAAAAGTTTCTTTTTTTCAGCCAATAGTTCTGATTATCAAAAAATCAAATTATGCTGGTGTTGCAATTATATATGCCGCGTGATTATAGCATTTTAAGTTTCTGTAAAAAAGATGAATACAAAGTCATGACTCTCCATGATAAATAATATGAGAGAGAGTGTGTTATGAAATTCTTATCAACTGGCAGAATCGGTAAATTTAATTTGGCACAGGCATGAGCTGATGAACTCCTGTACATGTATGTTTACAATACTAGTGGTATCTGAATACGTGTAAGACGGGTGTATGACGAATCTTTTGAAAAAAAATACAGTGGAACCATGTTTTGAGAGACCACCCCATCAGCCTCTGAAATGTGGTCTGTCACAACAGGTGGTCTTCCAAGAGAGGTTTTATTTACTGATATATTTAATAAAATGGTTCTCAATATGTGGTCTCAAAAGACAGGTGGTCTCTCATGACATTGGTCTCTCAAGACAGGTTCAACTTCACTGTGAAGAAATTATATAATCTAAGGAAGAAAATCACGTAAAATAGATTCTTAGGTATTTTCTTTAGATCTTATGTAGCTGGAATTCTTTCTTTATTTAAAATCTAGATTCGATCACTGTCTAATTTTTATTAACTTGTATAAATTGACACAATATATAGTGAAAGAACCAGAGAATATGATACGCCACGCCACATGTACACAAACTGTAAATCTTGCTATGACCACGACATAGAGTGGAAAATGACGAAAACAAGATGCACATACTGTACATATATAATACATTGTATTATTAAGAAATTATCAACACTGAATATAATGAATACATTGTATTAGCACCATAAGTTATTCCCCTGCCTCTATGTATTTGATATTGAAAGTTGTATGGATTGATGTGTATTCTCGGTACTTTCTGGATAATCAATTTTAATCATTTTGTCATGGAAGGGTATCTTTTTTTGTACTCAACTCCTGTTTTTGTACAGAATCTTTTAACTTTTTAGAATGTTTATATATGTATATATATATATATATATATATATATACATTGTATATATATAGTTAAAATATGCACTCCTACTTTGAAATATTTCCAAAAAATTAAAAATTGCAGCTTTTATGTTAGAATCTTCAAACGGTGTTGCATGTCTTTATCATTAAATATATACAACTCCTATAAATTGTCCACCATCTGTTTGACATTCAATTCAGTAATGTGGCCATCAAAGTTTTTAACCCATTTTTGACATCTAGATAACTAATTGATGTCTGTAATGACAATGAAAAAATGTTTGTGGCCACAAAAAAAAGAGAAAAAAGTCTGTAAGAGTCTGGGGGCTTATGATACAAATGTTCCAGATGCTAAAAATATCCTCCACAAGGTATTCTGAATTTAATAAATACAACTTGTTGCAACTGATGATTTATAGGATAGAACTCCCCCTTGTAAAAATTAATACATCCTTAGATTATACCTGTTGTAGTTTTATCCCACGTGAAAAAGTGTATACAGTCAATATAGTATATAAATATATGTAACACTTAATGGGTATTTACCGCGTAATTGACTAGATTTAAGTTAACTATTTTACCATTGTCTTTTTCTTTCTCTGTATGAAATAAGTACATGTATTTGTATTATCTTTTAAAACATGTCTTTGTCTTCAGAAGCCATGACTGTCATTTTATCAATATTTAAAGTTCATGTTTACAATACAACAAAGGTCTGTAGTAACATGTAACCACAAATGAATTATGTTAACACAATTTCCAGATTTGTTCCCCCTGTCTGTTTATCTGTTGGTCTGCTATACTATATTGAATACCATTTTACTATACAGGTGTTAGTTTTTAGGCTTCACATATTGTTCTCCTTTTCATAGATAGGGGTGTCTCCTTTGTCTTGTTGATGATATATTTTGCACAAGAACTTTCAACATTGACAGAATGAATATTAAGACCCTTTAGATTTCAATTTTTATCATACAAATTTAAGAGCATCTTGTGGAAATTCCTATTTTATGTGGCTTTAGCTTCTGATTTACTGATAAATGGCGATTATTTTCATTGATTTGACAATGTTATTTCAACTAAAATTGTGTATTTTATTGTAGGTCTACCACAATCCATGGTGATGACATCGGGTCCATCAGGACCTGTTCCTGGGCAAGGGCCTGGACACAGTCAACACCACCCGTCCACAATGAAGTATCAGGAGCATCCAGGAGGAGATACATTCTCCGACTTTGTTTCGTTAGTTTGTCAGGAAGCGCAGAATTCACAAGGCCAGGTATCAAACTACTTCCAAGTTATCGCAGGAAAAGATCCAAACCATGTGGTAAACTGGAATTTACATTCCAATCTTCCTCTTTTGCAGTCATTTGTTTTCATTAATTCTTCAAATTCAGGTTTTGCTGTGGTATTTTCTCTCTATGCTTTTTTTTGATAAATAATCAAAATTCTATATGTGTTTAACATCCACTTAGGGGATGGTCAAGCACCCAAGTCTTTGGTGAGAAAATTTAACATTGTTGCTTACTCTGTTTCTCTGCTGTGTTGTCCCTTTAATATATGTGCAGCACAATTTTCCTTCTACTACTTACACTTGACCAAATTCAGTAGAATGGAAAGTCAGTTGTGACTTTCTTGTTATGACAGTAGAATATCTTTTGAAAGGTCAAAGGTATTGGTGGGTGTTTTCTCAGGATTTAATTTGGAATACCAGTATGCAGATGCACAGATTCGTCAAGTATTAGCTTTACTTGTACATTTGTCACAGAGTGGTGTGAAGCTCTGATACCAAGTTTTCAGCTACGCTGTACTGGAATTGACTTTTCTGCTAGGTTTTATTGAATTATATTATGGAAACAATTTTTTGTTTTAGTAGTTTTGTGGTAAGACATTCTTATTTCATTCAAAGACATTGATTTGTATGTAGTAAGTAGGGGATGTTGTAATGGTTCCTTATGGAGGTTTTAACCAAAATATGACTAAGTATTTCAAGTTGTTTACTGGTTTATCAACTATTTTGCATAAAGAAATAAAGAAAAAAAATTAGTTTATTGAGGATCTTTAAACTAGAATATATAGTGCTTTTTAAAATGTCAAACAGTTGAAATTTAGCAACATGGCCAAATTCCCTGCTGATAAAAGAGCTGTATCTATTTATCTGTCAACATGGGTCTGAAATGCTATGATAGTGGTATACTTGTAATAATATATATATATATATATATATAATGATACCTGGTGGCTTTCATTTCAGTTAGGTATACTTGTAATAATATATATATATATATATAATGATACCTGGTGGCTTTCATTTCAGTTAGGTATACTTGATACCTGGTGGCTTTCATTTCAGTTAGTTACTTGGTAATGATACTGGTGCTTTCATTTAAGTTAGGTATACTTGTAATATTTAATGATACAGGGTGGAGTTTCATTTAAGTTAGGTATACTTGTAATTCTGGTGGCTTTAGGTATACATTTAATGATACAGGGTGGTTAGGTATACTTGTAATTTAGTTTTAATGTAATTCTATTGATACAGGGTGGACTTTCATTTAAGTTAGGTATACTTGTAATACTATTGATACAGGTTTAAGTTAGGTATACTTGTAATTCTATTGATACAGGGTGGACTTTCATTTAAGTTAGGTATACTTGTAATACTATTGATACAGGGTGGAGTTTCATTTATTAAGCTAGCAATACTATTGATATGATGTCACTTTTATAGTCACTTCTAAAAGTGATTTGACTGTAATAAACCCATCAAAGTAATGACTTTAAGGTCACAGTATAAATGCATCAAATAAAGAAATCAAAATGTCATTATATTATGGCTTACCTTCCATATTTCTTTAGCATTGTTATATTTGTGTGTTAGTTTTTCTTTTTATCGTGAAGGTTGTTTTAACTTAATATTTCATAATACTTGTCTCAGAATTTAATCTAATGATAATTCATCTGACATGTACAACAGTTAAACTAAAGTGTTTGTTTTGCTAGTGTATAACACCATCAGTATCTAATTATTTCATTTTATCTTATTTATGTAAAGTTTGCTTTATTAAGCTGTAATTATTGAATTTACATTTATCCATGAAATTATTTTTTTCTCAGAAATTGTCCTGTTGAATTTCACAAAATTTAGTTTTGATATATGATTTTATGTGTATGATATATTTGTACCAATGGGTTCCTTGATGTCAAATACAAAGTGAATAGGTAAAGATATTTTAGGGAAGGATTCTATTAAACTGAAAACAATGTATTTTAATATTTGTTCCCAAGTTGTTTAGTCCAGAAATATTTTAGCACTCATTAAAGAGAAACATTTTCAGAACTTTCTTAATATCAACATGTTTTCAATTTTTCAGTCAAGTTCAACCACACCACCAATGAAGAGCCCCACCAAGCTGCCCCATTTCTTTACACCAGGAATGTTACCACCACCGCCACCACCACCACCTAATTTGGCACGACCAGTGGCTATTCTTCGGACCTCAGATGGCCAGAGTGTAATTAGCACTTGTAGTGGAAACACTTTAATGTCATCCTCTTCAAGTATGTTACCTGAAATTGGTTTCACTTATTATTACTGTCTGTAAACTGAAATTTGATGTAATTTGATGTCCCCAAGGTCAAAGGTCTGTTGGTGTTGTGTTTTTGGTCCGTCTTTTTCTTTGTTGTCTACATCATGACTTCTGTCATATAACATATACTTCTTACCTTATATCTCCTGATATTATACAATTATTGACCTCATTTGAGGTTAATACATGGTATTATCAATCCAAGAAAGTGATATTTACCTAAGACCGAGAGAAACTACTGCTTTCTTGGGTTGATAACTACGTGTATTAACTGAAAATGAGGTCGTTAATTATTTTTTAAATAACATTTATAATTTTACACCAATGTGTAAATGACGCAAATATCAGTACAATGTGGAAGTCTAGCCATGTTTCACATGATCTTAATTAGGACGAACAACTAAATACAACAGTTTTAAATTAATAAATGTTTTGCATGTCTAGTATTTTTAGAATCCCTCTCTTCTAATGTTTGGACACCATAATCATCAATAGTGGCGAAATAATAAAATTGTTTGTTTACACTCTTATTGTTTATCATCTTGAATGTACTTCATTGACGCTAAATATAGCTAGATGCTAGACAGCATTGATGATTGGCTATACAATGAACACCTTTCGTGCTGAAGATCGGTAATACCCTTGTGCTATTTTGGGGTACAACCTCAATGTGTTGGATTGTTATATCAACCTACAAAGCGATGGTTAATATAACGATTGAGTGAGAACAGAAAGTATGAAACAAGGTAATCAGAATATCTGGACTTTCAAATATTCATGAATGACTTAGTTCTCGGAGGCAAAGTTTTTTTCTTAACACGTCTTATTGTCTGTTGATTCAAAAACTCAAATGATTTATTACCTTTGTGATGAAAGTTCAATATGTCTTTAAACTAGTGTGCTACTATTTTTTCTCATCAATTTATTACCTTTGATTTGAAAGTTCAGTTTGTCTTCAAACTACTGTCATACTTTTTTTCATCATCATTAGTGTTTAGCTCAACACGTAAATCAGTTTTGACAACTCAATCAGTTAATTGGGTTAGTTAGGTCTTGATTTGTTAGGATTTGTGTATTTTCCCTCAGTATTTTGCAAGGACATGATTTATAAAGGTTTTATTTGATGGGTTGAGCAAATTTCATTATCTTAAAATATGGTTAACAAAAAGCATAGATTTTCATATTTTTCAAGGTTTTGTATAGTTTATTAAAATTTCTACAGCTCTTTATCATCTCTGTTTGTCTTATTTAGGGGTGTCATTTTATAAAATGACAATGTTACTTGATATTTTATGTCTCTGGCCTGAAAGGTGTGCCCGGGGCATCTAGTGTTTGGATCGTCCGTCTGTCTGACTGTCTGTTTGTCTGTCTGTCTGTCTGTAATTCTGTCCCACCTACATATAAAGTGCAATATTTCAAGTTTGGATTGTGATACAGTAACCAAACTTAGACTGTAAGTTCATCTAAAGGTTGCTCACAACTTCACTGACATCACATGCCCGTGGGGTGGTGTGGGGTCAAAATGTAGGACAATGCAAACATTTTTATGGACCAGGGGCATTTGTGTTTCACAAACACATCTTGTTATTTTTAACATTCAGTTTTGTTATATATATTATTTACAATACCAAAGTTAGTTTTCAATAAAATGCCAAAACAAATGTTCAAGTAAGACTTCATCAGTTAAGCTCGAATTTGATTTAAATGTTTACTTCAGAAAGAAAAAATGGTATCATAAAAGGCCAAGTACCACTGTACCTTGTATTTTTAGAGCAGATTTGGCAATACATTTAGAATAGCTCGGCTTTCTTCATATGTACCATTTATTTATTGATTTAAATTGTCATTCTAAAAAGATCTGTGGCTTTATATGTCTATCTACCTTGTGGATTAAACAAAATCTGTTACAGCTGTCTCCCAAAGCTAAAGCTTATGTGCATCGTTCAGCAATAGCGAAAAAATAATTGGAGTAGAGCAGGGATTAAGAAATAAACAGGAGTAAATTAGATCTGTGTAATTATAGGAGTAAATTGGAGCTTTGTAATTATAGGAATAAATGTGAGTAAATTAGAGCTGTGTAATTATAGGAATAAACAGGAGTAAATTAGAGCTGTGTAATTATAGGAATAAACAGAAGTAAATTGGAGCTTTGTAATTATAGGAATAAATGTGAGTAAATTAGAGCTGTGTAATTATAGGAATAAACAGGAGTAAATTAGAGCTGTGTAATTATAGGAATAAAAGTGAGTAAATTAGAGCTGTGTAATTGTAGGAATAAACAGGAGTAAATTGGAGCTGTGTTATTATAGGAATAAATGGGAGTAAATTGGAGCTGTGTAATTATAGGAATAAATGGGAGTAAATTAGAGCTGTGTAATTATAGGAATAAACAGGAGTAAATTGGAGCTGTGTAATTATAGGAATAAAAGGGAGTAAATTAGAGCTGTGTAATTATAGGAATTAATGGAAGTAAATTAGAGCTGTGTAATTATAGGAATAAACAGGAGTAAATTGGAGCTGTGTAATTATAGGAATAAACAGGAGTAAATTGGAGCTTTGTAATTATAGGAATAAACAGAAGTAAATTGTAGCTTTGTAATTATAGGAATAAACAGGAGTAAATTAGAGCTGTGTAATTTATAGGAATAAACGGAAGTAAATTAGAGCTGTGTAATTATAGGAATAAACGGGAGTAATTTAGAGCTGTGTAATTATAGGAATAAACAGGATTAAATTGGAGCTTTGTAATTATAGGAATAAACAGAAGTAAATTGTAGCTTTGTAATTATAGGAATAAACTGGAGTAAATTAGAGCTGTGTAATTATAGGAATAAACAGGAGTAAATTGGAGCTGTGTAATTATACGAATAAACGGGAGTGAATTAGACCTATGTAATTATAGGAATAATCAGGAGTAGATTGGAGCTGTGTAATTATAGCAATAAACGGGAGTAAATTAGAGCTTTGTAATTATAGGAATAAACGGGAGTGAATTAGAGCTGTGTAATTATAGGAATAAACAGGAGTAAATTGGAGCTGTGTAATTATAGGAATAAGCAGGAGTAAATTGTAGCTGTGTAATTATAGGAATAAACGGGAGTAAATTAGAGCTGTGTAATTATAGGAATAAACTGGAGTAAATTAGAGTTGTGTAATTATAGAAATAAACGAGAGTAACTTAGAGCTGTGTAATTATAGGAATTAACAGGAGTAATTTAGAGCTTTGTAATTATAGGAATAAACAGGAGTAAATTAGAGCTGTGTAATTATAGGAATAAACGAGAGTACTTTAGAGCTGTGTAATTGTAGGAATAAATAGGAGTAAATTAGAGCTGTGTAATTATAGGAATAAACGAGAGTACTTTAGAGTTGTGTAATTATAGGAATAAACGAGAGTACTTTAGAGCTGTGTAATTGTAGGAATAAACAGGAGTAAATAGAGTTGTGTAGTTATAGGAATGAACAGGGTATTCTTGGAGTGAAATGAATTTTATCTGTTTTAGGTTCCAATGCAAACAGCAGCATGGGAGTGACTAGTTCACCAGGAACACCTCCAATAAATAGGGCTATTATGTCTAGCCCTTTTTCGGTTCTGACCCGCCCAGAGCATGCCTTTGCACACATACACCCCCAAGGACATCAGGTAAGGAGCTTTGACAGTAATGGACATGTTACAGGTTAATTGGAATTGATAATACTTCAAAATGACCAGATATTAGGCCATGTAAAAAAAATATTCTGGTTCTCAGAAAATTAGTCTTCCAAGATGGGCAAGGTAGGTAGGTATTTTATTTTTATTTTTTATTTCCAAATTATTGTTTATATACCTTGAGGGTATAAATAGGGATGTCAAAGGCCACGTCATCCTGATTTTGTAAAAAACAAATGTACATGTAAATAAAATCATGCTTTATTACTGCATATCATATTTTAGAGGGGTTTGGGATGCTACACGACTAAAATCACGGTTTGAAGCGGGCTTGTGACCGGGAAAATGGCTGCCGTAAAATCTCTGTGTCAATGAACATATGGATTTTAAACATTAATCCGGGAGCTATTCCTTGATGGATATTGTTCATTTATACCATAAAAATTGCAGAAAATGCTGAATTTTACGAATCCGAGTGACCCTGGATGAAAACTTTTCATTGACGATGAAAGAAAAATATTTCTTTACAACAAAATGAAAAAAAATATTGATATAAATCAGTTTTCAATCAGGGTCACTCGGATATTGATAGTCTGAACCTTCTTCAAATTCATGCCAAAGTTACACCTCTGCAAGCAATCCTAACTCGCGGAAACGAGTTGTCGTAAATCTGGTCACGCCAACTTCGTCCATGACCATTCTGACAGTACGGATTATCTCCCGTAGCAGTGAAACATCCCCAGATGATATGTCGGCCGCCATGGTTACAGGTGCTCCATCCGAAGCATCCAACGTATCGATGTCTGATTCTAGTTGTTGCTTGAAGTTGCGTGCAGACAAAGTGTTTAATATATGTATGCTTTCACTAAGCATTACTTTGAAAAGCGTAATCGTGGTTAAAAAGTACTGAAAATGTGATTATTCTGCCAAAACTGATATCACATTTATACTGGGACTTTTTCGACTTCGCGTTGTAGAACCCATCTACGACTTTCGTATTTCTCGGGACTTTCCCTTTCCTCCGTGATACAGTAAGGAGAATTTCAAGTAAACATTTATGAAAAATTGTTTAATTAAATTTAATAACTGACGCCTATCGATTATCACTTCGGGGAAATTAATAAAATTATTTTGATAACATATCATAGCATACAGCTTACAAATTAGACAGATCTATCTAAAACTGTTTTACTTTTTAATCAGTTGTGTAACACCAAATTCTGTGACACTGATTCACAGCTGATTTTGAGATATTGTTTCACTATTTATAACATATTAATTTTTCAAGCACAAGCAAGTTTTATATTTTCAAAATGTTTATATAACTTAATTTTTATTTATGTTTGTTTTTCTAAAGTTATAGTAGAATACCACTCTATTTAATGTATAATAATTTCAAAACAGGTAATGAAATAATAAATGCTGATCATATCTTCTACATGAAAACATTTGTAATTTACCCATGAAAATTTAACAAAATATTATAATTTAGGGATCTTATTGTTATTTCAGTATAAAACTTAAACTTTAATTGTCAATAGAATACAGTTTGGCAAAAGTTACTGTATGTAAATGAAACTACCAGTATTCTAATACAATAAACTATTATTCCAAATGCATTTGCTTTTCTAATCATTTTTTTTTTCATATGTAATTTAAATATGAGAAAAGGGCAAATACGTGGTACTACTATTATGTTTTGGTTTACAATTTTTATTTTAATTACCCGGTAAAGACTTTCAAAATATAGGGATAGTCAATACATGTACAAAATGTATGTATCTGCTAATATGTCAGAGTGTCTTCATACACATTTATGGATTACATATTTCATAGTTGTCAAGTCAACCAATGGTATTTTAAAAATACTTTGAGATAATCCTTGATGCTTAGTAAGAGGAACTTTGAGACATAATATTCTACAGTTTAATTTGATTGCTGCATTGTAAGAAGACATATTTATGCACATGTAAGCACAGTAATAAAGCAACCATACAAATTAGTTTTCTGATTCATTTCAAATATCAGATAGTATCACAATTTTAATAAACGGGAGGAATATTCAGAAGTTACTGCTTTGCTTCCTCTGGGGGTAGGGGTATATAATATCTCAATAAAACAATCAAATGGTTAGCCATCTTATGATTCCTTATACACAGTGCATAGCTGACACTTCAGACTTGTTAACAATACCAAATATATCACGATGACATACATATGTATAAATATTTTGATAAAAGACACAGGAATTTGGGATTTTGTCAAAATTTTCACAAACCCTATAAAATCATTAAATTTGGGGGAAATTTTTCAAAAACTGAGTCTTGCTACAGAATTTATATGTATTTAACAGGATTTTGATAAAATATACCCAAAAAGTTGTACATTGTACATTATGGCCCTTGTTTTTACTTGCCCATTTCAAATTTTGTCCTCTTGGGGGTCTCCCCAAAATGAGGGGTATGGGTACATTAAAAATACAAAAATTCCCACAATGTATTTTTTAATACTACAAAAAGTAATTTAAAGGTTAGAGTAATGACAAAACTAACAGAATATGCCTTTTAAAAAAAATTAGAATTTTTTCCTGATTTTTCCTGACAAAATATATACCAAAAAAGGCTAAATTCCTTCAAAATCGTATGAATGCCTGCCAAGGGTGTTTTCCTCATAATTTGAGGTCTGGTATAATTTTATCACTGCATAATAATTCCAAAGTTACTGTATTATCTTGGAATATGCTTTGGTGCGAACCAATGTACCAAATTTCAACAATCTCTGTGGTCCTGATAAAAAATGACAGAGGTCTGAAAAGCCCACCCATGTGAAAAATGCGCCGACACAGAGATTTCTCAAAATATACAAAATCATGATTTTGCCCGTTTAGGTAATACACATACAGAGACATGTAATACACCAAATGAAAGCTTTAAGAACTATTTACAATTTGAAATAAGTCATTTACACATAAGTATTATGCATGAAAATCTAAAAAAATTCAAAAAATGCAAAAATTGCTATTTTTAATCAGGGACCAAAAAGGGGTCAAAATCTGGACCTTTAAAAGTGCATAACTTTTGAACCACTTGACTGATTTTCAAAAAATTTTTCACCATTCAATTTCAAATTTTTGGCACTTTCATATCAATATGAAATAAAAAGATTTGAGGCAATTTGAATTTTTGGGTTCATCACCCTAGCATGAAATAAAGAAGACTATATGTAACAAAAAATGTCTTTTATTGAGACCTTCAATAAATTGTAACAAAAAGTTGTGTGATTTTCTTGTTCAGGTAGTTTTAAAACTGAAATATCAACAAAAATATAAAATAGCTAAAAGATTATATATTTATCAAAACATTAAAATGTTTTGAAACTACAACAAAATTAATTGTAAATGCATCATTATAATTATCATCAATCATTGTCATTACTATTTTACATAGCTATACAAAATGTAACTACTATGTGTCTAAAAAGCAATGCAAATTCCAAAAGTTTCATTTTTCAAAACAATAGCTATCCATTTTTATGTATTTCATTAAAACTTTTATTTACAGTAACTAATTTTACTTTCATCATTCACCTACATTTAATTCAGATTTTAAAACTTATACATTATGTATCATCAATTTAACACATCCTGAAATTCAGTTCCGTTCGGTATTGGCTCTTTCATTTAAAACCCAACTTCCACTTCCTTCATAAACTGCAAGCAACAGCAGAAAACTCATGTTGTGTTCTGTGACATTTTCAGGCATGGGGTAAAGATTTACATGTTGAATTGTCAATAAGATAATTATTTTAGTTTCTAATTTGGTTTTAGTAATGCATTTTGAATTACAAATAGAAGGAAATGGATCATTTTCGAAACTTTGAACCTTTTGAAATGACTGACATAATCACTTGTCGCACGCTGTGATTTTTTTATGAAATGTGAATAAAATGGTTTCATCAGCGATTTCTTTTTGCGGGTGACTGTGTCTGAGAACCAGAAGTATTTTTTTACTTGGCTGTAGTTGTTCGTATATTATTGCTCTTTCTACACATAAACATGTCACAAAACTGTAACCATGACCCCAGGGTTTAAGGTTATGCTGTGACAGTATGGCTTGCATCAGTATTTAAACAAGGATAAACAGATGTACAATGTTCTTTACCTGGTAATGAATAGGACAAAGGTATTTTGACATATATACAATGAGCATCAATGCTTTTCTTAAAACGGATCTACATAGAGGATAGATGTTGACATTGCAAACTATTGTTTTCTTTTTACTTATTTTGGGACATCATAATCCACAGACCTGATCATGTTGAAGAATGTTTAAGAAATCTTTACTATATTTATGAACACATATATAAGTATTTGCAAAAGAGGGCTCCATATAAAAAGTCAATATGTTCATAAAGATCTTCTGAAAATCTCTACAATTTGCCTCAGAAAATCTCTACAATTTGCTTCTGAAAATCTCTACAATTTGCTTCTAAAATCTCTACAATTTGCTTCAGAGTTCAGTAAATGGCTTTTAGGCATGTTTTATTTACAAATATTATATATGGTTTTATCTATAAGGCATTTACACTTTGAGATTTTATTTGCATATTACATGATTTTATTTACATATTTTTATTTACATGTTACATGATTTTATTTACATGGTATTTTATGTGGTAGTTTTTAGGCAATTTACATATTGTACAACTTTATTTAAAAGGTATTTACATATCCCAGTATAAGTCCAGTGAATGCAATCAGTGGAGTCATTAGTCCCACAACTTTAAATCTGATAGCCTCTCCTGTTGCTACACCTAGAACAACACCCCGGTCAACACCCATCCCACGATGGACTACACCATTTATTCCCCTTGATGAGGGAATGGATTACAACATGCTGGCAAACTTTATGCATGGCGTTAATAATGATGAAGCATTACTAAGTGAAGGTAAATATGGTTAATTGGTCTCCCTCTATAGATCTCTCTGTACATGTGAGCACCAAGTCACCAAGTCTTGGCACCATGTCACCAAGTCTTCGCATAGTCAATGGGAGTAAGGTGTTATATATAAATATTTGGTAAAGCTCTAAATTATCTACTGAAAGGAGGTTTTAAAAAAGATTTTTAAAAAATTTATCAAAGATGAAAAGCCTCAGAATGATGATAATCTACAGTAATTATCATTGTATTGGAGTCGACACATTACACGGAAATGCCAAAATTATCAATCTCACCATAGCTCAAAAACTGTTCAGCATAACTTTATAAAACCTCATAAAAACCTCGAAACCTAATAGTGACTTTTGCTTTTGTGGAATTTCCATTTTTTTTATCATCCTTTTTGCAGTGAAAGCTTATAGCCAAAATTTGAAATTTAACTGTTCTGTAGTATATGTCAAAAACAGTTTAAGAAGAAACTTCATGTGTACATCAACTTTTATGACTGGGACTGCCTTTTCCTATAGCAGAACTTTTAGTTTCTGAGAATTCCTTGTTACCATGACCAGCTCCCTTGGCAAGGGATCTTCAAGCAATATGAGCTGTTGGCAAAGGAAAATTTTTGGACTTTAATACATTTCAAAATATCTCCAACATGAAACTACCTACATCTGTTGTGATTTAAACCCTGTTTAGTTTTTCAGACACAAAATAATCATTATCTTGCAAGACAGCATTTCTCTGATGTAATTTGCCTATATGCACATGAACTCTGGGTCAAACATTCGGAGAACCTTTATTGCGCATGTACTGCCAAATGGATATCTTGGACCATTACAAAATCATCCCTCGCAGTCATGGAAATATAATTCTCGGCAATATATCATATATATCACTAATTATTTCCAATAACAATCCTGTGTTGTATTTTTAAAGTAAATATATAACAAGAGACACATCTCACAACACACAAAATAAAGGCCGATTTTAACAATGACTGAGTGTGTTATGGGCTGAATGTGTGACACGGAGAGTGCCCGAGATTTCCCTGAACCCACATGCTCAAAATATTTGTTGACACTAAAGCGATCAGCAATTGAAAATCAGTAATTTTTGTAAAACATTTCTGAAAGTTGGTCAGCAATGGCCAGAATGATGGCTGATTCAAAGGAATGGATACAACGGGCTACGTTTGACTAGTTTATTGCAATTATACGCATCCATTTGTTCTTTTAGCCATCAGTTGATCTCTTTGGGATGTCTATTAGATAAAATTTTGCATAAAATCTGCATGTAAAGTTTTGTGTTGGTGACAGCTCATATTGCTTTAACTTTGTCCTTGGTCGTATTTATTTTTTGGTTTTTTGGTTTTGTATAACACTTTCAGAATAATGTTATGTTATCAAGACCATGTTAGAGGTATGAGGTACAGTTTTGGAAAGGAGTTTTATGTTAATTTTGAAATTTTTCTTCTATTTCAGAGAGGTTCTTTCCAGTTGTTCATAATAATGATGGATTGGAAAGTTCCAGTAATAATGGCAACAATAGTGGACAGCATACGGGTAATGCAACTGGAGTTTCATCGCATTCAGCTCCCCATCCTTCCCAGGGACCTCCAACTCCCCAGGCCACAAGTGGATCTGCCCCAAAACCACAAACCCCATCTCAACAAACTTGACAACTGGAATTGTGTCGGAGAAGGGAGACTACTGACCACAGAATGATCATGAAATTATTTATCCGAGATTTGACGATGTGTGCTATTTCTTGTTGAGTTGTGATATTTCTCATGTAGGAGTTGTTCGTTTCTTTGTGGAGATGTCAACATCTAGTCATAACACACTGGAGCACATGACAATTACACATCTGCATGCTGCATGTGCACACACCAGATACAGTGTGATCAATAACTTTCTTATTCTGGTGATATGTGATTATTCTAAAGGAGATGAAAGCAAAATCCTACATTTCTTGCCATATGTGCCAAGTTTGGACAAAGTCTGTCCATTTTTTGATCGTTGTGTGGTGAGTGGTGTTACTGAAGTGCTCTGCTTGGCTGTGATAGCATATTATTACTGACATATGATTATTATCTTGTAGAGTGATAACATGTCTTTTTCCCCTTTTTTTCTCATATGATGATTTTTATAGGCAATGCAAATCTTGGTGTTAAAAAAAAATTTCTTTAAATTTTTTTATAAACTCCCTCTAATAAAAATTGAGAGAAGTTTTCTTAACATCCAGGAATTTTTGTAACCTTCACTACTTATTTTGTATTTTCTTCTTGCATGTAAAAGTATGCATGTGGTTGGTATTTTTATTAAACCTTACATATCCTCATAACAAATATAAATTGCGAGAGAGAGAAAAAATATAACCAACTTGTTTCAAAAATGAAAGTTTAAAAATTTTGTTCAATGTTTTTGATTTGCATTCCAGAATATTGTTTATATTATTATATTTCATTTTTAATTTTACAAGACTTAACTTCTCTAACAGGGTTTTTTTTTAACATCAATAAATTTGTAAATACTAGTTATGCTGGAGAATAAAACAGAATTTGTTTGCAGATAATACCGACCTTCCTTGATATCATTATTTAACAGCATTGGAGACTTATGTAATCATTGATAAAGCTTTAGCATATTACTTTTTTCTTATCTTTTTATATCTTGATCATTTCTTATGGTTATGATTCACAAGTATTAATATTCAATATTTAATATATAAAGGGTGATAAGAATTGTATCAGTACACGAGCCAAATATATTAGTAATAAACATTGTTAATTTATTTATGACTGTGTGTGTAAATTTTATATCAATTTTGTTATAGATTAATGTTGAGGATGATTACGTATGTGTGTGGATGTGGGCGTGGGTGTGATATAGCAGTAATGTACAGGTTTGAAGTTGAATTCCAACAGTTATGTTAAAAAGCTATGCAAAAATATGCATTGTTTATTTATTGTTTGTAGATTTGTGAATTTTTTGTCTGTGTAAAATGTCATTTTTACCCAATCAAAGCAACTACTTAATTATGGAAGTTAATGGCCTCTTGATGTGTAAATAACGTAAATATTTCATCAGCAAATACACATGGCTATGCATGTTGTGTATGTGGTGTATTAGTGTTATAATACTAGTCCTTATGTATTGGATACATTGTTTTATAAGCCACTAGTCTTCAAGCATCCATTAGTTCCTCACCTTTTTTCCCGGTATGACTCTCTCATTGTGATTTTACTTACTGTAGATATTTACAATTCTTTATGGCTGTAAAAATCAGTGTTTCTGATTTTAGCTCTGATTGCTGACAACACTTAAACAAGTAACACGTGCTGCAGATAATCCCCCTCTATTTGGAATGGTAGGTTATTTTTGACATTCAAATTGAAATACTCCTGAGACAATTGTCCATCCTCAATTTTCTGTGACTCATCAGTGTAAGATTTGCATATCTTATATCAGAAATTGCATTGTAATGATATCCTTTACCATATCCTGAGGTTTAAAAACCATCACTGAACTTGTTTCTACTTATATAAACACAGAGTTTGAAAGTGGTCACAATTATTGTATGAAAATCATTAAAGTTTCTGAAGTAACAAAGCTTAACATGTTATAGTTGAAATAAATTACTCTTTTTTATTTCTTATCAAATACAGAATATTAGCTTTTGACAAAATGATATTAACAATTTTTATTTCCCAGTGTTTGAGCTCCTTGATGACTTTTTCTATGAAGGACGTATTATTAAACATCTGGATAATTATGTAACAGCAACATTATTTCTGATGTTTTCTTGCTATGTTTGTTGATTAAAGTCAACATGAAATACTTAAGGCTTTGTTTATGCATTTCCCACAAGATTTTGTAACCATGGTATACAATTGAATTGATGTGTGAGAGAGAATCATGTACTACCTCATTTTTATAAGTCATAAATATTGGAACACTGTAATCTTCTTCCATTATCCAACATCAAATTATGCAAATTTGTTGTGATAGAATTGACTGTACAAAGTTTTGTCATTATGCACATGACACTTTCTAAGTTGTCTATATTTGACTTGTGTCCAGTAAAGCCCCGCAGGTGTACATGGCCTATATATGCTGTGTACAATTTTCTACCTGTATATTATGTTGTAGGTTCTACAAGTACAGTTGTACATATGTCTTGTAGGTTCTACATGTACAGTTGTACATGTGTCTTGTAGGTTTTACATGTACAGTTGTACATGTGTCTTGTAGGTTTTACATGTACAGTTGTACATGTGTCTTGTAGGTTTTACATGTACAGTTGTACATGTGTCTTGTAGGTTTTACATGTACAGTTGTACATGTGTCTTGTAGGTTTTACATGTACAGTTGTACATGTGTCTTGTAGGTTCTACATGTACAGTTGTACATGTATATTGTATTACATAGTTTACATGTACAGTTATACATGTTTATTGTATTACATATTCTATGTGTACATGGGTATTGCGTTACATATTCTACATGTACATTTGTTCTAGTACTGTTGTTCATGTATTATGTAGTCTACGTGTACGGTTGTACATGTATATTGTATTAGGTAGTCTACGTGTACGGTTGTACATGTATATTGCATTAGGTAGTCTACGTGTACGGTTGTACATGTATATTGTATTAGGTAGTCTACGTGTATGGTTGTACATGTATATTGTATTATGTAGTCTACATGTACAGTCTACCTGTATGGTTGTACATGTATATTGTATTATGTAGTCTATGTGTACGGTTGTACATGTATATTGTATTACATAGTCTACGTGTATGGTTGTAAATGTATATTGTGTTACATATTTTATGTGTACAATTGTACAGGTATATTGTAATATGTAGTCTACATGAACAGTTGTACATGTATATTGTATTATATAGTTTATTTCTACAATTGTACATGTATATTGTGTTACATATTCTATGTGTACAGTTGTACATGTGCTTTGTATTGCATATTCTACATGTGTTGTATACATGTTCTACATGTGTTGTATACATACAAAATACTACATCTGTATGTGTATTGTATACATACACAACACTACATCTGTACATGTTCTACATGTGTTGTTTACATACACAGCACTGTACATGTTCTACATGTGTTGTATACATACACAGCACTGTACATGTTCTACATGTGTTGTATACATACACAGCACTGTACATGTTCTACATGTGTTGTATACATACACAACACTATACATGTTCTACATGTGTTGTATACATACACAGCACTGTACATGTTCTACATGTGTTGTATACATACACAACACTACATGTTCTACATGTGTTGTATACATACACAACACTGTACATGTTCTACATGTGTTGTATACATACTCAGCACTTTACATTTGTACATGATCTGTATATGCTCTCCTGTACACCTGCTGGCTATTTTCTAGGTACATAATCAGTCATGGGTCATTCAGTAGTTAGACTTGATGTATTTACTGGTTACTTTGAATTATCTGGAGTATTTCAGTGACAAGAAATTTAATGCAAACAAAGACAAGTTCTTCATAAGATTGCTCCCTAATACCTACTCAGGCACTCCTTTAATATAAAACATTTTTATAACACTGCTTTCATAGTTATTTTGTTTCAGAATTCAATCTTGAATTGTTTTAATGAACTTTTCAACAAAACCAAATATATTAAATATGAATTGTATTAATATATGTTAATGAACAACAGATAGAACAAAGTTGAAATTTGGAGATTGTTATGTTTTATCTTTGATGGTAAAGTGTAATGAAGAAATTGTTTATACCGGCCAGTGTGTACCTTCATTTATGCGTTGTGTTTTACTTTTTCATTTTTGTTTTAATGTCTGGAGTTTTGTGTTTTGTGTTGGAGATACAAGGGCTTTCATGGAACAAATCAAGGAAGGCAGTGGACATGTATAGAGGTCAAAATTCATAATTATTTGTCAACTACCTGGGATATATTTGTTCACCTATGCATGTTAATAACATAGATTTCACAAATGTGTATGTCAGTTTTGTTTCTTTCATGTATCCACACCACAAAATACTGAAAATGTATCCATGTTTGTTTTTTGTCTAATTTATATATTATTTACATTTTAACTCACATTATTTAATTCCATTGATGTCCTTTCCTTTAATCTGTTACTTTACTTGCAAAAAATGTGTTTTAAATGGCATTATTCTTGAAGAATGTTATGTTGCGATTTGTAAAATTGTACCAATGGTTCCCAGTCTAAAAGCAAATAGTTTTTTCTATCTGGAATTTTTAATGATCATTTATTTATACGATGAATTTTCATAATTTTTATGATCAGGTTTACAATATACAAACATCTCTTGATCAACATCAAGTTTTTAGGCTTGTAGTTTTTCAATATGATTCTTACCTATACTGTTGTAAGCAAATATGTGATTCAGAAATATTTTCAAAGTAACTCCCCATGGTTTGTTACAGTGATGGGACATGTGTCAGCACGAGGGAAGTGATTCAGTAATGGTTTTAGAATAACTGATAATAGGGACTTTGTCCAACTCTATTGTTTCTGTGACAGGGCATGATTCAGTATGGGGAAGTGATTCAGTAATAGTTTTATAACAACTGATAATAGGGACTTTGTCCAAATTATTGTTGCAGTGACAGTGCATGATTCAGTATGGGGAAAGTGATTCAGTAATGCTTTTATAATAACTGATAATAGGGACTTTGTCCAAATGTATTGTGTCTGTGACAGGGCATGATTCAGTATTGGGAAGTGATTCAGTAATAGTTTTATAATAACTGATAATAGGGACTTTGTCCAAATGTTATTTATTGTTTCAGTGACAGGGCTTGATTAAGTATGGGGAAAGTGATTCATTGATTTTTTATTTATTTTTTTTTTTTTTGTAGCAGATGATAGGAACTTTTTCAGTAATAAAATCTTATTGTAATGCAAGAATTAATTGCCTTGGCTGATGTTTCTAATGATTTGAAAAGAATAAGCATTTTGGGAATGTGATGTAGTAATAAATTATTTCCATAGTCTTCCGATTTTGTTTTATATCAAGAGATTAGCTTACAGATGAGAATCAGGAAATCTCTAAGATTCAGAATGTAATTCATTAGTTGATAATTCAAAATCTTGTTCTGTAGTCAATTCCAGTTTATTTATTTTAGAATTTTTAAGTTGTTGATCCATTGAGAGATAATATTCTAGAACTAGAAATAAACTGTTTACTGTTTAGATTTCTTCAGGAATAATGCCATGTTTTCATTCAAACACACACAAAAAGGTAGCACAGTTGACACAATACTCATTTCTGTACAGTTATATTGTCAGTTGTCAAAAGTTTTATTTTACCTAAAGTATTTACACTATGGACATGATAATAGGTTTGAAATATTTTATATCAATTATTTTTTTTGTTTGTGACAATAATCCCAAACATAATACCATTTCATCCATAATTGTGAAATCCATTTTGTTTGAGTGAAGACTTGAAAGAATATGTATCCGGTTTTTGGTTGTTGCTGTTTTTTCTGTTGTTTTTAACTTATTTGAAATAAGGTTAACACATCTCTCATATTTCTACCCATTGTTTAGTTCTAATTTATCTTTTGTTTTTTTTTTTGTACATGGATTTCTTGTAAACTTTCAAGAGTTTATTATTATCTCCCCTTTGTGAAGTTATGCATGATATATGCATATACATTATGCTCTATCTCTTCATGATTTGATGGTTGTTGACTCTCTTAATATATCACAATAATATACACATTAGCCCTCAGTGACAGGGCAAATATCACTTGAGAAGACTTACTTCATTTTAAAAGGAATTTTTACTTTTTGCATGATTTGAAATATTAACCATATTTTATCATATAATAGGCATTTATGTTTACTTAAGAAAATTTAAACACAAAGTTTTGTCCAACCAAAATGAGAAAAAAAGCTTGTGCGCAAATGTGATTAAATCACAGGTTTTTGAGTGTGAAATTGTACAAAAGAAAATAATATTAAAAAGAAAGATATATTATTAATACAACTATGAAATATCTACATAAGTTTTACTTGATTTTTTACAAATGGGGGGAGAGGGGGTGTGGGTACTACAGTAAACATTTTATATAACGATAAATGCAGTTATTTTTATTGTTTAACCAAATGCTTATTTTTAAAATGCACGTCTTCCTTTATATGTTTAAAATATCATTCTCAAAGTAATTTGTTTTTATTTTAATCCTGGTGTTGAGCTGTGTCAATTGTTTGATATTTGATTTTTTGTACATTTTGTTGCACGGTTTTGTAAAATAACAAATTCATGTTGTGTACAGTTTAAATGCTTTTTTGTATAGATATGTAAATAAGTTTGTATACATAGATATTAATTTATTACTTTGATGCAAGTTGGAGATGTTTATTTTATTTTTATTTTTTAACGGAGAGTAACGATGTGCCTGGGATGGTGGGGTTTGACACGTCATACCGACATTAAAGGGGCGTGTCTCTTTTGATCTGTGATCTATTGTACAGTGATGATGGGTTTTTTCTTACGTGACAATTTTGAGATGTTTTTGTATGCATCTGAGAGTGATTCACAGTTTCAATGCCACTAAAAAAACACAAGCTAGTTAATAAGTTAGCATGCAAACTGGTTCTTTAAATACTATCAACAGTTTACCGCTGTTGTTTCTTATATATTACTATGTATGTTGAAGTTCTGTGTTGATATTGGCCAGCAGAAATATATCTGTAATATATAATGCAGATTTTGAAAGTATTAAATTAAATATGCACAAAACCTCAATGTTGAAAGTCTCAGAGCTAAAGGTTGATTATACTGAATCTCACTGATGATCACCAGCAACACATATTTTAAGAGATTTTTACTGGTTTGTTAATTTTTTATTTTTTCGATAAGGAATGAAACTCCATATCTGGTTATCAGTATTGTCACTGATATTTTACACAGGTTAAACATTTGTAAGTTTTGACTGCCAGTTGGCCCCTGGACGACTTTCGTTTTGCGATTACAAAGAAGAAGAAACTACGTTTTCTCCTTCTTATAGTCATAACTGAGATCAGTTTTTTTTTTGGAGCAAAATAAACAAAATCAGATGTCAGACATGCACTATTGTTTTGTTTTCTGTTCTTGCATTTAGCTATAGAAACATTTTGGTACAGTAGGATAGAGTGAGGTACAGAAATTATGTTCTTGTCAAAGGAAATGTGTCAATGTTTCTCTGAAAGCTATGATGAAGGTATTCAGAAAAGATCATCTAAATTATATATATAAAAAATCAAGCAACATATAGCATTAAAGTAGAATAGCACATTATTTAATAGGTACTGAAATTTCATAATTTAGCCATAGAAGGGCAGGTACCAATCAATGTATTTTTTGTGAAATTTACATACCAATTAAATTGGCATATTTTCTCATTATTTTAGAATCTGCTTCAGTTGTGTACGTTTTCATTACATTTTGTCTATGAGGGTGAGTATGATTGAAAAGATGTACCACAAGTCCAATAATCCCACCTCAAGTACCAATTTCCATAGACAACACGAAGAATGCTAGAGTAGATGTAATGTCAATACTCGGGGTGTAGAATACTGTAGTAGATTTAATGTCAATATTCAGGGTGTAGAATAATAGAGTAGATGTAATGTCAATACTCAGGGTGTACAATAATAGAGCATATGTAATGTCAATATTCAGGGTGTAGAATAATAGAGTAGATGTATTGACAATACTCAGGGTGTAGAATACTGTAGTAGATTTAATGTCAGTATTCAGAGTGTAGAATTCTAGAGTAGATATAATGTCTATATTCAGGGTGTAGAGAATTTATGGAGTCCACTGTGTAGCAATGTTAATGTGACTGGACTTTTTAGCTCACTTGAGCTATTGCCATCACTTTATGTTGGTCATCTGTCCATTCACATTTGACTTTTTGAATAGACTGGAACCAAACATGACATGAATGTTCCTTATGAGGTGCTGACCAAGTACTGTTACTTTGGTGTTGATCCATCATGGAGGCCAAGGGGGACTTAGATTAACATAGGACCCAGTGTGAAATGCATACAAAATATTCTAGAGAAGTATAAATTGATTGAAACCAAACATGACATGAATGTTCCTTACAAGATGATGACCCGAGTGTTTTTACTTTGGTGATGCCGTTTGTAATCTTCAAGAGAATCTCTGCATTAATTGAAACTAATCATTACATGGATGTTCTTTACAAGATACTGACCAAATGTTTTTACTTGGAGCTTCTGGTTAATAATAACGAAAATCTAATCAAAGTCTTGGGCAATGTTTATACAACATACATATCATCTTCATCACTTTTACCTTGCGTTAATAAACAATTGGTTCTGCTTCATATCCACAGCAGGCTTTATTCTATTAGTCTTGGATTCCTTTATGAAACAGGAAGCTTGAACAAACCCTTACACGGATTATTCACCCTCAGAATACACAATGAACTCGCTTACAATGGACATTGCACACCACAAACTGTCCACACCTGTAGTCTTGCAGACAATTACTGTCTTTTTCTAAAAAAAAAATGCTTTAAATATTGGCAATTTTCTTAAACATAAAAAGGTCCAGTCCTGTATCCGTCTATATTTTAAACCGGTGACAAGGCTTTGTACTTCATATAGCTATACACCGTGCATCCAAATTATTTGAACTACCAACGGGCTTAGCAGTGCCTAGATTATCAATCATCTTCAACATAGAACACATGTTCATGTGCTTAGTCTTACGTCAAATATTATGCTATCGGGTATGTCACCGCCGCAGACATTTCTGTCGTCAAAAATGATCTTAAAAAATCTTATTTTAAGAGATTCAAAATTCCACGAAGCCCGCTTCTTTAATTGCTGACATAATTTTGGTTTAGTTGTGAATTTCATCGAGGATAATGCTAGACGGTGGACCAAATATGAAGACGAGGAACCAGGCATTGTATGGTGATTGATAAACTTAAATTAGAAAACCCAAAAGGAGCAATAAAACGCGCTATCCGCTTGGTTAGTGATCAAGAAGTGATTACTGAGCTCGAAAGATTACATGACCAATATGTGTTGGCCCCAGAAGACAAAGCCTAAAAAATATACCATTTGTTTGTAAAGCACATTACCGGTACTACAATTAGTTATTAGAAAAATATGGATAAATACTGATTCCCACAATCCTTCATACAGAAATAGCACAATTTCAAGGGACGAGATCAATAAAAATCATGTATCAATATTACACTCTTTTGATGTACCTACAAACGTTACTGATTTCAACTACCATATTTATATTGGATGCCTAAACCTCATAAAGCCCCATACAAACATAGGTACATAGCAGGATCCATAAAAGTAAATATTCCACCAAACATATCCAACCAAAGATACTAACCATCAACGTCGGAAGCAAATTGAAAGTGGGGGGGGGGCTAAACCAACTTAAAACACATACACACGCCAGAAACGTTTGGGGGCTAAG
This sequence comes from Atrina japonica, assembly GCA_030159075.1. Taxonomy (NCBI): domain Eukaryota; kingdom Metazoa; phylum Mollusca; class Bivalvia; order Pterioida; family Pinnidae; genus Atrina; species Atrina japonica. The sequence goes on along the minus strand of BROG01000091.1, from coordinate 1,511,831 downwards.
TCCCAATTTTTAACACCTATGTCTATCTTTGCAAAAAAAGTGATGGGGGGCTAAGCCCCCCCCCCGGTTCCGACGCCTATGCTAACAGCAGTGAAGTAAAAACTTCAGCAATACTACATACATTTCCTTATTATAGAATTGCTGTAAATCAAACATGGATACTAAAAACTCCAAACAGCTTTTGAAATATTTTGGGAGACACCATTTTCTTTTCTCAAATTCGGTTAAAGAAAAAAAAGCAATACTGCCCATTTTGCCTTTTCTACACTCACGTGCCAAAATTACTTCACATTTGTCTACAGGTGATATTTCTTCAGCATTCTAAAAAAGGAATTTGGACTCAACACATTTTCTGGAAACCCTACATACACTCTCACCGATGTTTGTAACTCTGAAATATTAGATAATTATAAATCCGTTCTCATTTCATTTACAAGTGACACGGAACTTGAATTGCCATACATTTATTAGATTCCGAAGATGCACAAAAATCCCTATAAACACCGCTTCATCTAAGTGTTCCACCAAGCCTTTATCTTTTCTATTTACCAAACGTCTTACACATATTAAACAAGGTCTTCAGAAGTACTGTACAACGGCCTACTCCACAACTGTAGTCAATCAGAAGTAGATCCTAAAGAATTGTTGGAACAAGTCCCTTTACAAACGCAAGGTTTCAATTTCCATATCACGAAATTTCTGTTTCTTAGTAGTAATATTCCATCTTCTCCTGCCTATGGCGTTTCTATATCACAACTTATAGCCCTTACGAATGTTTTATTCTGTAACCCACTAAGAATCAATAAACAGCTCGTGATCGTATAGATTTTATTGCACAGCAAGTTTGACATCAATAACACATACAGACGACAGTAGCTTATGTCAAAATGGCTTTCTCTCTCTCTCTCTCCCCCCCCCCCCCCCCCGAGGCCCTAAAACCCTGGTGCTTATAGACGAATGTCAGTTAAGAACAATGTAGAACACCAGTATTATAGAGGCTTCTCCCGCTTTGTAACCAAAAAAGAACCAGAGAAATATGGGTGCCGTACCAATTTGTACCCTTTTGTAACCTTTTGACACCATCTTAAATAGTGTAGTTTTAGTACGTTATGTTATTTAACATAACAATCGAAAATGCCGAAATTTGTTTACGAAGGATGACTATGACAGATAATGACCTATCAATTTCTACATTCATATTTAACCCTTATCATTAAATTTAATTAAAATGCGTTGGTAACTTGTTTGTCCGAAACAAAAATTTCATTATGTAATTAAATCCCCTGCCCGCATTTCTCACATACAATGTATGTAGTTCATGTTATATTTTATATCAGGGCACACCAATGTCATTATCTATTTATATTTATTTACAAGTTAATATTTAAATAAAAGTATTTTCCTTCCGAACCTCATAGTGTTACATTCGTCCCTATCCATCCGAAATTTTTACTCGTTATAAAAATTTCGTTCTTGTCTATAAATACTTTTCAAAAAAAAATATTGAATTTTGAATTGAATCTTTGTATGCATCTGATTTCTTTTGTTTAACAATTATGTCAATAAGTTCACTTGGTACTTCTATCGTGCCTGGTGTTAGTTGATGTATGCAATTATGTAGAAAACTCAAAATGTCATTGACTCGATTGTCTCTTGATATACAGCTTGTTTGTGGTTGACTGCTTGGTATACTGTGCAATTGGCTTTGTGGAAGACTCAACTCTTTGCTTCCCCTATCATTTGACCACTTATCTTAAGTTATTTTTCTTTTTAAAAGAATATCTGAAACACCTATACCTATACTTAATTTTAATTTTGTTTACTAAACATAAATAGTATAACTGTCAAAATCATCAATATTGAAATAAAAAATATAAACAATAAGCAAAAACTATCTTCTAACATTTGGTATCTATCATACTTTTGCTAAAGTATTACTCGTATTTAAGAATGTTTTTTGTTTGCCTGTTATTATATTTAGTTACCACTTTAAATTTTGCATTGTTTTACACATGTTATCAAACATTGTAAAATTATTCTTACACATGTTATCAAAAGCTGAATTTAAAGTTATCAAGATTCCTTTTACATTTGGGTCTATCTCATCTGCTAACTTTTTATGACCTTAAACCTATTTATTTCTTTGTTTTCTGTATCATTATCATGTTGTGTTTGTGTTTCCATATCTTCTATTTTTGTATTTCTGCACATTCTTTATAATTCTGACAACGGAATGTCATCCTCACTATCTGAGTCATCTCGAATACCTTTTTACAATATGTTCACCTTTAACCTTATCAACATCTTCATCTGAAGATTCTGAATCTGGGGGTACTACATAGGTTAATTTTCTTAATTGTTTGTTAAGTTTGTCATGGGGTATCTCCCAATTACCTAGATTAGCTAACATAAGATGTCTAGCGTGTGTTTTTGTTGTAATTCCTGCCAATTGGTTTTTAACTATAAAACTAAGAGGCCATTTCTCTTCTATTATCCTGTAATAAGGTGTCCATTTATTATCTAGTTTACTAGTTTTCCTCTGTTTTTTTTATATACACTGGGTCACCTACTTTAAATTGCACTTCCTGACTACCCCTATCTGCATATTTCTTTGGTCTTTCCTTCGATTCCTCTAAGTTTTTATGCACCAACGTAAAAGCTTTATGTTGCTGTTGTAATGCTACTTTATGTTGATCTTCCCCATTATATTTTCTTCTGGATTTAAGAATTGTATCTAATGATAATACTACATCCCTGTTATATAACAAGTAAAAGGGTGAGAACTTAGTAGATTCATTTGAATGAAATATAATTGCTGCTAATATTTTATTTAAATATAAATCCCAAGTTCGGACATCATCAGATACTTTCTTAGTCAATACGTCATGGAACTTGTTCTACTTTGCCATTACTTTGAGGACTATAGTCAGATGTTGTGATATGGTCTACATTTAACTCTTTTAGTTTTTCTTGTACTGCTTTATTTACATTTTCTGATCCGTTATCTGTTAGTATCTGAAGAGGGCAGTCATATCTTGGAAATATTTCTTCTAATATAAGATGGACTACATTATCAGCTGATTTATCAGGTACACTAAAAGCTTCTGGCCATCCAGAATATAGATCTATAAATGATACGATGTATTTGTTACCTGATAAGGTGACTGGGTATGGTCCTGATAGATCTAAACCAATTTTAGCGAAAGGATAGGGTGGATGTGTTTTCTTTGACTCTAGTTTGACACGTTACACATTGTTCTACATATTTGTGCAATTTTTGATATATTTTTGGGAAATAATATTTAGGTCTCATAATGTCATATGTTTTATCTACTGCCATATGTCCAGCAAAATCATTGTGTTTCTTAATGACAATGTTTTCTAGATTTTCAGGTATATATAGTCTAAGCTTTGGATCTTCTGAATCTTGTTGTGATAGAAAGTATAACAAACCATCTATCACCATTAAACTGTTTTGTTCTCTCTTAGTGACCCCTCCATTTTCCAATTTAACTTTAAGCTTTGCTATTTTCTCATAATTTTTTTGTTTTACCTTTATGTCTATATCCCATGGTAGATCTATAAAGGGTTTAACTAAGTCATCAGGTGGATCTATCTTACAGCTAGCGTATTTCTTAGTCATGAATTTATTTGAATTTAGTGCTCCTAATTCGAAGAATCTATCATCTACTTCTATCTCTGTATCTGACCCTGACTCAGAAATATCAATTGTTTCTTGACTGTCTGGTATTCTTGACAACAAGTCAGCACAACAATTAAATCTACCTTCTATATACTCAATTTTACAGTTGGGTATCATGTAAATATAAGTCCAGGGTCCGAAGTCACCAAATTTGCTCAATACTCAAGCTCAACTTTTGTTTCGTTATTTTGACTGTATAATCGCTTGTACATTTTTGGGTTTGAGTAATTAGGTAACATATTATTATTTTCCATCATTCAAATATAACTTTTTGCGTCACACTTATGATTTTCAAGTAAAAATGAATAAATGCGTTGAGTACGGTACTCAAAATTTGAGCACGTACTCAAACTATTTTTTAATATTTTTGAAGTTTTCTTCAAATTAGAAATCATTTTGATCATTATTTACAATTGTATGCTGTCAATATACAAACATGTCCAGTTACAGAATTAAGTTTTGTGTGTTTTTACCTTAAAATCATGAAAAGTTAGTTGAGCTTGAGTACTGAGTAAATTTGGTGATTTCGGGCCCAGTTTCTTAAGGGCAAAGGCTATTCCAAAACACTCCTTCTCTGTTGTGGACCATTTTGTTTGAGATTTACTTACTTTATGAGACAAATAATAGATAGGTTTTATGAGACAAATAATAGATAGGTTTTTCTTCTCCAGTATCTGTAATTTGTGTAAGACAAGCGCCAACACAAGTATCACTTGCATCAGTGTATAGTGCACAAGGCTTGTTTGTATCAGGGTAAGCTAACAAAGGTACCAATGTTAAACTGTATTTGAGAAAAGATTCTGGAAGCACTTTTTACTAATTAATGAAACTTCTGCTCCTGTATCTTCTAAATTTCTAATATTTTGTTTTTGTATCCAAAGTACACATGAACTAGGATTTCCTGCCAAATGAATTTCATAGTTTTGATCTAATGTATCACTTAATTTATTTATCCTACTTTTTCCTATTTTACTACAATAACTACCACTCTTCTTATTGGCTACCTTATAAGGAGAGCTTACTAGTTTCTCTGTTCCCTATATTGAGACCATTGTTGTCCTAATTGTTGAGTGGGTTTATCTGAATTTTGTTCACTTGATGCATGGAGTGCCAGTTGCCTATTTGACTGAGGTGTTGTGTAATTTTGCATAGATGGCACCGGAAGTGCTAACATTCGATTGTTTGACTGAGCATACTAGTATTCAAATTGTTGAGGTCGAGGGTTAAAGTTTTGTCTATTTTGGTTATTTCTATAATTTGCTCTACCCCCGCCACGATTAGATGGTGGTCTCTGTTTATATTGCCAAAATGGTATCCTATTTCGAGGGTTAATTTTACGATTGGGACAATTTCTTTTGAGGTGACAAATCATGTGACATACCCAACATTCTGCACCTAACACCCAGTCTGGTACTGACTGTTGATTTCGTCTATTTTGACCTACTTTGCTATCTCGGAGTACTGGTATTTTCTTATTCTCTTTAAACTTAACATGTTTCTTTTTCCTAATTCGTGATATTTGTGGGTTATCGTCACTACCACTATCATCACTATCAGATTCATCCGCGTGTGTGTTGTGAAGTAATCGAGTTGGAGCAATTTTGTTATTCACCATAATAATTTTGTTTTTCCACCATAATAATTCTACTCAACCTCCTACACAAAAAACGTCCCTCCACTAAAATTTTTTCCACTAAATTTTTTCCCTCATGATTCAATCGATAAATTTTCCTAAAAAAAATCTAAACATAAAAATGTATATAAATCTACCATACAATAGAATTTCATTTTGTAATATGTATGTTGTGTATTAATTGATATGGCTCAATTTTGCTTTTTCCCCATAATAATTCTACTCAACCCCTCTACACACAAACATCACTCCAACGCAAAATCATTCTCCGCCATAAAACTAAGTAAAAACGTCCATCCACAAATTTCCATAAACGGGGCATAAAAACGTCCCTCCACTAAAATTTTCTCCACCTTTTTTTATATCTAATGTTAAAAAAAGAATAAATATTTTTTAAAATATGGTAGAAACTAACAAACCTTTGTCCGAAAATTGGAAATTTCTCCCGCACGAAAAGAAGATAGACGAAGATAGAAATTGGATCGTATCTCTCGAACGTAGGGATTCTTGGGAAGTATTTCATGAAGATTACATTTATAATTCGTTTCAATGGGATGAAAAAGTAGATTGGGTAGAAATGGCAAAATTGGGAGGGGATATATCGGAAAATTGATTGGCAAGAGGTCTACAAAGGTGATGATGATACATATACGGATCATATGTTGTGGCTTAGAAAATATGTTACTATTCCTGAAAATCAAGATTATGACAATTCCTACCATAACAACTCTATAGGTTTATATTGCGATATACTATCGTGCTTTTATATGAAATATAGAGAAAAAGAGTTTTTAAAAGAAGAGCTGTTGAGTCTCCTTTTGGATACTGTTCATGTTAATAAATTATTAGATATAATGACTCCAATTGTTTCTAAATATACGGTTTCTACTATTCTCGATTGGTATTTGGAGTTTTTAAATAAGAATAGGGAGTATGATATTTATTTTTGCACTCACAGAATTTGGTTGTTATCACAAGACGCTCAAAATGATTTAAAAAGTTGTACGGACTATGAAGTATTAAAATTTTATGATAGTTTGAGCATGATTGATATACTTTCAAGGGATAGGATTATTGCTACACGGCTAAAAAATACGCGATGATTGTAGAAAAATATCAGAGAAATAGAATGCTGATTAAAATGTTAATTTTTTTTTTCAAAAATTATGTGAAAAAATTATTGAAATGAAAATCGTATCTAAAGATAAAAGTAAAATGGCATACGTATCAATCGAGAATTTTGATGAACCTAAATTATCTATGGGACAACTTAAAACAATAACCAAACCTCATATCTTTCATATGATAAATATTTTATATGGCGGGAAACCTTTTTTCTTACAAAACTCCCAATTATTTTTCGCTTGGTGTTTTTCCAAATCATGATCCAACCACACACCAAGTGAACAATTATAGCATGTCCTTCATATGTTTTGAGGAGAGCAAGGGAAAGAGTGATGAAGAAGCTGGACTGGACGCCATCATATGACTTAAAGATTGTTGAGTATGGCGTAAATCAAAAAATCAAATCAAATCAAATCAAATCCAAGTTAAAATTTCTCAAGCAAATTTCGTTAAAAAGATAAGGCATTCACATTCCTTCCCAGTTATGAGTGCTACTGATTTGAATATTGAAACTGACAGTGAACAGGAGAAAGGGGAGGAATGCTGATTTAAAGGGGAAATAAGATACTTTTTAAAAAAGTATCTTATTATCGATAAATTATTTTCGAAGCGCTAATGAAGAAGAATGCATATTTTACCACACATTAAAGGAGAGAAACTCAAATGTCAGATGCCAGTGTTAAAGAGAAATTTCCCTGTAAAAATAATGCAAAAATCTTAAGCATTTATTATTATTTATTGTTACCATCACCGCCATTATATGAAAAAACATAATCGTAAATGGATAAAATTTTGCGTAGAATGTGGAAAATGGACGATGTCTCAACAGGAATTATGTATTGATTGTGGAAGAGAGGATTATAAATTAAGAGAGGAAAATTTATTAACATTTTTATGTTTATAAATCTACCATACAATAGAATTTCATTTTGAAATGAGTTTTAGGACACCTTCTAATTGCTTCCTGATATCTTCCGAGTCTTCCACTTTCGTCTTGGGATTGACCTTTTTTCCACTTCAGGCTTACATTTAAGGTCTTTTTTCATCGCCCTGTATTTCTCTAGCTCGTTGGAAATCTGCCTAAATTCAACTTCCGAGATTTGTCTTGATCAAATCTTGAATACTGTTCAAATTCGATTCAGCTAAATTTTTCAAGGAATCGTGTTTTCTCGTGTCGTCGAACTCCTTTCATTGCAATTCCAATGCTTCCACATATGAGTGCAACGAGCTGAAGAGGCAATGCCATAGGAACAGCAAAACTTATGCCACTAACGATGATACCTCCAGATATTAACGAAGTATCTACACCATCCGCAGTATTCAATCCTCTTTTATATTTTTATATAAAGATCGGCGAGTCTCGATTTCTCGTCTAAAATTTGTTTCGATTTCGCCAATCCTTTGCTATCTATGATTTTGATCGCTATCCTCACTCGATGATTCGAGTGAGGAATATAAATTTTCTTTGTTCATATTTCTATTTCAAATTTATCTTATTTTTAATTTATGGCGATCAATCCGCTGATACTCCCGTTTTTAGAAGTTTTATTAACGGTGAAATCTATGACATCGCCTTCCCGCACTTCTAAAGGAGGATTAATCGTTATAAGACCCGATGATGTATAACTAGTTTTTTCTACATTATTTAATTTTAAGGTTTCATCTAAATCACCCACTAGCCCTAATTTTATTAAATGAACAGGAGCTAATACTATTTATCCCGGAGATTTCATTTTACCTTTTCGACATTCCATCTGAAAAGTTTGGTTTATCCTTCTCATTTTTAGAAGATAATTTATATCTTCTTGAATCTCTTCTCTCAGATCCTCTTTGAATTCTTTTTCTTCTAGATCATCGTAATAATACCCACTCATAGACATGTTTTTATTTCATTTTTTTAAAATTCTGAATTGGATAACCGTGATTATCGATTGCTACCCCGTTTTCATCTTTGATTTGTAAACATAATTCCGTAATTATATCACGTTTTAATTTGACAAATTCAGGTCGTTCAAAATCAACATACCATAATTCGGAAAAATTAGCCTTTGGACACGATATGCTCTTGACGATAGTGCTTGACTGTCCATCATAAAAATATCCTCTATCAACGTCTTTGCAATGAAAATTTATAAGTTTTAAAGGGGATAAATCTACATGTTTTTGTCGCTCTATCTTGCTCGTCAATCCGGGGTTTTTCAACCATTCTCCAGCAAATCCTAGCAGAGTAGTCAGTTCTGGAGGAAGCCAAAGACGTTCTCTAGTTGTCATGTAAATTCTTAATTTAGAAGTATTTTTATCAAGAATAACTTTATGTGTATTTTTAGAGATCAGATTTTTTATGTCTTTGAAGGTATAATACCCCGCTTCGATGAGTGGATAATTATAATTTTGCCCAATTTTTCCATGCCCAAACCTTATATCCTTTTTCTTATTATACAATCCGTTCCACTTATGGATAGATTTGACACCCGTGCACCAATCACCCGAGGTATTATCTATGTACTGAGTTAATTTTGCATGTTCCTCGAGATTTGTTATTAAATTATACATAATAGGATTTTCCTCCATTTTATAATAAATTTATAATTTAAAATGACAAATTTCATGAAAACGACGCACCCGATAGGTGCTAAATATTCAAATAAAAAAATCTTAATTTAACATCTTTTGATGTTTACGTCTCAGAGACTAATCATTTCCACGCTTCATTCGAAGATGATTTCATAAAATACAACATTCCTGACATTTTTTGGAGCTGGAGATGAAAAAGTTAAAAAGTTATTGAGTAGATGGTACTTCGATCCTATCACTTTTTGGAGAAACCAACTTAATTTCGCGATTTGGTGTGCAACGAGTGGTTGTGGAGTTTCCATTGAAAAAAACGATGGCGGGCGATAATTTTTCAAAATCTTTATTTAAATTCCATATTTATTTTCAAATACGAAGACGAAGTCCTGTCCATTGCCTAGTGATCCGGATTTTAATTTATACGATAATAATGTCGATAAATCTGCCTATAAAAGAATATGTAGAGAGTTTGGTGTACCTTCTGAAACTGATTGGAAGATTAAGGGTACTATCTTTGGAATTTATAAAACAAAGTGGTCAACTTTTATTTTGGACAAAGTACCCGGAGCAGTAAGAATTGATGAGTCGATAAGAACTGATGTCTGGGCTATTTTAGATGCTCAAGTTGAAACAGGACTAGACGCTCAAGAACAATTTTTAGTTCTTGTGGAAGATGCAATAAACAGACCTGTGGATCTACCTACAGATATAGATAGATATAAAAAAAAAAACATTAAATTTTACAGAAAGTAAAGTAGATTATGTCTTTTTTCCAGGATTATACATGGCGCCTAGTAATATGATTGTGAAGATTGAAAAGCATATCGAAGATTATAACAATGAAATAGTCATTGCACCAAACGATGCCAAAATTGGGCTAAATAAGGAAATGAATCCTAATACATTTAAGACGAAAGCTTCCACCATTGATGATAAACCGCCCGTTAAAAAATACACCGCCATAGATGTAAAACCACTCATTAAAAGGATACAGATGACTAAGATAAAAAGTCTGCCATCTTTTCATTCGCTTTAATGGCTTTTCTTACTTTCGTTGAGTTTCGTTAGTAAAAAGCCTACAACCATCATTCCAAAGTTAATAATAACCATGATACGATTGAGCCTAATAAGCCTGGTAATGCGGCTCCAAAAGTAGATGCTAGCTTTTTAACAGTTTACCAATTGCATCTAATTGTTTTTTCATCCATTCTTTCAATCCATCTTTATCTGATGGTGGTGGTGGTGTTGGAGCAGGAGGATTAATCGTTGTTCCAGGTATTAACAATGCTACTAAAAAACCAACCGTCATACCAATCGCAGCTAATATACTAAAAATAGTGATACCTTGTTCCCTGAATAAATTCGCGATTCTTTCTCTCAAGGGAAGATTTTCGTTTAATAAATTGTGAAAACTTTCACGTATGGTATTGAGTTTCGATTTTAGCCGTCCATTTAAAATGTCTATAGTTTCTTTCACACTTTCTAACTCGTCTTTCGCCTTACGAATTTCCCTCTCGATGCGATCTTTCTCGTCGGGATTATTTTTTAAATCTTCTTCATATTGTTTTATTGTTATTTCTAAATTGACTCTTTTTGATACTTGAACGAATGTCTCTCAGGGATTTATCAAGTCTCAACAATTCTCTCACTGGAAGTTCCGAGTTTAAGGTTTGTACTGATTGAGACAATTCCCTCATCAATTTCGCCATGTTTTTTTAACATGCGTTTCATCCATCTGTTCAGCTAATTGTACAAATTTTAAAATTCTCCTGTTTAATTCATCAAGCTCATTTAAAACTTTTTTGCCTTTTTTTCACATCGACTTTATCTTCAATCTCTAATGCTCTAACGAAATCACTACCATAACAACCTACCAAAGTACCTTTTGCTAAAAATTCGGACGAGTTTTCACATATTAATCTAGACCATTTAACAATTCCCTTTTTAGATCTCGCTTTCACCCATAAATCTCCCTGCTCCGAAGCTATGAAATCTAGTTTGGTGACATCTTTTCTATTAGATTTTTCATTTGCCCTTTTTTTACTATCTTAGAGATTTCTTGATCGTTTGCTACATTTTGTTTTGTCTAACACAGGTGGTAAATCTCTATTTTTATGATGTTGATCTAGAATTGTATAGCTGATAGGAGGAGTAGGAAGCTTACCAAGACGGCTATCATCATCATCATTCCTATCATCATCGTTAAACTAAGTTTCTTCTTCATCCTTGTCAACATAGTCGTAAACCGATTTATTGAAATCTGCCTCTCGTATGGTCGTGAACTACAATGACTTATTTTTGGCATCAGTCAACTACAAGATACAAAAAAAATTTTAATGTCGTATGCTGTGATTTAGATACTATGGATGGAAGACGAGGGTTGATGCGAGATATAATATGAAAATAGTCACGTTTTAAACTTTTTAGCATGAACTCAAGATATAAAACACTATAATGTTCTAATTCCAACATTTAATACCCTGGCTAATCATTATCGAAACAACTGTTTTCGAGTATTTATTTGAGATAGCCCACTATCAAAATCCTGGTTTTGTGACAAACCTCAGTGCATTCTCACTACCAGACATATTGGAGCGTACTTTTTTTATAAAACGACTGATGATAAGGAAGCCTCTTTCTGATACCGGCAATATGGATTATAGTTATCACATTCCCTGATATGGATTTGGAATACTATATTGATATGGATGACAAATTTCGATCGTAAAACATATGCATATCCGCCATATGTAATAGGGAGTATATAATACATTGCAGTATAGATGTACAGCAAATACTGTATTGCATGACGTATCCAGACCGATCACCTAATAATTTTCATTTTATCAATTTTATTGAATAAATTTGTATAGCAAGTCCTGAAAACTACCTGTTATCGGATCATTTGTCCCTGAAAATTGCCATTTAATTTGTTTACGGGGAACAAAACGTTTTCTTTAGATCTTTGCAAACTTAAAAAGTTCATCAGTGGTGTCTTAAGTTGTGTTAAGAAGAATCAGTTATGACTGATGTCAACACCTATAGGAGTGAGTGTGATCTGATTATGTCACGACCCACAGGAGTGTGTTCTGGTTATGCCATGACCCACAGCAGTGTGTTCTGGTTATGCCATGACCCATAGATGTATAACTGATTTTTTATGACCCAGAGGAGTATTTACTGGTTATGCCATGACCCACAGGAGTGTGTTCTGGTTATGCCATGACCCACATGATTGTGTTCTGGTTATTATGTCATGACCCACAGGAGTGTGTTCTGGTTATGTCATGACCTACAGGAGTGTGTTCTGGTTATGTCATGACCCACAGTAGTGTGTTCTGGTTATGTCATGACCCACAGGAGTGTGTTCTGGTTATGTCATGACCCACAGGAGTGTGTTATGGTTATGTCATGACCCACAGGAATGTGTTCTGGTTATGTCATGACCCACAGTAGTGTGTTCTGGTGTTGACCCACAGGAATGTGTTCTGGTTATGTCATGTGTTCTGGTTATGTCATGACCCACAGTAGTGTGTTCTGGTTATGTCATGACCCACAGGAGTGTGTTCTGGTTATGTCATGACCCACATGAGTAGGTTCCTGTTGTGTCATGACCCAGATATTTCTATCAAAACTTACATATGTGTGCCTACCAAAGTAATCTAAAATGATTTTTTAGTTAGAAAATAAAGCATGTAAATAACACACAATTTCTGTGTATGCTAGAATGAAGTACACATAAATAAGACATTACATAATCCAAGCTGTACAGTTCGTATCAGCCCTTTAATTATGATATATTTAAAACCGTACTCCAAAATGAGAGATATTTTTTAAAATCAAAGTGTTCTTGATTCGTGACATTTTAAAGGGGACTATATCAATGACTGATCTGTCATAAACTTGATGTAACTCTGTTTACAAACAGAATCAGGATGTACTGTACACATTTCAAACCATAAAGTTTTGTGTGAAGAAAGACAAAGACGAAATGTATATATCTGAGATTCCTTTTTTATTAGAGGAAACTTTGACTTGCATTGAAAGCAAGAAAGCTGATTATTACATGTAATATAATTCACCTTGTGATACTTCAAAACAATATTTAGGATGCCACACATTCCTTGCGATTTGTTCTTCAACAATTATATATACCTCATTATCAAATTAAAACCCATAGCATATTGTCGTTCAAGCAAAATGTAAAGACAATGATACAATATATAAAAATATTTGACTTCACCCACTTTTTCAGGATACTTTTGATTGGATTTTGCAAAGTGATGGGGAAGATGTTAACAAATGGAGGAACAAAACCCAAATATTGATGCAAGACGAACCAAAACAAGGAAAAAGGACAAAAACAACCCGAAACAGATAATTACTGTCACTCAGTCGGAACGCTTTGTCATGGCATTTTTCTTGTTAAAACAATAAATATTACATTTTGACTTACATCCACACCTGGCGCATTCACATATTATATACATGCATATGTGTATACATAAATTTATATATACTAAAGTGTGGGAATGGATCAAGTTAGATATATCCTTATAAATAATTATAGTCAAAAAAATCTTGCACACAGATCTGTATGGGAACACCTGCAAACCCATAAAAGCATACTTGAATGAATCTTGTACAATACGTGTAAAAAAGTATAATTTGCAATGAAAAATTATTTTAAATTATCATAATTTTTATAAACATATTCGTACTATACAAGATGGTTTGGATATATCTATAACCCTGCTTATAAAACAGAAACTTTGTTACACAGAATCTTCTTTACAATACCACTACAATTTACTCTATAGACTAACTAAAAAAAATATGACAAAAAACAATGACTTCATAGTTATCACAAATGCTGTCATCTTTAAATCACCATGGATACCAATGACAGTTTACACAAAAAAGACCAAAAAGTATGTGTTTAATCAAAAATAAATTGCAACAAAGAGTTTATCATCATAATTACTGGTAAATCAATACAAACCATTTAGTATCAAATTATCAAGATATAATAATGTGTGTGTATACAATATTTAACTGGCAGTCGAATTCTGCTCTGTAAAAATTATTACTTGAAATGCTATTGGATTCATGTTTCGCATCTTGGAACTGAACACACATACACACACAAAAAAAAACAACACTTGCCTTTTTTTTTTACATTGATGCATTGTCGAGCAAAACTACTAAAAGTGTCTCTTACTAGGTACAAGTACATCAATTTCACGAAATGAACATGGAATATTCTTTGGAGTTTTTTGTTCATTAAATAATGACCTTGAAGCCAAACATATAACCACATTTATTTACACCCACACACACAAACACACATTGAGGCAAACACATTATGATATTTTATGTATTGAAAGAAAATAAACAGAAGCAGTTTAGTATAAAAAACAAAAAAAACTCATTTTGAAAATAATTCAACAGAAATATAGCATAATATCAACAAACGTGTACACTGTAACATCACATTGTAGCATAAATGTAGAAAAATAGCATCTATCTCATGGCTACTTGATCATTTCAATATTTAAGTACGCACCTTGTTAGCTTACTGTTTTGTCACATCATCTCAAATTCTACGGACATTATTTATACAAAGCTACAAGAGATCAACAGAAACATTTATCATTATCCCAGATGTCAAGTCAAAGTAAGAGTTTGATGTTCCAACAGCAGCAGCAATCCATAAGGAATTTTTCTCATACTCGGACTTGGCATAAACCAGGAATGATTTCCAAACCCTTTGTCCAATTCTATGTAGCACACATGTCAAAGTGATATATCTTACGGTAAGATATTTTGAACTATTACACAATGCGTTTGGGAAACAAAATGAATATCAATAAAAAAACATGGCAAAAGTTGAAAAATGTACGCAGACACAGTAATAGGTAAAAGCTTTGTTCCCCATAACAGCTTTAAGTAGTTACATTGACTTGTTACATGGACTAATATTGTAGCATACTTGCTAAACAGGAGACCATAATCTCCTCTAATCACTGTATATGGAATTCACATCTTCAAATGCAATGAAGCTTATATATATATATTGGAAGGCTTCAGAAAATTTAAAATGTCCAATTAAAAACACAAACATCATCACTGCCATCACAACCTTCATAATTGATGATAAGAAATTCTGAATATTTCTTCGGTCCTCTCATCACAAGAGGAAATGGATGCTGAATCTTTAAAATCTTCAAACGAAATTCCATAAATCCGAATCTCACAGTGCATATACAGATTTCATGAGCTTGTCATACATCTAAAGCATTGCAGCTAAATTAGTTACTGGAATGATTCACTGAAAATACAACTGGCCCACTTAAAAATCAAAATATCAACAACAGAAATCAATAGACCTGTAACTATTTTTTGCGACTAGGTGACGGCTTTGGTATTTTTGACATTTTGCTTGTTGATGTGGGCACTGTCACTGTCTTTGTTTTCACCACGTGTGTTTGGTAGGTCATTGTAGTTAAATTTCGGCCCCCAACATTTTTAGTCTCTTGTTGGACTGTTGTGTAAATCTCTGGTTCGCTAGCCTCGGAGGCCTCACTATCAGTCCGACTTGGCGGCCTACTTCCAGTACTAGCTCGACTTGATCTGCCACTGATTGGAGTAGCTGAAAGGAGATTTGAAGCAATTTAACACAGGCGTATATATGAAACCAACATAAGGTTTAAAAATTAACTGAAGCAAGGTGGCTTTTCAGCAATTAGTTTGGGCAAGGTAACTCATAAAACATCTTCATTAATCTAACACTGACCTGAATTTTGGCAAAAACTTGATATAATTTGATGAAAAGCTTAAAAGTATTTTCATTTACAAAATATTAGGCACTGATCTTACCAGAAAACAAAGTCTGAAAATATCAGTTTATAAATACATATAATATTTATAATAGTATTTTTGTTGTACATCATGATAGACTGATGTATTTTGTTGTACATCATGATATACTGATGTATTTTGTTGTACATCATGATATACTGATGTATTTTGTTGTACATCATGATATACTGATGTATTTTGTTGTACATCATGATATACTGATGTATTTTGTTGTATGTCATGATATACTGATGTATTTTGTTGTATATCATGAAAGACTGATGTATTTTGTTGTACATCATGATATACTGATGTATTTTGTTGTATGTCATGATATACTGATGTATTTTGTTGTATATCATGATATACTGATGTATTTTGTTGTACATGATATACTGATGTATTTTGTTGTATATCATGATATACTGATGTATTTTGTTGTACATCATGATATACTGATGTATTTTGTTGTACATCATGATATACTGATGTATTTTGTTGTATGTCATGATATACTGATGTATTTTGTTGTCCATCATGATATACTGATGTATTTTGTTGTATGTCGTAATATACTGATGTATTTTGTTGTACATCATGATATACTGATGTATTTTGTTGTATATCATGAAAGACTGATGTATTTTGTTGTACATCATGATATACTGATGTATTTTGTTGTATATCATGATATACTGATATATTTTGTTGTATATCATGATATACTGACATATTTTGACATCCATACCTGGACTTCTAATGTCTCGTGGGGATCGGAGGTCTCTGGCTATTTTGCTTTTGGCAACTCGTGTGCCATCTGGATGTGTTGTTGACATTATCTGTCGCACTTCACCATCTGGAGTTTTCATATGTTGTCGCCATGGTGTGGGATATTGTGTTTTCTCTCTAACCTGGATTTCATGATTAAGAAGACATAAAAATTAAACGTACATGAACATATCACTGTAACTGACCCACATTCAGTTTATATAAATCTTATTCTATGTCTGCATTTCTTGCCCTTAAACTACATCTCAAATCAAGAATTGTGGGGCCACACTGAAATAATAAAATCTTACATAGACCTTGTCAACCACCAATACACTAAAGCAAAAACAAAACTTAATGGATAACTAATCTTCAGGAGAAATCTTAAGCACAAAGAATCACATGTGACATTTTACTATTATTTCTATAACATTCTTTAACATTAACCAATCACATAAAAGTAATTCTGTAAACCTTTGTCAAAAGTCTTTGAGCCTAAATTCTGACCCTGAGATCATAGTATTTGTTTCTTATTTTTAACATAAAATTTCCAAATCAAAAATGTATTTGTAAAAAGTATGGAAGTTAAAAGCATGTGAAGCTATTGATAAAATGGCATAATGGGGAGGGGGTGTTGCAAAAGGTATGCCTATATTAAGATGTTGTTTCGCATTATTTGGTACTTACTTTGATTGGTACTGGTAATGATAATCTGCGTACTTTCCTCTGATAGCATTTAACAAACATAAACATAAATAATCAATAACACACAGCACAATTATGTTTATACAGTCGAGTAGTGCTATCAACAAGCACACACTGTTCACCCAAACAAGCTTGCACCGGCTTATCTTTTGCAAAGTGATATAATTCAAACATAAATAAACTGCAATTCTTCGTTTATGTCTCGACAATTCCTGCACATTTTATTCAACAAGTATTCTGCAGTTTCTGCATTTGATAACAAAAGAGACATGCCTAGCAGAGCCCCAAAATAATTCTTACCTTAGTTATTGGTCCTGTGACAGAGCTTGGTGACCTAGTGCTCCATGAAGCTCCAGAATATGTCGAGCTCCCAGAATGAGAGCTACCACTGGGGCTTTTGGAGGTAAAAGGGCTCATAGATTGGCTGACACCTTGTGCAAGTATAAATTGTTCTCTCAGCTCCACGTTTGTTCTCCCTTTAGCTATAATGTAAACAACAGTGGTTTGTAAACATCACTTCTATATCATTTGCGTAAAATCCATAAACAAGAAAATCACATATATGTGCTCTATTATAGACAAAGTGAAGTTACACAGTCATTCAGATTTTAAAAAGGCTATAAAAGACAAGTTGAATATATTCAGACTTCTTCATATCAATTTGTGTATGAAAATATTACCAGATATTGAAAGATATGAAAAGAATAAACATAAGATAAATGTGGTGTTTAAACAGATCTCGGTCAGTATTTACATCAAATGCCATGCTTATTTCCTGGGAAGGTAAACAATTTAAAAAAAAAAATAATAAAAAGTGCAAAATTGGGTAAAAAGCTCCATATCCATTATCATTTTGAAAAATATTTCAAATATGCATTTAGTGGGTGAACAAGATGTAGGTGTTTATCACAGCTGAAATAAGATCATATTAGTGATAATGTAAATAAAATTGTAGAACCTATTAGTACATTTATAACTATCAAAATATCAAAAGACAGCTACAACATGGATGTAGGGTTTGGTGTATGTATGCACATGTATATTAATGAAAAGAAAAAATGGTATTGAAATGTCATGAAATGTACAATAAACATGATCCCTTTCACTAGTTTCATGAGTAAAAATGGAAAATCAATTTCTAATAATCCCAGAAATTAAATGAACTATCAACCCTGTAATACTAGCTGGACTTTACCGTAAACTAAATTATTTCCAGGGATCAAAGATATATATCTATATGAAGTGCCTGTTGAGATTATAAATTATGTGCTCTCACAGTAAGAAAACAAATATCCCAGCAATTGAAGCCTAGAGGAGATACTTTGTGTGAATGCAGTGGATATATATCAGAACCAGAAACATTCCAGATCACTTGAAAACAACATTGCATGTGGTAAAGATCCATGAAACCATATGAAATCCAAGGCCCCAAATGTAGTCTGTGATATCCAAGGCCTCAGAGGTAGTCTGTGATATCCCAGCCCCAAAATGTAGTCTGTGATATCTAAGGCCTCAGAGGTAGTCTTTGATATCCCAGCCCCCGAATGCAGTCTGTGACATCCAAGGCCCCAAATGTAGTCTGCGATAACCAATGCCCCAACAGTAGAGGTAGTCTTGCAATATCCAAGCCCCTAAATGTAGTCTGATATCCCAGCCCAAATGTAGTCTGTGATATCCAAGCTCCCAGATGTAATATGTGATATGCAAACCTCAAGAGGTAGTTTGTGATTATGGTTAACCTGTGTTGACCATATTTCAGATCTCTCTGTTATCTAGATGTAAAATGGATTCTCCTTTTAATTTAGATTTCTGATCATATTTACAATCACAGATCAATACACAGTGTGTGTGTGTATGCATGTGTGTGTGTGGTGATTTTAGATATAATAAGATGCATGATTTTTTGTATATCCAAATGTTAAAAACTACCATTCTCAAGTAACAAACTATGATCAAAATGCCTCAGGCCTACTGAAGGAAAATATGACCTCACATACCCTTACAGGCACAAGTAGACTTATATAATTACAGTCTCAAAGACATTGGCTATTCTGGGAAGGGAGTGGATGAGTTAACGCATTCACCCCTAAAGACACATATGCATTTGCCAAAGTCATTGATTTATAAAAGAGTTCATTATTTCTCAGGGGTTGGATTAATAAAGGTAAAAGAATGAATACATTGAAAAATGTTATTGCAGTTAATATTGTTGAAGTTAGCACATGAAATTTGCTTTGCATAATATCATGTCAACAAAACAGTTATTCATGCAATATGACCCACATGAACTCAAATGGAGGAACTGGGCAACATGTCATCAATGTCAAAAACAAAACAAAGTTCAAATACAACACTAATTACCGGTCCAGTAGATCATACTAATTACTGGTCCAGTACAATGGTAAGATCATACTAATTACCAGTCCAGTACAAAGATAAGATCATACTAATTACTGGTCCAATACGAATGTAAGATCATACTAATTACCAGTCCAGTACAATGGTAAGATCATACTAATTACCAGTCCAGTACAAAGATAAGATCATACTAATTACTGGTCCAATACGAATGTAAGATCATACTAATTACCAGTCCAGTACAAAGATAAGATCATACTAATTACAGGTCCAGTACAAAGATAAGATCATACTAATTACAGGTCCAGTAAAAAGATAAGATCATACTAATTACAGGTCCAGTACAAAGATAAGATCATACTAATTACTGGTCCAATATGAATGTAAGATCATACTAATTACCAGTCCAGTACAATGGTAAGATCATACTAATTACCAGTCCAGTACAAAGATAAGATCATACTAATTACTGGTCCAATATGAATGTAAGATCATACTAATTACCAGTCCAGTAAAAAGATAAGATCATACTAATTACAGGTCCAGTACAAAGATAAGATCATACTAATTACAGGTCCAGTACAAAGATAAGATCATACTTATTACAGGTCCAGTACAAAGATAAGATCATACTAATTACTGGTCCAATACGAATGTAAGATCATACTAATTACCAGTCCAGTACAAAGATAAAATCATACTAATTACTGGTCCAATACAAAGGTAGATCATACTAATTACCTGTTCAGTACAAAAGGTAAGATCATACTAATTACCGGTCCAGTACAATGGTAAGATCATACTAATTACCGGTCCAGTACAAAGGTAGATCATACTAATTACTGGTCCAGTACAATGGTAAGATCATACTAATTACCGGTCCAGTACAATGGTAAGATCATACTAATTACTGGTCCAGTACAAAGGTAAGATCATACTAATTACCGGTCCAGTACAAAGGTGAGATCATACTAATTACCAGTCCAGTACAAAGGTAGATCATACTAATTACTGGTCCAATACGAATGTAAGATCATACTAATTACCAGTCCAGTACAAAGGTAGATCATACTAATTACTGGTCCAGTACAATGGTAAGATCATACTAATTACCAGTCCAGTACAAAGGTAGATCATACTAATTACTGGTCCAGTACAAAGGTAAGATCATACTAATTACCGCTCCAGTACAAAGTTAGATCATATAATTAAAGGTTGATTTGGTTCAAGACGGATACAGCTGAAAATCATGTCCTTTTGTTAAATGATATAGAAAATGCTGTAAGATTACATAAATATAGTTACTTCTACATATTTTGCCAATACTATGTAACTAATGCAGCATTGATAACAACCCAACCCTCCTCCCCCAACATGAAATCTTGAAAATCATGAAATTTGACCTGACATCATATATATTTACAATTATAAAATAACTGGTGTTCACTCAATAATCATACAAATATTTTACAGAAGTTTAGATGTGTAATACTTTATCAAAAGTATTTTGTTCCAGACAATTACAAACTTGGTGGAACTTAACATGACACAAGCAAGATCTCAATTTCAAAATTCATTGAAACTTTCATTGTTTCCAGAAGAGTAGCCTACTGTCAATAGATTATGTACAAAATGGCATTTTTAATGTTTTCATGAGCAAAACTGAATTATAGGCTAATTAGTGTGTAAGGTTGTATGTGTATATATATATGTATATATGTATGTATGTTTAAAAAGTGTGTGTGTATTTAAATGGAATTATGTGAGATAATATCCGCAAGTATGTAAAACTGAAGAGAAACATCATGATAATTTAAAGACATCTTAAATCAACAATGTCTTTGTGGGCTTGATATATAAAATACAACAACAGCACAACATACTCATAACAACTGAGCAAGCAGAACAACACATGCAGAACAACACAACATATAGAAATGCACATCAAGAAAAAATAGAAAATAATATTTTGTGCATCCCAGTAGAAGTAACATACTCAGTTGGGCTGGTGTTGGTATCACTTTGAAATGAAAGCGGTTTCGCCGTCGCAGACCAACTATGATCAAAATAAGAAAGCAGATAGAGAGAAAGAAAGAAAAAACAAATATGAGAAACACTTATAAACGAACAGACAGATGTGTATACAAAAGTAAGACAATAAAATTTCATTTGGATTCTCTGTAAACAATAATTTCCATAAACAAGGTCATTATCTTTGTTTTACAGTCAGAAATTGACACACTTCACTCAATTAACATTACTCTATTTCCTTCTAATTCAAAGAGTGTCTGAACTGAAAAACAAACTAAACTTAGTGGTACCGGCATACATATCAGGTGACAGTTTTCAAAGGGGGATAACTTAATAATAAAAAGCGGTTCCTGAACCTTTAAATACAAAGCAAGAACAAAACTGGCCAATAACGGAGCAGTTATAGATTTTTGTTGCACATAATACCTATTGGTCTATTTTCAATGTGGTTCCTCTCACGTGAGCATACTGAAATAGCAATAGATTACTGAAAAAGTCCTTGAATACCCACAGCTCCTCTTGGTGGGGACATAACATCACATGCATATATATATATATATATATATATATATATATATATATATATATATATATATATATATATATATATATATATATATATATATGTAAACACAGTATTGGGGACAACAAAGAAATAAAAGAACTGAATAACTTGAACTAACATTCTAGTCTTCTACGACATTGAAAATAAAAAACCAGGGTAAGGGAATTTCCTAATTTATAAAATATACATTATAAAAACTTGAAGAGTATTGTGCAAGCTTGAAAAACCCTGGGAAGGAAAAAACCCAAGTGGACAAAAGTTACTTACAAGCTGGACAAGACTCAAAATGTTTGTTTAAGTCTGTTTGGCATAAAATGTAAAAACAAAATAAACATATAACAGCAATACAGCTTAAAGATTAAAGTCTTAAGAAACATATTCTTCGTTTCTTTGACCCAAAATCAAAATATGGAGATTCAGATGGTAATCACATTTAATTTTGTATTTATATGTACATGTATATTTAAACTAAAAAACATCCACAGAAATGACAATATAATGCAAATAATCTGGTATCATTTAACCTAAAACAGATTGTATTAGAGTCAACATAAATCCTACCAGGTTAAACCAGATTCAAATTATGGGGGATCCAATGCATCAGCAGTGATATTAAGGCTAAACATACACCTCAGATACACATGAACCTGTACAGAAGTAAAAGTGAACCTGTACAGCAACAATCATATAAACGAAAAGTACACATAAACCTGTATAGTAACAATCACATACAAAAAGTACACATGAACCTGTACAGCAACAATCATATACAGAGTACACATGAACCTGTACAGCAACAATCACATACAGAAAGTACACATGAACCTGTACAGCAACAATCACATACAGAGAGTACACATGAACCTGTACAGCAACAATCACATACAGAAAGTACACATGAACCTGTACAGCAACAATCACATACAGAGAGTACACATGAACCTGTACAGCAATAATCATATACAGAGAGTACACATGAACCTGTACAGAAGTACACATGAACTTGTACAGAAGTACACATGAACCTGTACAGCAACAATCATATAAACGAAAAGTACACATAAACCTGTATAGTAACAATCACATACAGAAAGTACACATGAACCTGTACAGCAACAATCACATACAGAAAGTACACATGAACCTGTACAGCAACAATCATATACAGAGAGTACACATGAACCTGTACAGCAATAATCATATACAGAGAGTACACATGAACCTGTACAGAAGTACACATGAACTTGTACAGAAGTACACATGAACCTGTACAGCAACAATCATATAAACGAAAAGTACACATGAACCTGTATAGTAACAATCACATACAGAAAGTACACATGAACCTGTACAGCAACAATCACATACAGAAAGTACACATGAACCTGTACAGCAACAATCACATACAGAAAGTACACATGAACCTGTACAGCAACAATCATATACAGAGAGTACACATGAACCTGTACAGCAATAATCATATACAGAGAGTACACATGAACCTGTACAGAAGTACACATGAACTTGTACAGAAGTACACATGAACCTGTACAGCAACAATCATATAAACGAAAAGTACACATAAACCTGTATAGTAACAATCACATACAGAAAGTACACATGAACCTGTACAGCAACAATCACATACAGAAAGTACACATGAACCTGTACAGCAACAATCACATACAGAAAGTACACATGAACCTGTACAGCAACAATCATATACAGAAAGTACACATGAACCTGTACAGCAATAATCATATACAGAAAGTACACATGAACCTGTACAGCAAAAATCACATACAGAAAGTACACATGAACCTGTACAGCAACAATCACATACAGAAAGTACACATGAACCTGTATAGTAACAACCATATATGGAAAGTACACATGAACCTGTATAGTAACATATAGAGAAAGTACAGAAAGTACACATGAACCTGTACAGAAGTACACATGAACCTGTACAGCAACAATCATATACAGAAAGTACACATGAACCTGTACAGCAATAATCATATACAGAGAGTACACATGAACCTGTACAGCAAAAATCACATACAGAAAGTACACATGAACCTGTACAGCAACAATCACATACAGAAAGTACACATGAACCTGTACAGCAACAATCACATACAGAAAGTACACATGAACCTGTACAGCAACAATCACATACAGAAAGTACACATGAACCTGTACAGCAACAATCACATACAGAAAGTACACATGAACCTGTACAGCAACAATCACATACAGAAAGTACACATGAACCTGTACAGCAACAATCACATACAGAAAGTACACATGAACCTGTACAGTAACAATTATATATACGGAAATACACATGAACCTGTACAGCAACAATCATATACAGAAAGTACACATGAACCTGTACAGCAACAATCACATACAGAAAGTACACATGAACCTGTATAGTAACAACCATATATGGAAAGTACACATGAACCTGTATAGTAACATATACAGAAAGTACACATGAACCTGTACAGTACACATGAACCTGTACAGCAACAACCATATATGGAAAGTACACATGAACCTGCATAGTAACATATACAGAAAGTACACATGAACTTGTACAGCAATAATGATATAAAGAAGTTATGCACATTAACAGACAGACTGTATTATCAACAGATACATTTTATCTGAAAAGTAACATGTAAAGTTGTACAATGTCTAGTGAACTAAGTTATAACAGTGAGAAAAAGAATGCATGCTGTACCTCGACATGGGTCATTTTTCACGAGGAATTCATCCAATGCCACCCATCCACCTCCAACACGAACCATTACTGTACTTCTCAAGATCCTTACCAAACGTAACTTCTGCGAGTCACCAAACTGTAAAAAGTCAAAAAGAATTATTACAGATAGTTCTCTGCTTCACAGTAGTAAATCAGGAATAACCATAAGCTTGTTGTAAATATGTCATGATTCTGTAATTACAGATAATTCTGTGACTGTTTTACAAAAACTGACAGCATATCAGTGATTCCCCCGTCAGAACTGCCGATACCAATTAACATATCACTAAAACATGTCTTTTTGAATGTATTTTTTTTCAATATTTCATTAATAAAAATAAAAATACATCTTTCACCAACTAAGCTTGCTGTATGCCAGTGTATATACCTCAGAAAACGTGAAAAGCCTTATATTGTCTGTGTGTTGTGAATCTTAATCTCAGATTAACATATAACACAATCAATTTCTTCAACTATGACAAAATCAATTTCATCAGGTGCAATGTAACTTACTAAAAATTCTTCAACAACGAAACAATCAATTCAGTTATGAAAACAAAAAAACACATTCTGGTAAATGACATACCCTGTATTTTCCTTCCCCAATTTTGTGGATTTTGAATTGTTTAACACAAGTACATTTAGAGACTTGATTTTTGACTTCATCCTGTATTTTCTCAGCATCTGTGATAGGTTTCTGTGGCTGTAATTTAAAATTAGAGAATAATAACAACAAACATAGTCAAACAGACTTTAACACAAATACATAAAACAAATGGAGACTTAAAACAAGTGGAGACTTAAAACAAATGGGGACTTAAAACAATTGGAGATTTCAAACAAATGGGGACTTAAAACAAGTGGAGATTTCAAACAAATGGGTACTTAAAACAAGTGGAGACTTAAAACAAGAGCTCCAGGAGTCATAATGCTCACATGAAATCTGAAAGTGTTGGGCCCGGAATAGTCCCAAGGGATTTCTACTTGGCATCATTAAACTTTTCATGACACAGGAAACAAAATTAATACAGGTCTGAGGTTGAGAATCACAATATATGTCAATATATTTGACCAATTATGAAAGACAGGGCCTCATAACGATCTCATGGGCCTCCCCCTATCTGCTATGTATCATAAAATGTGTTTGACACAAGGAACAAGAAAATATTTGACAAAATACCACTTTTTACCTCTCTGTCTGGCCGAAGGGCTGACACGAATTCTTTGTAATCAATCAGGCCATCTCTATCAAACAAGTTTGCCACATGTTCCATTTCAAGTTGTGTGGTGGGAAATTCTAAAAGACAGTAAGGAATAAAATAATTAGTAGGTAATATTTAAAAACATCTACCATAATGTCACAAAGACACATACTGGTAATGAAATAAGTAACAGGTAACATTTAAAAACATCTACCATAATGTCACGAAGACACATACTGGTAATGAAATAAGTAACAGGTAACATTTATAAACATCTACCATAATGTCACAAAGACATATACTGGTAATGAAATAAGTCACAGGTAACATTTATAAACATCTACCATAATGTCACAAAGACATACTGGTAATGAAATAAGTCACATGTAATATTTATAAACATCTACCATAATGTCACAAAGACATACTGGTAATGAAATAAGTCACAGGTAACATTTATAAACATCTACCATAATGTCACAAAGACATACTGGTAATGAAATAAGTCACAGGTAACATTTATAAACATCTACCATAATGTCACAAAGACATACTGGTAATGAAATAAGTCACAGGTAACATTTATAAACACCTACCATAATGTCACAAAGACACATACTGGTAATGAAATAAGTCACCGGTAATATTTATAAACACCTACCATAATGTCACAAAGACATACTGGTAATGAAATAAGTCACAGGTAACATTTATAAACACCTACCATAATGTCACAAAGACATACTGGTAATGAAATAAGTCACAGGTAATATTTATAAACATCTACCATAATGTCACAAAGACACATACTGGTAATGAAATAAGTCACCGGTAATATTTATAAACATCTACCATAATGTCACAAAGACACATACTGGTAATGAAATAAGTCACCGGTAATATTTATAAACATCTACCATAATGTCACAAAGACACATACTGGTAATGAAATAAGTCACAGGTAATATTTATAAACATCTACCATAATGTCACAAAGACATACTGGTAATGAAATAAGTCACAGGTAACATTTATAAACATCTACCATAATGTCACAAAGACATACTGGTAATGAAATAAGTCACAGGTAACATTTATAAACACCTACCATAATGTCACAAAGACACATACTGGTAATGAAATAAGTCACAGGTAACATTTATAAACACCTACCATAATGTCACAAAGACACATACTGGTAATGAAATAAGTCACAGGTAACATTTATAAACACCTACCATAATGTCACAAAGACACATACTGGTAATGAAATAAGTCACAGGTAACATTTATAAACATCTACCATAATGTCACAAAGACACATACTGGTAATGAAATAAGTCACAGGTAACATTTATAAACACCTACCATAATGTCACAAAGACACATACTGGTAATGAAATAAGTCACAGGTAACATTTATAAACATCTACCATAATGTCACAAAGACACATACTGGTAATGAAATAAGTAACAGGTAATATTTATAAACATCTACCACAATGACACGAAGACACATACTGTTAATGAAATAAGTCACAGGTAATATTTATAAACATCTACCATAATGTCACAAAGACACATACTGGTAATGAAATAAGTCACAGGTAATATTTATAAACACCTACCATAATGTCACAAAGACATACTGGTAATGAAATAAGTCACAGGTAATATTTATAAACATCTACCATAATGTCACAAAGACATACTGATAATGAAATAAGTCACAGGTAATGTTTATAAACACCTACCATAATGTCACAAAGACACATACTGGTTAAATTCAAATGTAAGACAACAAAAATCAGAATTTGTTGCAATTCTACAAAAATGATGGCGTTGCTTTGCATAATGAGAAATGTCAGAAAATCATACTAAAAAGTAGGTGAAGTGTTTGATACATGTATATTTTTAGTAACAAATAGATATATCAAAACATATCATTTACTTGTAGCCATAATGCCATCAATAAAATCTTTCCTTGACAGTTTGCCGTCTCTGTCTTTGTCTTGTCGTCGGAAAAGTTCCAAAATTCGAGATTTGTTGTGTCGCATGCTTTGTAGGTATCGCCTTCTCCAATCATCAAACTTAAAGTTCTTTAATCTTTCCACCTACAAAATATTAATATGATGTCAAGTATAAAAGCTTACAAAATGACAAATTTACATAATTAACTTAGCACCTGAGTAACTTCTACTATATAAATAAATATAAACAGTAAAACCTGTCTGGAGAAACATCTGCCATGGTGCATCAAGACAAATGACCTCTGACAATAGGTTACACTGTATTGGATGTAAACTCAACTATTTACATACATGTATACATTTTATTTAAATGTCAATTTCTATGCCCACACCTCCATGAACTAAGTTGT
This sequence comes from Atrina japonica, assembly GCA_030159075.1. Classification (NCBI taxonomy): domain Eukaryota; kingdom Metazoa; phylum Mollusca; class Bivalvia; order Pterioida; family Pinnidae; genus Atrina; species Atrina japonica. The sequence continues at coordinate 1,483,156 of BROG01000091.1, read as the reverse complement.
TAGAGCATAATAGATGCTTTAAATGATGAATTCTCTGTCTGTCACCTCTAGTCAGGGCGAGTCTCGCTGATTCATGAGCCGATTTTGTGAGAAAGGCCGCCATCTTATGAGCAAAGAATCGTTGAGTGCGGTGTAAAACAACATTGAAACAAAATCAAACAATGTCTGTTACTTACTTGATATTTCTTATGAGTTAGGGTTAAGTTTAAGGGGAAAGAATCAATTTATCATGTCCTGGAGAAAATAAGGCATTTTTAAATGGACAAATATTATCTTATTGCTTTTATCTAAAGCCATTACTATGTATGATATAATATTATACATTATGTAATTTATCTTTATCTAAATTGGGAACAACACTGTAAAAGATTTTTCCCCCCCATTATTCCAGAGAAATCCAGAATTTTGGGTTTATACATATCAGCCTACCTCTGACAAATAATCCATTGCATCTTGTAATTTCCGCTGTCTATCCATTGCCATTAGCCAGACATTCCGCCATTTATTGAAGAGAGCACCAACTCGTGGATTTTTAAATGTAGGTTCTGGGGTGCGTCTTCCTCCATCATCTCCCTTCCTGTAATGATATTATGATTTCATAATGTCAACGCCACAAATGAAAACCTACAACAGCCCCGTGAAGTAGTGCAGTAGGGAATATTGTTCTTACCTCGTGTAATTGCCAGGATATCTACATGTATATTGTTTTTACTTTGAGCCCATATAATCACCGGGGATATCTATTTTGTTCTTACCATGAGCCCATATAATTACCGGGGATATCTATTTTGTTCTTACCATGAGCCCATATAATTACCGGGACATCTATATTGTTCTAACCTTGAGCCCACATGACTACCGGGACATCTATATTGTTCTAACCTTGAGTCCATTTGATTACCGGGACATCTATATTGTTCTAACCTTGAGCCCATATGATTACCGGGACATCTATATTGTTCTAACCTTGAGCCCATATGATTACCGGGACATCTTTGTTGTTCTAACCTTGAGTCCATTTGATTACCGGGACATCTTTATTGTTCTGACCTTGAGCCCATATAATTACCAGGATATCTACATTGTTCTAACCTTGTGCCCATATAATCACCAGGATATATACATTGTTCTAACCTTGTGTCGATACAATTACTAGGATATCTATGTTGTTCTAACCTTGAGCTCATATAATCACCATGATATCTATATTGCTGTTATCTTGAACCCATCTAATTATCGGGCTCTGTTTTGTTCTCTCCTTGAGCATGTATAATTACCAGGATACAGTATTATTATTCTACACCCGAGCCAATCACCTGGATATCTATATTGCTTTAACCTTGAAACAATCACTAGAATATCCATTTTGCTCTTACCTTGGAGTTCTCTTTACAGGTGTGTATCTCCCTGACACTGGAGTGTGCCTGCCGGAGGCGGATCCTCGTAGAATTGGTATTTGTGAGGTAGGTTCTGATGTGGATAAAGTTCTACGACGATCTCCTTTTGTCAGCTGATCAACATCTGGTTGTTTTCCCGACATCTCATTCTGGAAGTCCTGGAAGTTCAATAAGAAAACTAATAGTCTAGAAATTTAGATTTTAATAATTTGTAGTAAAATTAATTTGAAATAGAGACTGATGATATCTTGTGAACTTGTCCAATAGACTCTATCAAGCATACGATGGGAATATAACTCTGCTTAAAATCAGATGAAGCAAGACTTTTAAATAGGCAATGGGACAAATGAGTCGCTATATTTAGTTTCCTCCTGCTTTCAACAAAGGAGACTTTCAAAAGTTTAAATATATCAAAACTAAAGAATATTGTTTCTCATTCTTCCTGGTCTCATGTATGAGGAGTTTTAATCTAAATAAATTACCTGATGTTCCTTTATCAAGTCAGTGATTACTTGTATGTCACCAGGTATTGGTTCCTGATCTAAGTCCATTAATTTGGTTTCTGTTCCATTCAGCCAGGCTAGCAGATCATCAAGCATGGCATTATTGCGTCTCATTGTGGAAAGGCCTTCAGCCAATTTGCGACCTCGTTGTTTACACAGTCCAGTCAACTACAAATGAAACCGAATCTTGATTTCCTATTTACTACAAGGAGTATACAATTCATGTCAACAGAAATAGTCCTAATATACTCAATTATAACTTGTACAAATATAAAATGATTATCTATAATTACAGAAAGTATGATCAATTGAAGGACTTCTGGAATAAATGTCTAATAGAGGGTGGAAAATTCATAGAATATGCATAAATTCAATGATTCAAACATGCATTAAAGTTTAAAGATCCTACATACAAATATGTAATTCTAAATCGTTTGTCAGTCCCTTTAACTTTCAACTACATGTGCCTAATGCATACAGAAAGTTGATGATTTTTGAGAATATTGGAATTTTCACCAGATGACCTTGAAACACCTCCTTCTCATCCGTCCCTGTAATTTTCAAATGTATTTATAGAAGATCATGTTTCTTAAGGAAACTGGCATTTAAAAGTCTCCACAGTGTTGATGACCTTTGATAGAAGTTTCACATTTCAGAAAATCCACAAAAGTATTCAAAATAAATCCACAACTTCCAATATATAAAACCATTCCATGAAGGTTCTAGAAGCAGTTTATTGTACTCTCCTGCCATTCCTCATATTATAATCTGCGTTAAAATACCACAGGCCGTCTGTCAAAAATATCAGAAATCTTGCTGCCAGGCAATATTTATTTTCTTTTTAGTCATATATTCCTAAAACTTTATCAATTCTGATATCACAAAACTCTCACCTCCTCCCATCTTGCTCGTAGAACAGAAAGCCAATGTTTCAGTATGGTGACAGCATCAGGGTGGCATCTCTTAATGATGTCTTGACCAATGGTCAGTGTCTCCCTCAAGTTGGCCTCTTGTCTCATTAGATCCTCTTCAAATTTCTACATCAGACAAATATGTAAAATTGTTTGTTTGAAATTGTGCATCTTTATTTGTAGAGATTTTAAAATGTCATAATTCTGTGTAACCAACATCAAGATACTGTATAGTTGTTAAATTTTGAAGAGAGAAAATTTTGCGTTTTTCTGAAAGAAACTTAGTCACTGGTATTAAATTTCGAGCGAGATTAGATCCAAATAGTCTTTCTGATACTTCGTAAGTGTAAAGTATTATATTCACAGGTATTTAATTTCACGATATTTTCTTTATAACAAAATTACCCCCCTCCGCGAATAAAAGCAACTATACAGTAATCTTGTGACTTATATCACAGTATTTTGCATAACTTAGCATAGTTTACTAAAGTTATTGTAAAACCCAAATATCAAAAGACAATTTATGTGTACTAAGGAAATGTCTTTTATATGGTTTCACTTTTAAGGTCTCTGAGAGACAAAACAAATGCCTGAAAGGCAATGTATGAAATTGACAAGTAAGAGATGTGGTGTCAATCATCAGAACATACCTTATGTTCTTCAATCTGTTTAAGAAGAGGTAGTTCCTCATCTGGTATAGGTCCACGGTATCGCAGTTGTCTCTCCGCTCCTGCCAGCCAATCCAGTAAAGCTTGTCCTTTCTTGTGGAACTCTTCAGCCTGTGTGAAAACAAAAGTTCAGGGTCGTAAAAATCTACAGGTACTTAGGCCAAAAAAAATTAATCATTAGTTTCTCGGGCAATTTTTTGAAAAATCAGATGAGGCAGGCAGGTTTTTTTTTTTTTTTTTTTTTTTCCTGGAAAGATTGTAATTTTCAAACACTTTCAAAGCAATGTATATAAAATTCTAACAAAACCAACACACTTTTCATTTATACCATTTTTTGAAAACAGAGAATAAAACCTTTATATTTTGAAAATCAGCTGAGTTAGTTTCTTTTCTTTTTATCATGTTCTGCAGTCATAATATGCTTCCTTTTTAAAGGGGCACTTTTTGTTGAGCATTCAGAACATACAGGATATGGAACAAGTCTCCTTACCACAGTAAAAACAAGTATCTCTGAAACAAGCACTACTGAAGTAAGGCACTTCAATAGGTTTTATACATATCAAGTTACTCCCAGGATCAGAACTATGTTGGGTGTCACAATCATTATCATCATTTTCTAGAAGGTTTTTATTATCGCTGTCAGACTCTATGTGGTATCTTTTATACCTCTCAAAGACAGACACAACATCATTTACTTGTACAGATTTCATCACCTTATCCGTCCATTCACTTTTACTTCTCCCAATTTCCACAAAACTTACAAAATATGACTTGTACCATACTGGGTACAATGAACTATCGAATCGGCACTCACCAACTCAGTTACTGATTAGGCATCTTAAAATGTAGCTTGTTCATTTTTTTCAAAAAAAAGAATATATATATATTAATTTAACAATAATATGATTAATTTGAATAAATTACTTCAACTAAACATTTCTAATATGTTCCATTTACATGTAAATGTAATATACAGGGGTCCATTCCAATGTTGGTGTGCAAGTTTATACTAATGTACAGTAATGTTGTACGATTCTTTATTCCATTGAAACCAAGAAATCCACAGTTATGTTGATTACTGAAAGTAAGAGGTTGAAAGCACAAAATTTTACCATGTTAAACTAGCAAGTTACAACAGACTTTCGAATGAACATTAGTAAAACAGACCTCTGTATCCTACATTTGAAAATGAACATACCACTCACAAATAGTGGAAATATTATTGTTAAAATGATATATTTTTGTTGGAAAAAATGAACAAGTAATAATTTAAGGAGCCAATTTGGTAACTTCTAGTGCTGATTGGGTAAATAAGTGCCGACTCGGTAATTCTTCGTACCGCCATGCTGGATATGCCCAATTCCCAAGGTCTATATTTCCATCTGTAATACACGTAAACATTTTGTTTACATTGCAGTTTTCACTATATCCTCCAATGATACTCCATTCAAGAATGATCCCTGTCCAACAGACCCAGTCTGTGTTGATAATAAACTCATTTTCCACCAGCATCAAAGCTCACAGCACATGGTAACTTCATGTAAACGTAATGCTGATCTACATCTTAGTCAATTGAATGTTTATTTTACAAAATTGGATGTGGTATAATAAAACCCAGAATTGAAAATTCCGGATATTTACGGAATTGAAAATTCCAAAAGCGAAAAAAAACCAAAAATTTAGAATGGGGCATCATCTTTGGCAATGTGGCCGTGCTTGAGAAACTAATGATTAATTTTTTTTGGCCTTAGAAATGTTCTAAAATCTACAGAAAAAGCTCACTAATATATAATAAATTATATGCTCACTAATACATAATAAATAATACAATATTTTACTAACATATGATATAATATATCACTAATAAAACATCACCAAAATCATCATATGAATGCACAAATTTATTGTTTTCTAAAAGATTGCTGTTTTTTAACTTCCCTTAAAATATGGATTACAAGTTTTAAACATACTAGTTTATGAGCTTGCTCAAGACGTTCCTGTTTGTTGACACTAAGTTTACAGACTCGATCCCACATTGTTGTTAATTCTATAAGTTCAGCTTGCTGTTGTGACATGTCATGTTCTGATTTATCCAGCATCTCTTTGGCACGTTTACGGACAAAGGCCACAGTATTTGATCTAGCACCTAGTTCCTGTTGGAATGCCTATAGACAAAAAAACAAGTTATTTGTTACTTTTACAATCAATTTCAACTTTACTTCTTTTACAATAAAATACAAACAAATTATACCGCTTATCAAACTGTCTCTTATCGGTACTTACAATGTCTCTTATCAGGCCTTACAATGTCTCTTATCAGCACTTACAATGTCTCTTATAAGTGCTTACAATGTCTCTTATCGGCACTTACAATGTCTCTTATCAGCACTTACAATGTCTCTTATAAGTGCTTACAATGTCTCTTATCAGCACTTACAATGTCTCTTATCAGCACTTACAATGTCTCTTATCAGCAATTTATAACAGTTTCTCTTATAAGCATTTATATTTATGTCTGTTACTAGAACTTGTAATACTGTCTCTTATTAGCACATATATAAGTCTCTTATAAAGACTTATAAAAGTGTTGCTTATCAGCACTTACAAATATCTCTTTTCAGCACTTATGAATGTCTCTTTTCAGCACTTATAAAAATTTCTCTTATTAGCAATTATAAAAGTGTCTTATCAGCACTTATTATAGTGTCTCTTATCAGCACTTATAAATTTCTCTTTTCAGCACTGATAAAAATTTCTCTTATTAGCAATTATAAGTGTCTTATCAGCACTTATAATAGTGTCTCTTATCAGCTCTTATAAATGTCTTATCAGCACTTATAAATGTCTCTTTTCAGCACTTATAAATGTCTCTTTTCAGCACTTATAAAAATTTCTCTTTTTGGCAATTATAAAAGTGTCTTATCAACACTTATAATAGTGTCTCTTATCAGCACTTATAAAAATGTCTCTGGTTACACATCAAATGAAACCAGCAAGAGGTTCTGATTCAGGACATCAAAAGTTGTGTTGTACTATTTACCTTATGTCGTTGTGTTGTACTATTTACCTTATGTCGTTGTGTTGTACTATTTACCTTATGTCGTTGTGTTGTAATATTTACCGTATATCTTTGTGTTTTAATATTTACCGTATATCTTTGTGTAGTAATATTTACCATATATCTTTGCGTTGTTATATTTACCGTATGTCGTTGTGTTGTAATATTTACCGTATATCTTTGTGTTGTAATATTTACCGTATATCTTTGCATTGTAATATTTACCGTATGTCATTCTGTTGTAATATTTACCATGTCATTGTGTTGTAATATTTACCATGTCATTGTGTAGTAATATTTACCTTATGTTGTTGTGTTGTAATATTTACCATGTCATTGTGTTGTAATATTTACCGTATGTCGTTGTGTTGTAACATTTACCTTATGTTGTTGTGTTGTAATATTTACCATATGTCATTGTGTTGTAATATTTACCGTGTAATATTTACCCTATATCTTTGCGTTGTTATATTTTCCGTATGTTGTTGTGTTGCGATATTTACCTTATGTTGTTACATTGTAATATTTACGCTATGTCGCTGTGTTGTAATATTTACCATATGTCGTTGTGTTGTAATATTCACCATATATCTTTGTGTTGTAATATTTACCATATATCTTTGTATTGTAATATTTAACGTATATCATTGTGCTGTAATAATTACTGTATATCTTTGTGTTGTAATATTTACCGTATATCTTTCGTTGTAACATTTACCGTATGTCGTTGTGTTGTAATATTTACCGTATATCATTGTGTTGTAATATTTACCGTATATCTTTGTGTTGTAATATTTACCTTATGTCGTTGTGTTGTAATATTTACCGTATGTTGTTGTGTTGTAATATTTACCATATGTCATTGTGTTGTAATATTTACCTTATGTCGTTGTGTTGTAATATTTACCGTATATCACTGTGTTGTAATATTTACCGTATATCTTTGTGTTGTAATATTTACCTTATGTCGTTGTGTTGTAATATTTACCGTATGTTGTTGTGTTGTAATATTTACCATATGTCATTGTGTTGTAATATTTACCATATATCTTTGTGTTGTAATATTTACCGTATATCTTTGTGTTGTAATATTTACCTTATGTCGTTGTGTTGTAATATTTACCTTATGTCCTTCGAGCAGATTGTTGACACTATCAATATCTTTGTGTTGTAATATTTACCTTATGTCGTTGTGTTGTAATATTTACCTTATGTCCTTCTAGCAGATTGTTGACACTATCAATATCACCATGAACAGGCTGGTCATCTCCAAGTGTTGGTTCCACTTTGGCCAACCAATCAAGTAAAGCTTGCAAAGCTTCTGAAAACTGACCAGCAAAAAGCAAGGCTTCCTCCAGCTTCCTTTGCCTAGAATTCAGAAAATTCAATAGAACTATAATACCCTGACTGTGAAATCCTACCCCACGATATTAAAGTAAAACTTGCTTTAGCAAATACCTGTGTATAAAGACAACCTGGTCATACAGACGGTTTTTATTTTTTATTTTTTTTTTTGCTGTCCTCAATAATACCATTTGTGTACAAATCCTGAGGGTCTATTTAAATGCACGATGTAACCATACTGACTAATTCAAAAGAATTTCAGAATATAAAAGTTGACAGCTTTCTAAGTTACACATTATAAGACAGCTTGTATTGACCAAAGTTTACAATGTACATACCTGTCCACTGACTTTCCACACAGTTGGTTCCAGTGATGTTTAAGTTCATTCAGTTTCTTCTGAAGTTCTGGCTTGTCATTTTCAGGACTTTTCTCTTTCATTGTTCTGCCAGCTCTGTTTACACTATCATACAATGGCTGTCTGCTTCCTAACTTTCTCTGGAACTCCTGTAACAACACATAATGAGATGTTTTACATACCACTGACCCACATCAAATTAGCTTACTGTATAGGGGAAAATAATTGGTAGAGTTAACAATTGTTTGGTGTTGATAAATCCATGAATTTAAGAAAAGGTGAATACAAATGGTATATATATATATATATATTTCATACTGGCAGGGGACCTATTGTTGACACATCTGTCAAATCCAATGCGCCTGTCCTTCACGAAGTAATGAGATCCCAAATGTGCCCCCTATATTTATATCAGTTGATGTCCAACAGGCTTATGTCACAGGAATCTGTAGAATTCATGCACATGCACAGAGAACAGAAGCGATTGGTGTATCAGCCATTACACATCATTTTACAGGAGACAGTACCAATACTAAATTATAAATAACTTGTTTCTGTGTCATTAAACTCTACAAAGTTTTGTTTCATTAAACGAAGGGAATGATGTTTATAAAGTAAAAACTTAAAAAGTCAAAGTAAATAACTGATGTGTAAATAATATATATGCAAACATATACATGTAATATAATATGGGCTGCATTTGCTTGACTGGATTTTATTTTTATGCTACTCACAACCCACAATTTTTTCTTTTGAAACTGTGAATGTGTGATTTGCGATTTGATTTTGATAATATATCAAGTTTACCTTGTGTTTAGCGATTTGCGATTTGATTTTGACTGGGTCATTACCAACAGACTGATCACTGTCTAACAACTTCTCTGCCTCCTTCAGCCAATCAATTAATTCCTTCCACATCAGATAAAACTGCAAAGTAGAAGGTTGTATATATAATCAGTCATAGAATAATTACAAAGAACATCTCACACCAAACATATTTTACATTATGATAAACCTGACATCATCCATTGATGTCACAACCTGATAGAGGTGAGTTCAAAATCAGTACAATATTACATATGTGATAAGAAGCTTCTCTCAACACTAATGACACAAACACAACAACAACAAGAGTTGTCAGAAGACAACACAGTTTGCTGGTAATAGTTGTTATGCCCCAGGATTACAATAATTTTAGACTGCAGCATTTACAACTGAGTTTGATAAGTAGGTAAATTTTTTTAAATGCATCTACCCCTCAGAAACAATGACCTCTACTTAAAATCAATGGAACAGGTCAGTCCAAATGTGTCTTCAGGGGTGAATGGGTTAATAGTATCATCTGGGTTAATGGTATCATCTGGGTTAATGGTATAATCTGGGTTAATGGTATCATCTGGGTTAATAGTATCATCTGGGTTAATGGTATCATCTGAGTTAATGGTATCATCTGGGTTAATGGTATCATCTAGAAGGTCATGAGAACCTGTGAAATAATGTAATTATACTACTTATATTTTAAAAGGTATCCCCTAAATTGAAGTTTTGGAATAGTAGGTAAAATTTAATGTAACGGTACCACAGGCAATGACACTCCATGTGAAATATCAAGGTTATCTCCGTTATAGTCAAAAAATATAACCAAGCTTGAGTTATTGTTCATGGATGCAGACGCCAATACTGCCGACACAGTGAACAATGCAGGGGGGTATAACATTAGTGGCTAATTTTTTCCCCTGGCACAATAATACATCTAAATGATATGTAAAAGTGTTTGAGCTAAATTCTGATGTAACAATAAGTTTAATTATCACCACAAGTCCAAAATCAATGTCATTTACTACCCTTCAATTGTAACCATAAAAAGAAACACGATCACTTACCTGTTTAGCCTCTTTATAGCCTCTCTCTAGGAATCGTGTTCTCTCAGCACTTCGTGACACAATTTTTTCCCACCTATGCTGGACGCTTGAGAGAAGGTTTTTAATGAGGATGACGTCTTGTTTCTGACTAAAGTATTTTAAGTGTGTTCCAGTTTTGTCTAAGGCAATCATATTTTCTCTGTTTCGGCTTATGTCTTTCTGTAGTACCTGCAATATTATAGCAACAACAAAGTCATTTTGTCAGTTTTGATTTGTTTATGAAGTGACACTGACTAATGCTTTGCTTTTAACATATGACAAAATTATAAGACAATTAACAGAGAGGGTATTCTACTGCAGAAAAATATGGTATTTGCCAAGACTTCAAACATGAGGATCTCCGAGTATTTTATATGTGTTACCTTTTGGTCTTCTATTTGTGCTGTGACACGTTCCATGATACGACTGACTGGCTGCAGATTGTTCAGTATCTTCTCTTTCTCCGTCAGCCATTGAATAAACTTATTTAGATCAACATGGAAGTTGTTTGCCTGGCCCACAGCCTCTTCCAACTTTTTCTGTAATACATAAAATATCCCCCAAATTATCCATTTTGCATGTAAAACCAGAACAACTTTATATTGCATTACTTAAAATATCTCTACTGCTATACTAAAAAAAGAGGCCCATGGGCCACATTGCTCACCTGTACTGTGTTGGTATCATACAAATATAGGAATCTCCATTTACAAATTATTATAACACTCCTTGGGAGTGGAGGAGACTTAAAAATGAATGAAAATGGTAAAGTCAGGAAAGATGTCAAAAACATGTCAAAAATTAATATCCAATTTATTTCAAAAACAGGGAATTGAATCATGCAGCCATGTAATTCAATCAAATGCAATTAGTTTTTCAATCCATGAAGCCGTTTTGCAGAAGATTTTCAAAGATGGGTAAGCCTCTGAGATTTATTCTGCCCCACCCTAGATCCACCTCTGAGTCAATCTGGTCAAAAAACACATACTTGGTGGGTGAACTTGGGTACTTGCTTCCTATAAGTTTCATCAAAATCCCTTAGCGGTTTTGGAGAAGAAGGGACAGACGGATGAACAGACAACGGACAAAAGGTGATCAGAAAAGCTCACTTGAACATGTTGAACCTTTGGTTCAGGTGAGCTAAAAATATCACACTTACAAATCATCATCAAAATTTATTTCATTGTTATTGTTATTATCTGCTGGCAAAAAGTAATTAAACATTTGAATGTGACAACCAAAATTTAATACAACATTTTAATCTTAATTATCTAATACCTGAATTTACAGAACCCTCATTTAATTTCGCGAGTCCTTAGCATGGGTATAGTTTGATGCACTTCACTTTCAGAGTTTTTCTCATCTCAATATGAACAATTACTGACAGGACATACAACAACATTAAAACAAAAAATATATGTTTATTTTTTCTTCAGTGTTCCGTTTCAATAACATTTGACATTAGAATCACCCTAGAAAAATCATGGTTTTTTTAAAGGGGCATTAACTGTGTTTACAAAAACTGATTTCGATTTTTTTCTACTTTTTCTACAATAACAAATAAGAGCTATTATGCACAGGCATAAAAAAAATTTATAATCCTATATATTTTGTGAAAATACGGTCAGGTCTAGTATGGTATGCATATACAAATAGTATAGTTGAATTAATCAAATGCAAGTGAAAACTTGCCAAACTGGGTTTCCCAAGCAATTTTTACAAACTATATAAGAATTTAACAAATTTTTTGCCTGTGTATATTTCTTGTTTGTATTATTGTACAGTAAAACCTGCTATAGCTGTCACCTCTATATAGGGATTGCCTATCTATAAAGGCCAGTTTTGAAAAGTACCTTGACTGCATACTTCAATAAATTAAACTTGTGTATAAGGGTCACCTGCACATAGAGGCCAATAATTTCTGGTCCCTTGGGTGGCCCCTACATACAGGTTTTACTGTATATCAATCTAAGTAGAAAATCCAGAAATAATTTTTTTTTAAATTTAGACTCCATGACAACAGTTACTCAATGTGTCTTCAAGGGCATAAAGGTTATTAAAAAATCTTCAATCTACAGGAATACATACCTTTTTATCTTCAGCACGAGTTTTGATATAATTCCATCTTTGTTGTATCAGAGCCAGGTTCTGTTTGATGTTACTTGCTGCAGCATCTTGGCTCTTACCAATTAAATTATTCCCATCCTCCATTAATTTGGCAACTTTGGGATCAGTTTTCCCAAGTTCATCATACACAAGCTAGAAAAAAGGATTTGACAAATTAAGATAACTACTTCTTGTTCATTTTATCAACATGGTCTGGGTTCAAAAGCTACTGAGTAAAGGATTCAAACTCCAACAATCCATATTTTTTTTTTGAAGAAAAATATTTCTAGGCCATACTTTTTGTATGCCAAGTTGTTGACATGGTTTCTTGTATTACAGGTCAGATGAACTATGATTTCTTGTGTAACAGGTCAGTGACAACAATGATTTCCTGTATAACAGGTCAGTGACAATTATGATTTCCTGTATAACTGGTCAGATGAACTAGGATTTCCTGTAGAACAGGTCAGTGACAACTGGGATTTCCTGTATAACTGGTCAGATGAACTAGGATTTCCTGTAGAACAGGTCAGTGACAATTAGGTAACTGGTCAGATGAACTAGGATTTCCTGTAGAACAGGTCAGTGACAACTGGGATTTCCTGTATAACTGGTCAGATGAACTAGGATTTCCTGTAGAACAGGTCAGTGACAACTGGGATTTCCTGTATAACTGGTCGGTAGGATTTCCTGTAGAACAGGTCGGATTTCCTGGTCAGATGAACTAGGATTTCCTGTAGAACAGGTCAGTGACAACTGGCATTTCCTGTATAACTGGTCAGATGAAATAGGATTTCCTGTAGAACAGGTCAGTGACAACTGGGATTTCCTGTAGAACAGATCAGTAACAACTGGGATTTCCCGTATAACTGGTCAGATGAACTAGGATTTTCTGTAGAACAGGTCAGTGACAACTGGGATTTCCTGTATAACAGGTCAGTGACAACTGGGATTTCCTGTATAACTGGTCAGGTGAACTAGGTACAGGTCAGTGACAATTGGGATTTCCCGTATAACTGGTCAGATGAAATAGGATTTCCTGTAGAACAGGTCAGTGACAACTGGGATTTCCTGTAGAACAGATCAGTAACAACTGGGATTTCCTGTAGAACAGGTCAGTGACAACTAGAATTTTTGGTATAACAGGTCAGTGACAAATAGGATTTCCTGTAGAACAGGTCAGTAACAACTGGGATTTCCTGTAGAACAGGTCAGTGACAACTAGGATTTCCTGTATAATAGTTCAGTGACAACTGGGATTTCCTGTATAACAGTTCAGTGACATCTGCGATTTCCTGTATAAAATGTCAGTGACAACTAGGGTTTCATGTATAACAGTTCAGTGACAACTGGGATTTCCTGTAGAACAGGTCAGAAACAACTAGGATTTCCTGTAAAATAGGTCAGTGACAATTAGGATTTCTTGTATAACAGGTCAGTGACAATTAGGATTTCTTGTATAACAGGTCAGTGACAACGAGGATTTCCTGTATAACAGGTCAGTGACAACTAGGATTTCCTGTATAACAGGTCAGTGACAACTAGGTTTTCCAGTACAACAGGTCATTGACAACTGGGATTTTCTGTATAACAGATCAGTAACAACTGGGATTTCCTGTAGAACAGGTCAGTGACAACTAGAATTTTCGGTATAACAGGTCAGTGACAAATAGGATTTCCTGTATAAAAGGTCAGTAACAACTGGGATTTCCTGTAGAACAGGTCAGTGACAACTATTTGATGCTGTTGTAAACAATTTCATAACAGGATTCATCTGTTTCTGTTGCCACAGTTGATTTTGCTGAACCTTGTGACCTTAATGTTGACAACTGTTTCATTTACACTTCAGCTTCATGTATATATAGTTAGACAGATCTTACCATGAATTTTTCCAATTGTTCCTTGGCAGTTTCGGGTAACCCCCCAACAGGTGTGGTAGTTATAAGACTGCTTTCAACCTCTCCCAGGTGCACCAACATGTCTTGTAATTCACCGGCAAATGTTTTCACCTGTATTAGAAATAGGATTCAATTTACCCAATCATGCTGATGGAAATAAGACAACAACAAATGTAACTTTTTTATGCCGAGAGGTCAAACATCTAAACAAGAAATATACATTATTTGTTAGTTCCAGTTTTTGCAATTAAAATCACATGGACACTGAAATAATTGTGAAAAAATAAATTTAACAAATAAAATGTTTTTTTCTTTGTCCATTTAGTTTAAAATAATGAAAGTCGATTTAAAACCCCATTATCTCCAATTAGGGAGTCAGTTTTATTTTTACATCATGCTTACATAAGGATATAACATTCCCATAAATAACATATCCATGCTGCTTTATTTGCAATTAACCCTTATCCCGCCAGTCAGTTTTCAGATATCATGTCGCTCAACGCCAAATTTACAAAATGAGGGATTTGAAAAATCAATGGAGATCTGTAAAGCTGAAAAACAGCTGATACAATGTCATGTGAACTATTCTCATTGGTAATTGTAGAAGATATTTTCTAGATTTAATGGTAATAGGAGGAAAATAAGTCAAGTCAATTTAAAGTCTAGAAAATGATTCAATTCACTATTAGGAAATGTAGATTGCCTTTAAAATATGTAGATCTAACAGAGTCACAGTGCACTATATTCACAATATAGTAATATTAAGAAACACATGAGATATAAGAACATTGCTGTACATAAAACTGAAATAAAATCTAACATTTGTCATGACATGAACAACGTTGTCATGAAATATAAACGCTATCTTGCATGTGCCATTTCCACTTGCCAAAAACATTATTCCAACATCCCAATTGTCTTTGTTAATTATAAATTTAAGTTCATGTATTCAGTATAGACCTAATAAGTCATGTAGTTAATTTTCTATGAGTTTTTTCATTTACAGATATTTTTTCTGTATTCATTAAGAAAACATGAAATCAGTAATCACAAAAAAATAGAGTAAAATTATACAATTCATGTCAAGACTAACAACAAAGGTCAAATTGAGGCATTTTACTAGATAATATTCATGTTGAAATTGTATTTAAAACTACAATGTATTTTTATATTTATGATAATTTACAATAGCCCCTTTATCGTGAAATTATTTTGTGAGTCAGTGTAACTTACGAATATATCGGATACTACAATCTTCATGTTTCCAATGTTCTATATTAAAAACTGGGTATATCTTCTGTTGAAAAAGTAACAACTGTCTGGAAAACTTTAAAACAGTAAACACACTCTAAATTCGCAATTTTTTTGTCACTTGGCCTTTATCAAGTGAAAGACGACAAAGCAAGAGATCACACCAAATATTGCTCAGTGTCTGGCTCTCAATCTATCAATTGCCTCAGTTTTATGGCCTTTCTTCTGTGGGCGTGGTGCTTCAGTAGCGCTCTGTATCATCTTACCAGCTCACTGCGATTCTTGATGTGTTTCTGTTGCACCATGTTTCTTGTATAAAATTGCATTGCAGATTTAGATTTAACTGAAACATTAGCTTGCCACCACTTTACAGTTTTCCTAAACCATAATACTGAACCAAATGTCACTGTACAACACCTCCCATCTTTTGTACGTAGTCAATTAATACTGGTTTTACAACTGGATACCATTCACACTGTTTTCAGACACCTAGATGAGCTCCATGTATTGTGAAAGCATATATCAGTTTATCGTGAGCCCCAGCAGATTCCCCTTTCTTACCATCCTGAATTTCCTTTCTTTCAGGCATATTTGTTCTCTCTTGCCACAAGCATATGTATCATTGCAAGTTTGGCGACATATAATAGTTATCCATATATACATGGTGACCAGTATTCAAAAGACCCCAATAAATCCAAGAACAGTCTTGGATGTAAGTGTTAAATCATTTTCAGTAAGTTTAGCCATGCATTTTCAGCTCCTTCAACCTCCTGAAATTGATGCAATATCCACTGGATGCCTCACAGACCTGAAAGCCAGAAATGATACTTTCCAGAAACATTAGTATATATTATTGTCTGCACTATTCAATAATAATATTTCTGAATTCAAAGGTCTTTTGTTTTAGATTTATCACTATATTAGAAGATTTTTAAAAAAAAATGATTCAAGTCTTTTACTCCAATTCTTCATGTACTGATGGTCTTGGAAATAAGACACTCAGGGAGAGACAACTTTCTCAAGGTTCCAGCAGGTAGTGACAAGAAATGAGAGATATTTTTAGTGATGCTCTAACCACTTTGTCATGGAGAGGTGCAGACCAAATGTGGAAAATTAAATTACATGGTGTGAAAAGAAAACCTGTATTTTATTGTATTGGTCTAATAAAAAAATAAAGTATAGTATACTGTATAATTGGAAATTTCAGATTATTTGATTTAAAATTATAAAACTTATCTACAATGAGGAATTCAGAGTTTTTGAACTTCACTGGTCTTAAGCAGTACACAAAAGTCCAGTGAAATCTATCTGATAACTGGTCCAAATGACCAGTAATTTTCCATTTCATTTCAATTGTGTATATATACAGACCAGTAAAATAATTTCTTTGACAAGTGAAATTCCTTTATTACTGGTCTGGGTTGACCAGTAAATAATTTTGTCTGGGAATTAAATGAAGCAATATCCAATTTTAGCAATTACCTTACTAAAATTTCTGCTTATACAGTGATTTGCTAAATGTGTGTGTGTGTGTGTGTGTGTGTTTAACATTCCTATGTTTTTTTAACTTACAAATGAATTTCAAATTTTGGCCTATGCTCGACATTTATGGCCATTGAGCAGTTAGAGTTCTTTAATGTGCCGACACTTGTTGTGAAGACATCGGTTTTTGCTGTCTCATCCAAAAGACAGGAAACCAAAATGCCCATTACTCTGACCTCAAAGAGTAGCGCTACCAACTAAGCCAGGCCAGCTCAAGTATCAGAAAAATTTTTATTATCAAGTGAAGTACATCAAACACATGTACATGCATGTTCAAAACTTTAAAAGGAAATTTTGCATAACATTGACCCATGTAAAGAAATATATATATATTGCATAGTCATGTCTGTTGGCTTTATTTGCAATCTCAATTTTTCAGGATGGATTTTTAATATTATATTTACAATTGTAATTTCTTTTCTGATTTTATTTTTAGTGGATCAATAAGAAACAAAATGATAAAAATCAAAAAACATTTTACAGTTGATCAGGAAGTGAGGTTGAAAAATGTACTGATTAATTTTATTTACCTGGTAAAGTTTAATTCAAATTTGTGTGGCTTTAATGGATTATAAACTTTAAATCCAACTCTGCCTTTGAAGGGACATGTAGCCTCGAAAACTTAAGTCTCTCTTTATCTTTAAATGAAGACAGCATCCAGAAATGGACGAACTTTTGACAGGGATCATTACTGTTGGTAATTTCATCTCAAGTGAGGTGAGAATACCTTAAAAACCGATTTTTTGAATGTTCCCCAAAAAATCAGTTCAGTACATTTCAATATCATCTTTTTTAACAAGAGTATTATCAAATGCAATAAATGTTTTCAATCCAGTAACATCCCTATGCATTCATCCTGCTTGATGGCTTTAAATTACCCGATACTTAGAATACCTATTAGTTTCATGAACAAGCACATACCACATGTTATAGACAAATAACAAATAAAAAAAGTCCAGTGGTGTTGGGTTCCGGTAATACTGCATTTATACCAGGTCGACCTGTAAAGGGAGCTGTCAAAGTAACATCGTCGTCACGACTCCACCCCAAGTGTCACTGCAAAACTCTCGATCATTGTCCATATCAACTGTCCTTCGTAATGTCCTCCATATAAAAACCTTCCCTCGCCATCAGAATCGTAAAATAGAGCCGAATTAAGTTGGAGTCATCGTCGTCTTCCCTACTTTCACTTTGGTGTTGATCTGAGTCTCGTAACTACGTATTGAATCATTCTAAATTTAGAATATCTTTTTTTGCGAGATGTCTCGCGACTTTCAGTTTGAAAACTGTCGAGCGAAAGTTGTCACGTTTAACATATGCGAAGTTAAAACAGGGATGAATTATTTAAAAAATTATAGGAAACGAAAGAAGACCACGTGACAATAGTCGCGATTGGCAGGCACAGACTATAGTCGCGATTGGCGGGATATAGATTAAGATGGTGTTGCGTAATATTCATGGTGGCTCACATAAGAAAATTCTTAGACATGTGCACTTGTTGTCATCAGAATAGAACAGAATGTGTTTTATGTAAATCCAATCTACCAGGAATTTAGTAATTTATCTCTGAAAGAACCATAGAATGTAAAAAATTTCAGATACCAAAGTATAAATAAATAGAATGTCCAGGACATAGATACAAATCCGGTAAAAACTACCTCTGGAAACCAAGCGGTGGGATCAAGTGCCATGTAGGAGTAAGATCCCCTTTCGACCTGTCAAACCCATCGTGAGTTGTCCGAAACATGAGGAGTGTATCCTCGTGACAATTGGTACAGACTTCTCAACAACTGCCAACAAAAAGGCAAGTCAACATTTCACTTAGTGAAACAGAGTAGTCACAAACAAGACGATTATACCGACCGTAAAATTTGCGAAACATAAAATGCCAAAACAGCCGATAACATCCATATTTATTTATATTCTAGGACTGCTGGACAACTTGTACCCATGTCAATTTGCACCAACACACAGACAGATTGTTATATACTTGAGTATGAATTGTCTATTATGGCTACTTTTGCCTGTTTCTTAGAGAGAGGCTTTTTGTAAAGGTTTTGATAGGAACAAAAGTTTCACCTGTCTCTGTGCATCTTTTAACTGTTTAAACTTGTTGTCTGCTTTCTTTCGTATTTTTGTCCACAGTTCATTGACATCCTTCATCTTCCTCTTTACTGGAGTATCAGCACCATGTTCTGTGGCAAGGACACGACTACCTGCCTCTTTCAGAGAATCAACACTCTCATGATGTGCATCAATGTCATTTTGAATAACCTTCAAATTTAAAAACAATATCAAACATTTGAAATAGCATACATTTTTTCGAAAGAAAATTTCAATATCTAATCTTTATATAAATCTGATGACAAAGTTGATGTTACAAATGGCTATGAAATACAATATTGTTGATATATTATATAGATATACACCAGCACTTATAAATACATGTTTTCATCTGTTGAGACTTGTGCCTTTATTTTGTTTACACAAGTGTCTGCACTAACATGCATACAAAACTTGCGACTAATGTACATGTAGGACAAGCCAGAAGAAAAGACTGACATAAGTGCCATCAAGAAAGGAACGAAAAGCAATGTGTCAAAAAAGTGCATACCTTCAGTTTTGCAAGTTCAATTTCAATCTGTTTGGGGTCACCATATTCAGTGGGTGTGTCATCCAGTGATTGGTCTACCTTATCTAACCAGGACAACAATTCATTCAAAGCATGCTCAAACTGGCCAACATTCAACATAGCGAGCTGCAGCATTCGCTGTGAACAGAAAAGAATACTGATACAGTTACATATATAAAGAAAATGCAAGCGTATAACACTGAATATCATTAAAGAAGGTCAAAAAGATAACAAATAGAAATATGATATCATAAAAAAATGAATCCATGTACAACCACAGACAAAAATAAGACAATATATGTGCTGCTGTACATATTACTGCCATACTGTGCTGTGATATGCTGTAATATATGACAATGGCTGACAAAATGTACCCAGATGCAGCAACTGTAACATCATATAAACATGCACAAAGGTTAGACACGTAGGTCATAACTCGTCATATGTCCAACCTAAGACATAACTCATCATATGTCCAACCTAAGACATAACTCATCATATGTCCAACCTAAGACATAACTCGTCATATGTCCAACCTAAGACATAACTCGTCATATGTCCAACCTAAGACATATATATTATGTGTCCGTCTTGTCCATATTTTTGGTTAAAATCAGTATCATTATAAGAAAGATATCTAGAATTATATTTACTCCAAAGTATTTGATTTTGATATACACTCGCATACATATAGAGTATAAATGCTGATAAATCCACATGTATTTCTATGGAATTAGTTGTTGTTTTTTCTGTTGAAAATATGGTAATTTAGAAAGTGAATCAATGGTGACAGACTATTGTTTGTTTTTTTTCAGCGATATTTCACATAAAACTTGCAATCACCTATAGGCTTTATCATTGTTCTTCATCTGGGCTCATGTTGTCATGGTTACATATGATGCTAACAATTAAGTACAAAACGTACAATACTAAAGATATACAAATATAGTGATCAAATATCTTGTGTCCAACCAATAACAAATAAACAGAAAATACCAACACGATCACAAAGTACAAAAAGAACTGAAATATTTTAAAAACTTCAGGTATAGGTCTACCAAGGTAAGATACAAACTCAACGAATCTAAATCAAATCATAACAGGGGTGACAAGCTACTTGTCGTCACAAAAGTATTAAAGATTCAGTAATGCAAGGAGTCTGTGCATGACAATATGTTTTACCTGTACAAACTATTTTTAGAAAGTAAACCGTATTGTTTTGGATTTGGACTCAACCTGGATGTGCCACTTTACCTCAGTAGATCTATACAACAATCTACATCTTTCTGTAATTTATCAATTTTTTGTAATGGAAATAAAGCTGAAATGATATAAATTTAATACTTAATCTAAATTCACCAAAACATTTTCATTAATATATTTAAAACCAAAAAAGGCAAATCCTGATATGGATGGATATTTTGAGCATGTTGATAAACATTAAGATACCTGTCGTTCTCCAATTCCCTCTAATAAGTTATCCCATCTTCGATTGAGAGATGCAAGGGGCTCTTTAACAACAGACTGGTCAACAGTGGCTGAGTCTTTGATCAGTTCATTTCCTTTCTGGTTCAGGGCCTCAATGTCAACTTGTTTCGGTTCAACGTCTGCTTTCAGTTCCTATAACATATACAAAATTTGGGTAAATTTAACATTGATCCAGATTTTTAATACTGTGTAAAGACAAAAGTTAACATATCTAGTCAAGGTGGACATGCAGAGCTGCAATCTGAACAATCTGATCCAACAAAGTTAAAATGAGAAAGCAACAGGTGTGGTTAGAGTCCATGTCATGATCATTTTAACTATTTACTTAACAATGGTCCTGCTACTCTAGATTTATTTTCAGATACATGTTAGATAGCATAATTATTAAGCTAAATTAAAGATCATGGATGTAAAATATTGTATTGGACCATTATAATTCACCAAGAATTCCGCATGTGCACATCAACATTTTAAAAGTGGGACAAGATCTCTTTAAAGAAAATTCATAGTTAAACGGAATTTCAAGTCATCCATGTGCAAGAAAAATAATCAAGCACCACATCTGAGTTCCAGATAGAAAATTATCAGTCTTGGGTAAGATGAATCAATATCCCAACCTCGGGTAATGCCTCTGTTGGCACTTATTGATTCATTCCACCCTCAACTGATGTTTTTCTATCTGGAACTCAAAGTGGACCTAGATTCTATTAATCTGAAATTGGTAACCTTTAACCCCAGAAGCACATATGACACAAAGTGTAAAATACTACTGCATTTGTTCTTTAGACTTCATTACCTTCCATATTTGTTACATAGTAATTATTTTCTCCTTTTTACTCCTTTATTCCCTTTACTTACCTTGACCTGGTTCCACTGCACTTTAATTGTGTCAAAATCAGATCCAACAGGTGAAAATTCCCGCAGTCTTACTTCTCTCTTTTGTTGCCACACAAGGATTTTCTACAAAACAATTTAATAATCAATAACGTGTAAAAATCATGGGTCTGAAAAATAACAAATTAACTTGGAAATCATGTATATTTTACAGTACATTGACAAACCAAAAGTTTAGAAACTAGTGAATGAGAACTACTGAAAGATTGTCACTGTACCATTAGTTCATCCTGGAAATGTATAGCTTTATCCAAAGCATCTTCCAGTATCTGGGCACGCTTTTCGTAACCCTGAGTTACAGCAGTCATGGTATCGTCAAGGTCATTTAAGTTTTTCTGAACCTCCGGCTTTTCTGGTTCTCCAACAAGGTTTGTCAGATGGTCACCGGTTGCGTGGATATCGTCCAGATCAACTTGAGTAGCTTCGATGTCTTCTTTCAGTGTCTGGAATATAACACTCATCATTAATATGTAACATCTTATATTTCTATTCTCAAAAACGCCCAGAAATCAGAACAAGAATTTTCTTTTTTAATTTCTACTGGTTTTTCAACTATCTGACATATGTAACGCAATCACAAACCTCCAAGAAATCTTGTTGCTCCCTGATTATTGCGGGTTCAAGTGCTGGTGGATCCTGGTTTGTAATTTGGTCTTGCAGATCCTTCAATGTAGAATTCAAACTGTGTAAATCTTCCCAGAACTTCTCAGAAACCTCCAGAGTATCCTCTAAGTTTTGGTTCCTGTTTAGTGTTGTTGATCTGATGTTATCATACAACTGTATCAACTCGTCAAGTTTTTGTTTTACATCTGGACAAGACCAAAAAAAATACAGTTAATAAACAAATATGGCTCTTACAACTTAAAATGTTTTTTCTTTAAAAAGACTTCTTCAATGTTTGACATACTTCATTATAGGAAATACTACAAATAAATTTGTTTGAAATTCTTTGGAAGAGATGCTTCAAGGATATGAGTGTAAAGTTAAAATTTGCCTTGTTTTTTTTACATGCATTATAGCTACAAAGAAAGACTTAAGATACAAATTCATGGTGTGAAACTGATTATCAAAATTTATAAAAAAAAAATAATAAGCTGTGGACAAATATATATGAATGAACACTGACCTTGAACAGCAATGTCTTGTTCATCAGTGGCCTGTTTGATCAATTCTTCTGCTGTCGATTTCACTGATGATAGAGCTGATTGACGCATGTCCATTTCCTCTATCAATGCCTGAAATTGAAGACAGGAATGTTGTGACAACTCATTTGACTAATATATTCAAAACTAAAATAACAATAATAATAGAAAAATAAAAAAACAAACACACAGAAACCAAAATGTGTTTGAGGAATTCTGTGCTCCTGTGAGCCAAGTCATACAGGAAAATCGTTCAGGTCAATAATTCAAGCAAATGTCTAAAGTTGGCCTTAATCCAACTCATATTTAAGATTCGTTCATCAAAAGCAATAAACTCAATATTTGAGGAAGATATATTAAATAAAAAGAACTTGAGTTTTTTTTGTTTTTTTTTCTTAAGGGAGGAATAGTAACCTTTTTCAATCTTGCTTAAATGCAAAATTTGTGTTAAGTGTAGATCATATAATTTAAACAAATATAAATGGTTCAAATACAACTACTTCTGCCACAAGTAAATATATCACTCTGAAACAAGCAGACATTATGCTTATTACCTTGTTCTCTGCAAGCTGTTCTCGGATTTTATCCGGATGTGCAGATATGGCTTCAGCATTTTGGACCATTTCAACTGTCGTAGTTAAATTTTCTAACATATCTTCAAGTTTGTCTGTGAACTGTAAATATAATATCAATACTCATGATAAAATAATACTAGATATAAAGTTTACAGGTCAAAGGTCACTGCATATACAGAGAGAGAGAGAGAGAGAAAGAAAGAGAGAGAGAGAGAGAGTATACATGAAGTAAAAAGAAAGTTACAGGAACTTTTGTCTAAGAAATACATGACTAATGTATTACCAACTGTATCTCCTATTCGGGAACTAATATAATATATTCTGGGATCAACAGTACAAAATTCTGATTTTATAATATATAATATATGTATATATTCATTATAATTTGATACATTTTATTAAGAAATATAAAAGGTTCTGTGGTTTGATGTTTTTTTTCAGGGCTTATCTGGAAGGTTTTCAAGTCTTTAATTGTTTTGTTTCTCCACAACGGTAACATTTTATCAAATTACATCTAAAATTTGTTTGTTCATGAAAGATTTTGTGATACAAACATGCTGAAAGTCAAGAAAGATAACTCTTGAAGTCATATCTGATGTGACTATACATACTACACTTAGGAGATAAAAAAACACGCAAAGAAAGTAACTGAACACATGGTATAATTACCTCACAGAAAGTAACTGAACACATGGTATAATTACCTCACAGAAAGTAACTGAACACATGGTATAATTACCTCAGCCGATTGTTGTAATGCCTCATCTATAGACAAAGATCTATCCTTTAGTGAGTTCTTGATATCTTCAAGTTGTTTATTGTCATTATCCAGGATTGTTTGTACTTTAGTTCTATCTTTTTCACCACATATCTTGATCAATGCATTGCCGGTCTTATTGAGCCGATCCATCACAGGCTTATGGTCCTGAACCTCTTGTTTCAGTACCTGTAATTGTTAAACTTCTTATGTCATATACCTAATACATTGTTAGACTTATGTCATATACTAAATATATTGTTAGACTTTTATGCCATATACCTAATATATTGTTAGACTTATGTCATATACTATATATATTGTTAGACTTTTATGTCATATACCTAATATATTGTTAGACTTGTCATAAACTAAATATATTGTTAGATTTTTATGTGATATACCTAATATAATGTTAGACTTATGTCATATACTAAATATATTGTTTGACTTTTATGTCATATACATAATATATTCTTAAACTTCTTATGTCATATACCCAATATTGTTAGACTTATGCCATATACTAAATATATTGTTCGACTTTTGTCATGTACACAATATATTATTAGACTTTTAATGTCATGTATCCAATATATTGTTAGACATCTTTTAGACATCTTATGTCATATACCATACACAATATATTGTTAGACTATTATGTCATATACCTAATATATTGTTAGCCTTCTTATGTCATATACACAATATATTTTAATACTCTAAATGCCCTTTATTTCATAATGCCTTGTGTCATAACATTACATTTTCATGTCGTCATATCATATTAAACATTCAGAGTTGTTTATCATAAAGGTAAACGATCAATCTAGCTTCTGTCATAAATTATGGTTTGATACACCTGGACTTTCCTATTACTAGTTGTTCGGACCGTTGTTTTTATTGTAATAGTCTGTATTCAGATCGCTGGACTTCAACACATCAAATTTTGTAATATTTACAATGATGACAATTAATGATATCTACTTTCAGTCAAATTAATATCTTTTCATATTTTCTAGTCTGTGGATATTCAACAGTAAACACCAATAGAGCCAATGTTCAGGTACTGTGAAGTACTGATTATGTGTAATATTTCAACTCCCTATCCATATTTAGAACAACTTCTTACCTTCACCCTGTCTTGCTGTTTTTTCACTTGATCTGCATCAATGGACATGACCTCCAGCTCGGACATAACAGGAGCAACCTCTGCAAACCAATCAACAATCTCTTGATGTGTCCCCTGGAAATGTTTGGCCAATGGCTGTGCTTGTTCTAACATACTGAGTCTATCATTGCCTAGTTTAGACACAGCATCAGCCCTTTGTTTTAGGTTTTCTACAGTTTCCCGAAGTCTTGGGTCATCCTCTAGTGAACTCTCTCTCAACATCTTCTTCCCTCGTGAGATACAATTTCTTGCTTTAGCATTTTGTGCTGCTATTTCCTCATTAATGGCCTACAGAAATGAAATTGACACTTTGTATACAAGTGAGTTCTACAAAATGTGAAAAGAAAATGGAAAATTTCAAGGAGCAATTGGCAACTCTAAAAGAAATAATCACTGACCAGTCACATACATACATGAATACAAATACATACACTCTAACACAATCTGCATGCTCTCATACACACACATGCATTCTTACAGATAGTACATACTTGTTTCACCTTAAAACTTCTATGAGCAGAAGCTTTTTTAAATTCCTTTCTTTACTTTATAACAATAGTACACAGTCATCAGATATATATATATATATCTATCTATATATATATATATATCTATATCTATATATATATATATGTATATATATATATATATATATATATATATATATATATATATATATTTATATATATATTCAAATTGTAACAATGAGCAGGACAATTTACCCCCTAAATTCTACCACAAAAAGAATATGGATTATTTCTCTAAATTATCAAAATGGACAGAATATGAATTATTTCTTCTTGACTACAGGCAGATTCATCCAATTTATATCCCTCACCTTTTGATCCTCCACTTGTTTTGACAGTTTTGTAAGATCACTACTGACAGGCTCTGCCTGCAGTATTTTATTTCCTGTTTCTTCAAACCATTCTAGTAAGTCACTCATATCTCCCACAATCTGCCATAACATTGAAATCAAAATTACTCATCGATTTAGTCATTTTACATTTCAGTCATGAAAACAAAAATTACAACAATAGTTTGACTCAAATGACCTAAACAGTGGTTCCACACCTGGATATGTGAAGCAATTCTCAGCTAACTGTGAAAGGTATTGTAATCTTGTGGCACGGGTGGTAAATGTAACATAGTGCTTTTTAAAAAGACAATTGTAATGTCACATGAAGAACCTGCATACAAATACTTCTAATACAAGGAATATACAAGAATTAGGTCTGTATTAAATTTGTTTCTTATTATATGTAATTTGACCTCTTTAATTTCCACAATGAATTTCATTACACTAATCCCATGCTTACCTCGGATGATCTTTGTTTTGATTTGTAAAGTTTCTGTGACCTCTTCTGTACTTGGTCGTTGACAGCCTCATACCTCTTCAAATCTTTATTAATCATGTCCTCAACTTTCAGACCAGCATCACCTGGTGACAACTCTGCCAGCTGAGCACCATCTGTATTTAGCACTTCAAGAATGGGCTGAGCATCTAACAGTTTCTCCATAAACTTCTATAAATCACAGAGCACCAGACAATGAGAGAAGATTAAAACACTGTTCATATTTCAAAATTAAGATATTGAAAAGTTTAATTTCATACTACAGAAATCAAATGAGGGCATTATATTATTTATAGAGACCCTGACCTCATTTGTAATATTTGTATCAGTGAAAGAACAGCTCTTTATATGACACAGACATTAGATGACCCAAAATATAAAACTGAATGCAGACAAATCTGTCTGCCCAACCATTATCACAAAGACAAATCTGATACGGAAAAATCTGTCTGTCCAACCATTATCAGAAGGACAAATCTGACACAGACAAATCTGTCTGTCCAACCATTATCACAAAGACAAATCTGACACAGACAAATCTGTCTGAGCAACCATTATCACAAAGACAAATCTGACACAGACAAATCTGTCTGTCCAACCATTATCACAAAGACAAATCTGACATGGACAAATCTGTCTGAGCAACCATTATCACAAAGACAAATCTGACACAGACAAATATGTCTGTCCAACCATTATCAGAAGGACAAATCTGACACACACAAATATGTCTGTCCAACCATTATCACAAAGACAAATCTGACACAGACAAATCTGTCTGAGCAACCATTATCACAAAGACAAATCTGACACAGACAAATCTGTCTGTCCAACCATTATCACAAAGACAAATCTGACATGGACAAATCTGTCTGAGCAACCATTATCACAAAGACAAATCTGACACAGACAAATTTGTCTGTCCAACCATTATCACAAAGACAAATCTGACATGGACAAATCTGTCTGTCCAACCATTATCACAAAGACAAATCTGTCTGTCCAACCATTATCACAAAGACAAATCTGTCTGTCCAACCATTATCACAAAGACAAATCTGACATGGACAAATCTGACATGGACAAATTTGTCTGTCCAACCATTATCAAAAAGACATCTATCTGTCCAACCATTATCACAAAGACAAATCTGTCTGAGAAATCTGACATGGACAAATCTGACACAGACAAATCTGTCTGAGCAACCATTACCATTAAGACAAATCTGTCTGTCCAACCATTATCACAAAGACAAATCTGACACAGACAAATCTGTCTGAGCAACCATTATCACAAAGACAAATCTGACACAGACAAATCTGTCTGTCCAACCATTATCACAAAGACAAATCTGACATGGACAAATCTGTCTGAGCAACCATTATCACAAAGACAAATCTGACACAGACAAATATGTCTGTCCAACCATTATCAGAAGGACAAATCTGACACACACAAATATGTCTGTCCAAACCATTATCACAAAGACAAATCTGACACAGACAAATCTGTCTGAGCAACCATTATCACAAAGACAAATCTGACACAGACAAATCTGTCTGTCCAACCATTATCACAAAGACAAATCTGACATGGACAAATCTGTCTGAGCAACCATTATCACAAAGACAAATCTGACACAGACAAATTTGTCTGTCCAACCATTATCACAAAGACAAATCTGACATGGACAAATCTGTCTGTCTGACCATTATCACAAAGACAAATCTGTCTGTCCAACCATTATCACAAAGACAAATCTGTCTGTCCAACCATTATCACAAAGACAAATCTGACATGGACAAATCTGACATGGACAAATTTGTCTGTCCAACCATTATCAAAAAGACATCTATCTGTCCAACCATTACCACAAAGACAAATCTGTCTGAGAAATGTGACATGGACAAATCTGACACAGAGAAATCTGTCTGAGCAACCATTACCATTAAGACAAATCTGTCTGTCCAACCACTATCACAAAGACAAATCTGTCTATCCAACCATTATCAGAAGGACATATCTGTCTGTCCAACCACTATCACAAAGACAAATCTGACACAGACAAATCTGTCTGTCCAACCATTATCATAAAGACAAATCTGACACAGACATATCTGACATGGACAAATCTGTCTGTCCAAACATTATCAGAAGGACAAATCTGACATGGACAAATCTGTCTGTCCAACCATTATCACAAAGACAAATCTGACACAGACAAATCTGTCTGTGCAACCATTATCACAAAGACAAATCTGTCTGTCCAACCATTATCAGAAGGACAAATCTGTCTGTCCAACCAATATCACAAAGACAAATCTGTCTGTCCAACCATTATCATAAAGACAAATCTGACACGGACAAATCTGACATAGACAAATTTGTCTGTCCAACCATTATCAGAAGGACAAATGTGACACTGACAAATCTGTCTGTCCAACCATTATCACAAAGACAAATATGACATGGACAAATCTGTCTGTCCAACCATTATCAGAAGGTCAAATCTGTCTGTCCAACCATTATCACAAAGACGAATCTGACACAGACAAATCGGTCTGCCCAACCATTATCACAAAGACAAATCTGACACAGACAAATCTGTCTGCCCAACCATTATCACAAAGACAAATCTGACACAGACAAATCTGTCTGCCCAACCATTATTACAAAGAAAAATCTGACACAGACAAATCTGTCTGCCCAACCATTATCACAAAGACAAATCTGACACAGACAAATCTGTCTGAGCAACCATTATCACAAAGACAAATCAGTCTGTCCAACCATTATCAAAAGGACAAATCTGTCTGTCCAACCATTATCACAAAGACAAATCTGACACAGACAAATCTGTCTGCCCAACCATTATCACAAAGACAAATCTGACACAGACAAATCTGTCTGTCCAACCATTATCACAAAGACAAATCTGACACAGACAAATCTGTTTGTCCAACCATTATCACAAAGACAAATCTGACATGGACAAATCTGTCTGTCCAACCATTATCAAAAGGACAAATCTGTCTGTCCAAACATTATTACAAAGACAAATCTGACACAGAAAAATCTGTCTGCCCAACCATTTATCACAAAGACAAATCTGACACAGACAAATCTGTCTGCCCAACCATTATCACAAAGACAAATCTGACATGGACAAATCTGTCTGTCCAACCATTATCACAAAGACAAATCTGACACAGACAAAACTGTTTGTCCAACCATTATCACAAAGACAAATCTGACATGGACAAATCTGTCTGTCCAACCATTATCAAAAGGACAAATCTGTCTGTCCAACCATTATTAGAAGGAAGAGCTTAATAATTAGAGAGGCAATAAATAACAATGTTGATTTAAATAATATTCCTTTATAACAATGTTAACTCATCAACCCCTGAAAAACAATAGACTCTTCTTTATAGCAATGACTTGGACCAGTCTAAATGTGTCTTTAGGGGTGAATGTGTAAATACAATACAATAATCACTATTTACCTGTACTTGATCCTCTGCTTCTGGACCAGTAGCTTCCTTAGCTCTAAGCTGAGGTTCGATTTTCAAGACCCAGTCCAAAAATTTGGCGTGTGCCTCACTGAAATTTTTAGCTAATGGTAAAGCTTCCTCCATCTGCTCTGCCGAGTCCGACACTTTCTCTCTTAGTTCTGTGTATCTACCCTGAATGTCATCGATCTTCTTCTGTACAACTTTAGCATCATTACCTGTAATAGACCATACAGTTTCTAAACATTGTTTAAACATCTGAAATACTACCCCTGAATCATTTAAGTCAATATTCTAACCAACTTGGTCACAACAGACCTAAGAATAAAGAATGCAATGAGGCAACATCTGTTTCAGCTTTTACTAATATAGTTTTTATTTTCTTTTATGCCTTGTATTTAACTGTCATGTAAACCATTACTTTGGCAAGATTTTAAAGTCCTGTCCTGGGTGTTTCATTAAATTGGAAGTTTGACTCGGTTTAAATCAGTCTGGAGTTGATCGTGTTTATTGCTACATAACAAACCTTTACAAAGATCTTGTAAATCTTTGCCTTTCCGAGCTAGGTCTCTTACACTGTGTTCCCTATCCCGAACCTCCGTCTCCATATCCTGTGTAAACATTGGAAAATGAGAATTTGACTGTAAATGTACATGTAGTTTTTATCATGTATTTCAAAATGAGTGCAGTAGATTCAAGTTTTCATCATTTCCCCCGAAATGACATATTATACCATTAATAATTACATCAACCTGCATACATAAATCTGTTACAAGTACTTTTCATGGCATAACTCAATAAAAAAATGTGCTTGAAAACCAATATACCAATGTGAACTATGAGATTTAAAGGCCTATAACTCTGGCAAGTATTACGGAATGTTGGCCACACTTATCCTATATTTCAAGTATGTAAAGAATTATACTCAATTTGGTTAAAATTTGGGGGAATTAAAAAGTTATTTGGCAGAGGCACAAACAGATGAAACAAGAACAATACACTCCAAACCCCTAATTTCAATCTTGGAGGGAGCATAAATACATTTCAAATGTGTTTTTTAATGTGCCAATGATGTTATACTATAAGAATGAAGCAATATAACATGTAAATGACTTACCTTCAAAGACGTGATGATATTTTCAATTCCACCAACATCCATTGCTGTAGGTTCTAGTGATGCAAATTTTTTCTCCATGGTATCCAACCATGAAGCCAATGGTTCCTGACACTCTTGAAATTCTTTAGCAATATTAACCATCTCCTCTAAGATGTCCATGCGATCTTGTGAAGAGGTACGTAAAGCATTCCATCTCTTGTCGAGTTGGGAAATCTGGTTCTGAATACCTTTCTGTTCACGCGGGTCAACATTCTTCAGTAAACTTTCTGCTGTGTGTTTGGCAGATTTCACATTAGGGTCTCTGTCATCCAGCATTTTAAGGAGGAACTTGTAAGAGCAAATAAATTGATACTTTAACTGCATTTAAAAATGCATAACCATGATAAAATATGATACAGAAGTGAAATAACTCAGAAGAATTGATCATATACAAGTAATTCAATTACTTTGATTTGGTATATTCTCATTTTCTGAAGTTTATCTGGATGCACTGTTCTGATTAAGGTCATGACATATTTCCAGTTTTGTATTCTTCATATATGTAGACTTATTATTAAAATCTAGAGTACATATAAAGATTTTAATCCAGCAAGCTTAGGATATTACCTTTTGTTCCTGCAATTGTGCTTTTGAAACTTTGTAATCAGGAGATGGAGATTTCTGATTGGCTACTAAGTCCTCGGTTTCCTTCAACCAGTTCAGTAGATGGTCCAAAGCATCATGGAATTTGCCGGCTTGTAAGAGAGCATTGTCCAAATTCCGTCCCCTCTCAGATACTTTGTCATTTAGATCTGCCCAATCATCTGTCAGTTTTTCCAAGTCAGATTCAATGCCACTCGTATCAATTCCTGGAGCTGCAGTCTGTATTAAGTTTTGTACTTCCCTTGTAATTCCCTCCTCTCTCTGTTGTAGCGGATCTAATACAGACTTCTGAAACAACTGTAATAAAGAAGTTATCATTTCAAAATACAATTTTTTTCAGAATTATACAAATTTCTCATCAATATCTCATCTGTATCAGTAATATGAAACATACTGATAAAACACAATCTGTTGTAAAGATTCATGTAATGTAAGAGGTCATGATGTCTAGCAAAGTCAAAATTTTGACGATAATTATTACCTGTAATTCATCCTGCTGTCGTTTTATGCCCATTATGTCAGTTCCAATGGGTTCGTGCATTTCCAGCTCGGAACCAGCTCTGTCAATACTTGTTCTGGCTCTTCGTAAGTTATCATCCACAGCCTCCATCTTATCAGCCATGCCTTGAATTTCATTTTTACGAGTGAATGCTTTGTCCTTCAAGGTATTTAACTGCTTCTTGAATGTATCAATCTGCAACAAAAATGCAAAAACGACAAAAATTAGAAAATAGATTAAATAGTAATAACAACTCATGGGATTGTGATCTTTTCCACTGGATATTATTAATGAATTCATTCTTTATATTTAATGTACACTGACCCCATCCCCCCAAAAATGTAAAATCAGTGAAATAAATAACTAGCAACACAGACAAATAATCAACAAACAAAAAATGTTATTTATTTGAAGTATTAATATTTCTAAACATCTGATCCATTTTCCACAAAACAGTAATGAAAATTAAATAAACAAACAAATGAAAGTTATAAAAAACAACTGATAATAGAAAATACAGAAATTGTTTATAATTTGGTGAAATATGCTTTAAGTTTGGTGTTATAAGCTTTGTTGTGGTTGTCTAAATCATCTCTACAAAAATATATATAAAGAATACCACATATAACACTGTACACTATACACACACGTCAGTTTATTTACTAAGCGTATATATAGAGAACATCACAATTCTGTAAGTAGGATGAAATGTACAGACCTTCCAGATAAAGATGCAAAAAATGAAAATGAGACAAAAAATGCCAATCAGCGAAAGTAACCACCACCAGTAAAAAGATTTCGTCTGCAGGCCATGTTCCATAATATCATATGTAAAGCTGTACCATAATATAAGATATTTGAAGTATGCACTTAACCAGTACATTATTATTTCACTAGAAAAGGTCAAAACATAAATCTCTTTATTACGCACATTGAGTTTCTTTATCTAAACAGGTACATGTAGGAGGAAATGCACAGGTGTGTTATAAATAGACAGACAAGGTCATGTTATTTTTGCCTAAATATTTCTCCTGTACCAGATATAACTTTTTATCCTACATTTTTTGCATTCCGATTCAGTTTGTATATGTATCCATACTTCAATAAAGATATCAACTTATTATGAAACAAAATCTTCCCAAGACACAGACATAATGAAAAGATACATTCCTCCTCCTATGAAAAGAAGACAAACATCTTTCTTATGTTTCAAAATGTATATTTCATGTGTTTGGAGATGGTAATTACTGGTGTTGAAGTGTCAAAAATCACAACAACTAGTGAAGTGCCAGAAGTCACAACAACTGGTGAAGTGTCAGAAGTCACAACAACTGGTGAAGTGTCAGAAGTCACAACAACTGGTGAAGTGTCAGAAATCACAACTGGTGAAGTGTCAGAAATTACAACAAAAGTGTCAGAAATCACAACTGGTGAAGTGTCAGAAATTACAACAACTGGTGAAGTGTCAGAAATCACAACAACTGGTGTAGTGTCAGAAATCACAACAACTGGTGAAATGTCAGAAGTCACAACAACTGGTGAAGTCACAAAATCCAACAACTGGTGAAGTGTCAGAAATCACAACAACTGGTGTAGTGTCAGAAATTACAACAACTGGTGAAATGTCAGAAATCACAACAACTGGTGAAGTGTCAGAAGTCACAACAACTGGTGTAGTGTCAGAAATTACAACAACTGGTGAAGTGTCAGAAATCACAACAACTGGTGAAGTGTCAGAAACCACAACAACTGGTGAAGTGTCAGAAATCACAACAACTGGTGAAGTGTCAGAAATCACAACAACTGGTGAAGTGTCAGAAATTACAATTGGGTGTCAGAAATTACAATTGGGGAAGTGTAAAAACTTCTTGATGTGGCATTCTTCAGCATTTCATTGCTACAGTGTACAGAAAAATGCCAACTTATTGATGTGGCATTCTTCAGCATTTCATTGCTATAGTGTACAGAAAATGTCAACTTCTTGATGTGGCATTCTTCAGCATTTCATTGCTACAGTGTACAGAAAAATGCCAACTTATTGATGTGTCTTTCTTTAGCATTTCATTGCTACAGTGTACAGAAAAATGGCAACTTATTGATGTGGCATTCTTCAGCATTTCATTGCTATAGTGTACAGAAAATGGCAACTTCTTGATGTGGCATTCTTCAGCATTTCATTGCTACAGTGTACAGAAAAATGGCAACTTATTGATGTGGCATTCTTCAGCATTTCATTGCTATAGTGTACAGAAAATGGCAACTTATTGATGTGGCACTCTTTAGCATTTCATCACTACAGTGTACCTCAGTTACAAGTTTTGTTCACATGACTGGTGATGTCACGTATAATTTTAGGTTTATATAATAATCTAAAAATGACCACATTGTGGGACCATATGGAGGAATGTCCATCCATCAGCTGTATGACAAATAATCAACTGTGTTATATCTAGGTCATGTATTTCATGACACATGTAAAAGACCTCATACATTGATCAAAATGAGTTTTGTAAAAACGATATAAATACATTAGATAAATCCTTACCGGTGACTTGACTTGTTCTGTATTGGTGATGTAGCCGTCTGACAGGAGGTTTTCACCTTTGACCTCCACATTACTGACCTTATCATCTGCATCATTCAACTTGGACAAGAAATCCTTTAATAAAGTAAAAAAACCTTTTAGTCAATTTGCATAAAATAGATGTCCATTTGTGGCTATAAAAGAGAGAGAGAGAGAGAGAGAGAATCATTAAAGCAAACAAAATCCTTCAACACTCAGCTAAAAACAGAACAGATTTCGTTTCATGATCAAGTTATATATTTACTATTCAAATTGGTTTACAGCACGTTCAAAAGCTAATACTTTCCAGCAACTGACTAATCTGGTATTGAACACCCAAAAATGCAACTGTTGTTATTCTTGGGTTGGTACAATATAAGTTTTGTTTGTTTGTTTATTGTTGTTTATCGTCCCACTTAAGAATATTTCACTCATATGGAGACGTCACCAAATGCCGGTGAAGGGCTTCAAATTTTGGCCTATGCTCGGCACTTACGGCCATTGAGCAGTGAGGGTTCTTTAACGTGCCGACACCTGCTGTGACACAGGACCTCCAGTTTTTACTGTCTCATCCGAAAGACAGGAAACCAACCTGCCGCCGGCGGGACTCGAACTCACGACCTCACGATCCAGAGTCGATCGCGCTACCGACTGAGCCAGGCCGGCTCTACAATATAAGTATAAAGGAACACACTTGGTAAGGATGAAAATTGTAAGATATATTTCTTCAAAGATAACAGATAATTACATAGTGATATGTATGTGGTTCCATTTATGATTCTGAATCATTTAATTAATACATGTATTACCTCCATGTCTCTAAGCTGATATGTCAATCCTGATTCATCCCGTTTTATGGGCGACATGTTTGTAAATTCATTTTCAAGCCCCGACATGTGAGTGCTAACATTCAACAATTCTCTCTGTAAAAACAGAAAATATTTGATATATCAAACTATAGACATGATACAGTAGATATAAATTTGCACAAATTAGGACAAAATTAGAAAAGTTGTTGGTTGTTTCCAGACCAATGCATAAAATGCCCTAATTTTTTTTTGCAAAATTGCCATTTTTAATCTCACGAATTGGGATTTGTCCAATTTGTAAATTTATATATTTATTCAACGATGACTTGGAAATATGCAGTTCATATTTCACAGAAATCAACTACTGTAGTATTAATTTATTTCTCTATAAAACAATATATTACAACCAATTATATATATTTATATATATATATA
Source organism: Atrina japonica (assembly GCA_030159075.1). Taxonomy (NCBI): domain Eukaryota; kingdom Metazoa; phylum Mollusca; class Bivalvia; order Pterioida; family Pinnidae; genus Atrina; species Atrina japonica. The sequence goes on along the minus strand of BROG01000091.1, from coordinate 1,446,630 downwards.
TATATATATATATATATATATATATATATATATATATATATATATATATATATATATATATATATATATATATCTCCAAAGCCCCTGTTTATACCTCTGTAAATCTATTTATATGGATCTGTTTAAGTTACGACACATCATATTTCACATGGAAATTGAACCATGATATTTCTGTCAATACTTACATCATAATCTGCCACGAACTGAGATCCAGTTTCCAATTCCTCTAACACTTCCACAAGTTCCTTTTGCAATTTGGCTTGTCTGTCCTTCATACCATGGAGATCTTGGATCATCCCCTCAGCAAGTTTGGAGTGTTCTGGACTACTAAAACCATCCAAAAGTGCCTCTGCATAATCCAGCTGGTCTGTCAGACCATCTACATCATCTTGTAGAGACTTTAAAAAATGAATTATAATGAACAGAATAAATCACCATTAGCATACCAATTCATACATAAAAGTAAATCTTGTTTAATTGTTTAAAACTAAATTAAAAGGTCATCTCATTGTAAACAGCCAATAAGAATTTAGTGAAAAGAATAGAAATGTTATTTTAGCAGAATCTAATCAAATCTAAATAAACGTCATCAATAGCTAAATGTGCCACATATATGTAAAATTTATGTTATCACATCAATAATTTTAAATCAATTTTCACTTTTCATATTTTTACTGCACATAAGTTTGACTACCTTGAACTTGTGGCATGTTAGAATCTTTGTAAATAGTGCCGAGATTCATATTTTACCTTGACCTTGTTAGCATATTTGGGATCTTTGCCCATAGTGCCAAGGTTCTTGTGCTCCATAACCTTGTCTTCATACTTCTGCATTGTGGAATTAACATCTCTCATGCTGTCTTGGAACTCTTCAACCTTTTGACACAGGTCTTCCAATTCTTGTACACGGTCAGTGACACCTAAGAATTGTACCAGTTTATGTGTCATATTACAAAGTATTCAAATATCTACATATAGCCTACAAGTCTGATTATACATATACTGGTATATCATTGCATCCCCTTTGTGGGAGTTCCCATGTTTTGTGTGGGCATGTCTAAGAATACAGAGTACACAACTACACAACTTCAAACTCTCCTTCCCAAAGATACTAGGCTTACATAACATCCGGCAATTATAGTAAATATGTTATTAAAATATATCTGAAACAGCAGAAAGCTGACAGTGGATGAAAATATCTGTAAAAAGTACATTCATGTGTATTCTACTACTTGTAAACCCATGTTGAATGGAACACATATCTCATCATACATAATATGCGACCATATAAAGTATTGAACCAAATATTTTGACACTTTTTAAATCAAATGTTTTGTAAATCTAGTGCATCGATCACATTTTCATTCAACAGTCCTTGAAATCGTTCACAATATGAACTTAATATAGGCCTATAACATCACAGAATATGCCTTGGCCTAGCATTTAGGCAAGATAATGATTTTTACCTGATGGGGAAAACAATCAGGGTGTTCCAATAAAAACACCAGAAGTGTTCCAAATGTTGGTGCAATAAAGGGTTGAAAGTGTGTGATAAAGAAAGGTTTGATACAGGGTATGCAATAAATGGCACGAGCTGGATTCTGTATTTGAGGTGAAAAAAGATTGTAATTTATAGTATATAAATGATAAAGTATCTCTCTCCTCTCTATCTATTTGTGTGTATATATATATATATATATATAAAACGACAGAAACATACCATCATTCAAATTGTCCCACTTTCTGTTGACGTCATCAACTGAACTTGTCACAAAATCTTTGTCAGCCGCTACAAGCCTACTCAGAGCATGGCCTTCTCTGTTCAGAATTTCATGGTTTGGTTTCATTTTTTCCACTTCATTTTTCAGAGCCTGAAATACATGGTGAAATATTTTATAATCAACAAAGTCAGGGAGAACAATTGTGTCCAATTTTTGTTGAATAATTGTGATATTTTGATCACATGCCCAATCCCCATTTAGATACGCAAGGCATCTTTCTGATTTGTCTAAAATTGTCTTCCCTCCTCGTACTTTCTGGTGTCACATACAACTGGACTCTGGCTTCAGGTATGATATAAAGTTGAAATATTATTTGTTTACTCATTTACCCCTAAAGACACATATGGACTGGCTTGAATACTTGATCTACAAAAGAGTATATTGTTTTTCAGGGGTTGATGAGTTAAAAAATAAAGACAGATGAATGTTCACAAATTTTGTAACAAATTGTGCAAATATGTGAGTGATCTATAGCAGTACTTTAACAGAAATAAATTGAATATTATGAACCTGAATTGCTCACCTGACCTGATTTGCTCCACTTACAAGACTTACTGTTCAACCCCTAAAGACATATTTGGATTGGTCTAAGTCACTGATTTACAGGAGAGTTCATTGTTTTTCAGGGGTTGATAAGTTAAGAGGTAAACATATTCCAATCTTAAGTCACCCAGGATAACTAAGAACCAGTCTGATAACAACTATAATCATCTAACTCACCTGAGCTTCCTTTAGTTTCTTTATCACAGCAGCTCCATCAAAAGTTTTAGGTGCTGTGCCTTTAAGTTTGTCATCACTAAACTGTAACCATAGCAACAACTTATCCAGTTGATCCTGGAACACCTGAGCATGTTTCATACTGGCTTCTACCTGCTGATTCCTTTCATTGGCCAATTTGTTCAGATCTTCCCAGTGTCCTTTTATTGCTTGAACGGTGTCATCAAGATTTTGTGTATGTCTGGAGGCTGGAGAGACTCTTACAAGATTATCTCCCTTGTGAAGTAGCTCTCTAATTTCTGGTGTTTTATCAGCTATGTCTTTCATTATAAGCTAAAATGAAACATGGAATGAAGAGATTTACCATTCAGTGGATAACAGTTTTAAGTTAAGGTTTTTAATATCATAATGAGACAAATGTTAACACAATAATAACACAGTAACAGAAATGAAGAAAAAAACAAAATGGCTTGTATTTGGATCACTATGCCTTCGAGAAGTAAGCTATTTTTTTAAAGTCCCATAATTGTAGCAAATATTGCCAAATGTTGACCATTATAAAACTTATCGTAGAAATCCTTCGTACAGAACGTGATTTTAAACAAGTATTACCATTTGTTGTTGTGCCTGCTCTTTCAGAATGTCACTGTTACCCGATACTGATGGTTGTTCGTCTAGTCGCTCTCTGATATCCGAAATCCAATCAATTTGGTCCTGGCAATGATCTTTGAAATTCTGACTTTCACGATTGGCCATTTGAACTTCTGACTTCTTGGCAGCTTTATAGTGAAAGATAAAAAAATTCTTTGAATCCAAAATAATAAGAAAAAGTTTGCTGAATAGTTTATTGTTTGTACACTGACAAAAATGATACGAGAGAGAGAGAGAGAGAGAGAGAGGATTTTGAGGTGGGAGTTGGAGCGTCCTTGTGTAGTGAGAGCTAGGCGAATAGTGTAGAAGTAGGAGCGACGATGGATCGGTTGAGGATGGAGAGGAGGAGAGAAGAGATTGAGAGGATGCCGAAAGAGGAGTATCGAGATGAGAGGAGAGAGAACCGCGAGGAGAGGGAAGGAGAGCGGAGAGAGAGAGAGGACGAATGTCGAGAGACGAGAGAGTATTGGGGAGAGGAGGAGTTGAGGATGGAGGGAGAGAGAGAGAGTGGATGTGGAATGAGATTGTGGAGTTGGGAGGATCGAGCAAGATATGAGGCGGAAGAGAGGGATTGGAGGAGCTGAGAGGAGAGTCAGAGGAGGATGATGAGTGGAGGAGTCGAAAGAGGAGGGGATGATGGAGTGAGAGGGAGAGTGAGAGAAGGTCAGAGGGTGAGAAGAGGAGATTGAGGATGAGCTGGAGTAGGAGAGTAGAGGGAGAAGGTAGTTGGGAGAGGAGGAGGAGCGAGGTGTGAGAGGAGGGATGGAGGAGAGTGAGAGTGTGAGAGGAGGAAGAGAGGAGTGAAGTAGAGAGGGAGGAGAGAGTGGGAGGAGAACTGAGCTGGAAGGACGAGGAGAGAGATGAGGTGACGGGCGGATAGAGGAGGATGAGTAAACGAGGAGTCGAGAAAGGGGAGGGACGGAGATGAGGAGTTCCGGACGAGAGAGGAGAGGAGTGGTCGCGGAGAGAGAGAAGAGAGGGGGACGAGAGTCGCAGGATGATGGCGAGAGGCGAGGAGAGAGTAGAGTATGAGATAGAGAGGACAGTCGGAAAGAGGTGAGGAGAGGAGAGAGATATGAGATAGACGGATCTTGGGATGAGTGGAGAGTTGAAGGAGGAGATGACGAGAGGTCGAGAGGAGGAGAGAGATAGAGAGGGGAGAGAGTGGGAGAGAGATAGAGACGAGAGGAAGGAGATCGAGGAGGAGTGAGAGAGGCAGGAGAGAGGAGGGAGTGGATGGAGAGCTGGAGGTGAGAAGACGTAGAGGAGAGAGAGCGAGAGAGAGACGAGACGAGGAGATGGAGAGGAAAGATGAATCGCCGATGAGAGAAATGAGGGAGATGGAGAGCAGCTGGGAGAGGAGGTAGAGAGGTGATTGTGATTGGAGAGAGGGGGGGGGGAGTGACGAGAGAGAGCCAGAGGCAGCGAGGAGAGAGGAGGAGTAAGAGAGGTTAGAGAGCAGGAGAAGAGGGAGAGGAGAGGAGGTGAGAGAGATGGAGAGAGTTAGGAGAGAGGGAAGACGGGTGTAGGAGGTTTGGAAGAGAGAAGAGGAAGGAGAGAGGATGGAGAGAAGAGAGAGGTTGAGAGGAGACGAGCTGAGAAGAGAGATGAGAGGAGAGAGGTAGGAGAGGAGGAGGGATGGGAGAGAGCAGAGAGACCGGACGAGGAGAGAGGAGGAGGAGTGCGAGTGGAGTGGAGGAGGTGAGATGAGGTGAGAGGAGGGTAGTAGAGAGAGAGGAGGAGAGAGAGACGATGAGGAACGTGGAGGAGAGGAGGGAGGAGGGAGAGGAGAGAGGTGAGAGAGAGGAGAGGGAGAGACGAGTGGCGAGAGAGAGTGTGAGTGAGAGAAGAGATGGAGAGGAGAGAGACGAGGAGAGGAGGAGGAGGAGGAGAGAAGGGGAGATGAGTGAGGAGACGAGTGAAGAGGATGAGAGAGAGAGAGAGAGAGAGAGAGAGAGAGAGAGAGAGAGAGAGAGAGAGAGAGAGAGAGAGAGAGAGAGAGAGAGAGAGAGAGAGAGAGAGAGAGAGAGAGAGAGAGAGAGAGAGAGAGAGAGAGAAAAAGAGAATGCAACAACAAACTCACCAATTTTTTTCTCTGCATCAATCAATGGTTTCTCGATTGTTGATAGTTTATTCTTCAGTTCCGCTTTTGTACTGGGATCTTTTGTGTTTTCACCTAGTTTTCTGCAGACATCTTTGGCCTTGTCAGCTAGTAACTTTTGTGTTTGAAGTTCTGTTTCCAATAACTAAAGACAGGATATAAAGAGATCAAAGAACTCCTTTACTTTATATATACAAACTATTCCTTTTCAATAATAATTCCCACCTCTGAAAAGGACAATAATTCATATATTCATTAAGAAAACTTTATATTACACATTATCCTTATCATTGACTAATTTAAAAATATTTTAGATATGAAAACATACAAATTTCTAAAAAAAATTGTAATAATAATAATGATTAATCGCCATATTACCATCACCATTTCCTCCACATTTATTTACCATCTGTTGATTGAAAAGATAGAAAAATAGTACTGAAATTCTCGTATCCAATGCCTACCAACAAAACCCTAGTATCCTGTGTCACCGCAACAAAACCCTAGTCTCTTGTATCCACGCCCTACCAACAAAACCCTAAATAGTCCCCGCCTTTCCAACAAAACCCTAAATAACCTCGAGTCCCCACCTTACCATCCCTAAATAGTCTCTTCTGTCCTGCCCTTCCAACAAATCCCTAAATAGCTAGAAAGCCCGCCTTACCAACACAACCCTAAGTAGTCTCTTGAGTCCTCGCCTTACCAACACAACCCTAAATAGTCTCTTGAGTACCCACCTTACCATCCCTAAATAGTCTCTTCTGTCCTGCCCTTCCAACAAAACCCTAAATAGTCTCTAGAGTGCCCGCCTTACCAACAAAACCCTAAATAGTCTCTTCTGTCCCTGCCCTTCCAACAAAACCCTAAATAGTCTCTAGAGTGCCCGCCTTACCAACAAAACCCTAAATAGTCTCTTCTGTCCCTGCCCTTCCAACAAAACCCTAAATAGTCTCTAGAAAGCCCGCCTTACTAACACAACCCTAAATAGTCTCTTCTGTCCCTGCCCTTCCAACAAAACCCTAAATAGTCTCTTCTGTCCCTGCCCTTCCAACAAAACCCTAAGTAGTCTCTTCTGTCCTTGCCCTTCCAACAAAACCCTAAATAGTCTCTTCTGTCCTGCCCTTCCAACAAAACCCTAAATAGTCTCTTCTGTCCCTGCCCTTCCAACAAAACCCTAAATAGTCTCTTCTGTCCTGCCCTTCCAACAAAACTAAAAGTCTCTTCTGTCCCTGCCCTTCCAACAAAACCCTAAGTAGTCTCTTCTGTCCCTGCCCTTCCAACAAAACCCTAAATAGTCTCTTCTGTCCCTGCCCTTCCAACAAAACCCTAAATAGTCTCTTCTGTCCTGCCCTTCCAACAAAACCCTAAATAGTCTCTTCTGTCCCTGCCCTTCCAACAAAACCCTAAGTAGTCTCTTCTGTCCCTGCCCTTCCAACAAAACCCTAAATAGTCTCTTCTGTTCCTGCCCTTCCAACAAAACCCTAAATAGTCTCTTCTGTCCTGCCCTTCCAACAAAACCCTAAATAGTCTCTTCTGTCCCTGCCCTTCCAACAAAACCCTAAATAGTCTCTTCTGTCCCTGCCCTTCCAACAAAACCCTAAGTAGTCTCTTCTGTCCCTGCCCTTCCAACAAAACCCTAAATAGTCTCTTCTGTCCTGCCCTTCCAACAAAACCCTAAATAGTCTCTTCTGTCCTGCCCTTCCAACAAATCCCTAAATAGTCTCTTCTGTCCCTGCCCTTCCAACAAAACCCTAAGTAGTCTCTTCTGTCCCTGCCCTTCCAACAAAACCCTAAATAGTCTCTTCTGTCCCTGCCCTTCCAACAAAACCCTAAATAGTCTCTTCTGTCCCTGCCCTTCCAACAAAACCCTGGGGTCATGAAATCTACAACCAGGAATACTTACTTATTCATTTTACTTAAAGAAATTTGACTTAAAGAAATTTGACATACCTGGACTTCATGTAGTTGTATTTCATTTTCCTCTGGACTGACTGTTCCTGGTGTTATACTGTCTACTCTGTTGGTAAAATCTGCTGTCCAGTCTAATACAGTATGAAGTACATCATTGAACTCAGCGCTAAATCCCTCCACAGCTGATAAACTTTTCTGTCTCTCTCGCAGACGTGTGTGAATTCGATCCCAGCCTTTGCTAATGATCTCCATTTTTTCACTGATGTGAGCAGCATCTTTAGCCTCCGTTTCACACTTGTCCAGAATGGAATGTCCAGATTGGATAAATTTTTCATACAATGGCTCCTGACCTTTCAGTTCCTCTTGTAGGACCTGGAATGAATTCAATGTAGAAATTATAAGTGAAATCTATGTGAGAATTTTTATATGTAAATTCATTCTTCATGGTGCAATAACTTAAGAACAGGTTTGATTTTGATTTGATATTTTGTTTTACGCCATACTCAACAATCTTTCAGTCATATGATGGCGTCCAGTTTTTATTGGTGGAGGAGAAACCCCAGTTACCTGGGTAAAGACCACCGACCTTCCACAAGAAAACTGGCAAACTTTCCCACTTAATTCGAAATGACCCTAGCGGGATTCGAACCAGAGGTGAGAGGCCTTGTGATTTAAAGCGCAATGCTCTAACCACTCAGCCACGGAGGCCCCTCTTAAGAACAGGATATAAAAACTAAACTACAGAAAGTTATAAGTAGAATGCTTACTTTCAAATCTGGGTACATAGAAAAAATCCATACCAATGACTTAACTGTTGTCACAGAGCCAATAACTTAATATCTATACAACAGAGAAATGGAAATGTCAAATCTATCTGGTACCTTAACTTGTTCCAGTTGATTTTGTATCATGGCTTTGTCTGTTGCTACTGGTCCAAGAACAGCCACCATTTTTTCTTTCTGCGCAATCCATTTCTGTAAATGTACACCGGCATCTTTGAATGAGTGGAGGTCAGATACCATGTCCTCCAATGACTTCCTCCTCTGTTCTGAGGCTACTTTTACATCTAGCCATTTGTCATCTACAAGAAAAAGCTCAATGTTTATCACACTTTCTCTACTTAATATGAAGGTCAGTAGCAATACTTAATGAATGAAATATCTTAAATAATGAATGATTTAATGAAATATACTTAAACTAAATGGTTGTGACCGACCAACAGGGGATGCTTACTTCTCCATGGAACCTGACCCCACTCTTGATTTCCAGAGGTCCGTGTTTGTCTAAATTTCACCAGATTTGTATATTGTATCCTGGACATTCTGAAGATTAATACTTTGGTATCTGAGAATTTTATATATTTAATTCCACATTTAACAATTTCTTAAGGTTATATTTATTTGGTTACAGTCCTATTAAAATAATATCATTACAATGATAATCCATTCTCCACAAAGTCAACTGGAAAGTTTTCAGTTTTTTCTGACTGAAGGTAGCTCATCATAGACAAGAGGCATGACGTAAAGTGCAATGTTCTACCTATGCTGACACTGTAAAACTACAGATCCACTCAGAAATGAAAATTTAGATCCTCTCAGTAATGAAAATTTAGATCCACTCAGTAATGAAAATTTAGATCCACTCAGTAATGAAACTAACTCTAGATCCACCAAATAATGAAACTCTAGATCCACTTGATATTGAATACCATACAGTAACGATAGTCTAGATCTAGTGAATATTGAAACTACTGAAAATATTTAGATTCACACAATACTGAATTTCTAGATCCACAATGATATAATTAATAGTAAGTCTATTTCAATATTCAACTATCATAAGTCATATGATTAATAATCTCAAGAGATGTACAAACGTCAGCATTTGGAAATTCTAGATATGGCATTAGTATTGTTATAGGTATCTTCCATTTTACAATGTTCCTTCCCTGTTGAAATATTTTAAACCATTCAGACATAACAGTAAGGTATTACTGTAAAACTCAACCATCTTATACACCTGGGTCCAGCACCATAAAACTTAAGAATTACTTAAGTCTAGAAATTTTACTCAAGTGTGGCAAATCCTCAAATCTGATTGGCTGAGGAGGTGAATTTGAGAATATTCTCAGACTTGAGTAAATTCTCAAGTTTTATGGTGCCGGGCCCAGGTTTACTTACCTAATTGTGCAAGCTGTTTGTGAATTTCAGCTGTACCAACCACACCTTTTTTGGTCGTCAATAAATCTTGTGCTTTTGTTCTGATATCATCCACTAAGTTCTCCTTCTCCAACAATTCCTTGTGGCAAACTTCATGCTCCTTCAGCTTTTTCTTGGCTTCCCGTTCACTTGTAGGTAGGACTCCGGAAAGATTGGCATCCAGTTCCTTTAAGTCAATCCAAGTAATGAGGTCATTCATGTCCTGGAGGTACGATTTTAGATTATCTAGCATGTTCTGTAACTCTTGATGCCGATCGGTGAGACGTTCCCCCAGTAAATCATAACGTTGGTTGATGTCCACCAGTTCCTGCTGAATCTCCGAAAGCTCTGCAAAACAAGTTTTTAATTTATGTAAGTTTTGATATTTACAAAACTTCTGTAAATGTGAAACATTCTCTTAAACATCAAATATAAACCACTGGCTTCATTTATATTGACTTATACTTACATGAAAAAAAAAAAACCAAGTATAGTCGCATATATACTACTAAACAATGAAACCAAAGAAACAATGTTACTGACAACATAATGTGTTAATACATCCGTAACCAATACCCTGACAACAAATGAGATATGTGTCTTAAAAACCTTCAGTTAAAATATATAAATACATTTTAAATCTTACAATTATGCTCAGACTCAGCTTAATGAACTATTTGGTGATTGATTCTAACTAAAACATTGAGAAATCAAAGATTTACTAAACTCTCCTCACACAAACACATTTTACTTCCCCAATTAACCCAGCCGCAATTAATCTCTTTAACCGGATCACTGAAAACAGATTCAGTCAAAAACAAGGTCATTTTTGCAAAATAATAACATACAGGATTAATCCAGCACCTGATGCATAGTATGTACAAAGATAGACATCCACCCCCCACCCCCAAAAAACTTATGAGCCAAAAACTAAAAAAAACACCTCTCTAAATGAAATTCAGAAAAGGAACTTTTTAAATATAATAAAAATGGTCCAACTTTCTGTAAGGTTCATGTAAGCCAGTGAACCAATGATTTTGACAAAAATAACATAAGTGTATGTTAGGAGTCACAAAATTGTTAGAAAAGTAAAAATAAATATGTCTCAAGTCCCCAATACACTGCAAACAGAAAATTGTTATCTTACCATCCAACTGTAGTGTGTCAAATGAACTCTTCTTACTACTGATCCCACTTGAGTCGCTTGTCGTGGGGCTCAAAAGGTTACCAGTTGGAGATGATGGGTACGGAAATGTTGGTGAAGGGCTTCGAAGGCGTGGAGATGTGATACTAGGATAACGGCGGCTTCCTATTTATACATAAACAAGAATTTAGTTCAGTTAGATGGCTGCACTAATCTTGTTCGTGAATGACTCCATAAAAAAATCAAGTATTCTGTGAGGATGAATCAATACATGTCTTCTTCCTTAACTTTATCCAAAAACGATTTACTCAAAGACTGAGCAAAAACATGAAGGTTAAAACCATGGTAAAATTTACAAAAAACAGAATCTTTTTTTGCTGTTCATGCCACAGTATTTATGGCAGTCCCTAAAGAACCTCTGTACAAAAGTCAGCATTCTAGCAGCATTATCAAGTGATTGGTGAGAATTATAAAACTTTAACCAAAATTTTGACCAGTAAGACTGACGGACAGACACAGACAGAACCTGTAGTACCCTGGGTTTCAGCACTATATAATAAATGCTTAAAAGCATCATCTATGGAACCATAAATGCCAGAAAAATGAAGACAATTGGATTCATATACAACAATAAGCTGCTAATGTAGAAAATATGATACTATCAGATAGCCAAGGAGTTCTTAATGGCCATTAAGTAAGGCAAGTTTTACTTCAAGAAATAAACGAAGCTTGAACAGTAGAGTACATACTCATCATGCGCTTAAATGGACTGATCGGTCTGTTAGGCTCTGAACTCTGCAACGCATCAAAAGCAAAGCCAGAGTCATTCACATCGTCAATAACTGGAAGAAATTCTTGGTACTCCTGAAGCAGAGGCTGAAAAAAATAAAAACAACAAATAGATTTTTTTGTCACAACTTTTAAAACTTCAGATAAACTGTTGTATCAAATAATAAAACACTGAATTCTATCATCAGACAACAGTTGATTGAAGATGAATAAAAATCAGAATATGAAGGATACATATTGTTCATACAAATTGTTGATATATTTAATTGTAAGTCATTGACCTCACACGTAGTTACTTGAAATTCAAACAAAGACCTCAGTCAATATAGCTCTAATATTTGATTACAATCAAAGCAAACCAGTCGTCAAGATTTACCAACTTAACATAGAACTTACTGTTAACTCATTCACCACGAAAGACACATTTGGACTGGTCCAAGTCACTGATTTACAAAAGTGTCCATTGTTTTTCAGGGGCTGATGAGTTAAACTAACCAAGTCAGCAAAGTATGACTTTTCCTACATGGAAATAGGTCATCAATATCTGTATGTTGCAATTAAAAGTTTCAATGATGTGTCAACAGCTTTAAGTTAACACTAAGAAAGACAATATGACGAACCTTCATCTCCTCAATTTGTGACTCCACTTTTTCCACTTCCACAGCCACAGGTTCGAATCCATCCACCTTGGTTTCAATGATAGTCAGCCATTCTACCACTGCTTTCTTCATTGTGTCATATTCACTGCTTTGTCTTTCTTTCTCTTGAGCCTCCTGTTCTCTTTCAGTCAGAAGTTCTGTAAAATCTGCCCAGTGTCTGTCCAAATCAGACAGGGATTCCTTGACTGCTGACACCTCTCCTGTCCTTGGATCCTCCACCAGAGCCTGACCAAGTTGCCTCAATTCATTCACAATCTTCAACTTTCCATCCTTTTCTTTTGACAAATCACTTATTTGTTCTTTCATTTCATCGCCAGATTTCTTGTTCCAGTTCTTATTTTCTAGTTCCTCTGCATTAGTTTTTATCCAGTGTTTTCCATTTTCAAGTGTGTCTTGAAAGTTGCCCAGTGTGTCAGAAATGTCATCCATGTCCTTGGTTCTAGCTTTGCATTTGTTCTGAACAGCTGAGAATTTTTGCTCTAAATCACTCAGCTTGGATTCCAGAGATTTTGCCATGTCCAACTCGCACGTTTTGATCAACTCATGAGCATCATGTCGTACAGCATCTATACTTGGTTTACAATTATCGATGTCTGCCTCTATCAGTTTCAGCTCCTGGTACTGGTCATTTAAGTTATCTCTACTCAAGCTGATTGGTCGCTGGTTATTTAAGTTGTGGTCAACATCTCGTAACCACGTCAATAGGTTATCTAAAGCTTCTTCCACATCCTGAGATTTGGTGAGTGCAGTGTGTAGGGCATTAGATCTTTCATGGATTTCACTGGATAGTGCTTTATGACGTCCATCAATATCACTTATAATGTCATGGAACCTCTCAACATGCTCTGGGTCTGCAGACAACTCACGTGCAGCAGTCATCAAGTCTTTGGCTGCTTTGTCTAGTTCTTCCAAATGGACTCCCTGAGAAATGGTGTCACTACTAAGTGATCTCATCATGTCTAGCTGTTCACGTAAAATTTCTGGGTCAGTGGTGGCTGACTCTTGTTTTGAAGTTGAAAGTTTTTCTTCTGCATCAGTCAGCCAAGACAAAAGACGGAATGTGCCATCATTAAACTCTCTCTGCTTTGTACCAAGTCCTGCGATTTTCTCACCAAATGCTACACACCTAGCTTTCAAGTCATCATATTTAGCTGTTTCAGCTTTTTGGGTTTCATTGACAGTCTCGGCATCCATACCTTCCATTCCAAGCCAACTCAGACGAGAAGTTTTCTTCCTATTAGCTTTAAATGCATCTACCTCTAATTTGTGAAGCTGGAATGCAAAAGAGACAAATAAAAATATTCAGGCAACTTCAAAATCTCAGAGGTTGAGCTCACTGTCAATTGAGTCAAAATGAATTTAAGCAAAGACTGTTTCTAAAATGCCATATGTTGTATCAAAATCCAATGTTAATTCTAACACGGGACATAAAAAACAAAATGTACTGACCTTTGCTTCCTCCATATACTTCAATACCGCCATTGACATAAAGCGTGTGTCTGCTTGATGTTGAATGACATCATTCATGAGGTCCTGAAATCAGGGATATATTGATATTTAACTAATGTAGCAAACTGGTATAGTACAAAATATAATGGGGCTGTTGATTGAGTACTAGTTTAAACATCATGAAAAAAATACATCTAACATTCTGTTTTAATTGAGATCAATGTGTACATGTTTAACAAAGTCTTACAATCCATAAGAAGAGATGAAACTACAGAAAATTGCCTCACATTTTTTTCATCATGCCCCAAGTGGCATGCAAGATAATTCAAAGTTACCTCAATATATTATCTTTCTACTTGATACAGAAAAGAATGTGTTTTACATTGGAGATACATCGATAAAACATAAAAATATTCACATTCTTTTTTTTCTCAGCAGAATATATATATATATATATATATATATATATATATATATATACCAATTCTACACATGGCTTCATCAACTGCCTGAAATTCAATATTAAAGGAGCAGTAAAGTTTCTAAGATTTCAGTCAACTGTAAGTTAAGATTTATGGAGCTTTGTGGATCCTGAGTTGTTTCACATAAAAGTCAAACTAATGTTCAGACATGCAAAACAGCTATATACCTTCTGCATTTGTACAACACGATGAAAGTTATTAAGGTCACAGATTAGTATTTCCTGTCTCTGGAGTTCTTCATTACACAACTGTAACCATATATTAAATTTGGCTTTCTCCTCCTCAAACTTAGTCAATTCCTCACAGGCAATTCGCAGATGTTTGACTCTTATGTCACTTGTTTTCTGGACCTGAAAATGGGAATATCATTGAAATATAATGTACCTATAAAGTTCAGTATAATCATAAAGCATCTTGAGGAAAGGTACATAAATAAAGATATCGAAAAATATGTGTGTGTGTGTGTGTGCGTGTGTGTGTGTATGTGTGTCTGCATGTATGAAACTTATTATTTTACAAATGAGGACTCATACATTTTTTTTTTTATTGTTGAATCAACATTTTACAGTCGGACAATCTGCCTTGGCAAATACAACTTGAAAATCATGTGACCCACCTTGTCAAATACAGCTTTAATATCATGTGACTCATCTTGTCATATATGACTTCCAGAGCATGTGACTCATCTTGTCATACTATATGACTTTCACAGCATGTATCTCATCTTGTTATATATGACTTTAGAATAATGTGACTCACCTTGTCATACATGACTTTTAAATCATGTGACTCACCTTGTCATACATGACTTTTAAATCATGTGACTTACCTTGTCATACATAACTTCTAAATCATGTGACTTACCATGTCATACATAACTTCTAAATCATGTGACTTACCTTGTCAAATGTTGCTTTGAGGTTAGATGAAAGTTGCTGTAACTCTGTCACTTGTTCCGGGGTAAGTTCTTCTTGGTGATGCTCTAAAAGCTGTTCTGTCTGATAGACTAAAGACAAGATTGGTTGCTGGTGTTTCTGAACATCATGATGTAGAGCCTGAAAGGGAATCAATTAGTCAAAAATCCATATTGAAAAAAGTCAATACCACATACATGTAAAATGTAACTGACATTTAAGTCAACAGATATATATTTCAGATGAAAAGGTTATATTTGAATTGTGCTGTATACCTCCAAAGTAACACATGTATATAATTACAAAAATCTCTGCAAAAGAGAGCATCCTAATATGAACAAAAAACACCAGAAATTGAATATGTACCTTTTGTGCTTCCAGTTGACTCTGAACTTTATATTTCTCATCACTGATTGGTTGGTCATCTCTTAAAAGTTGTTCCATATCTGACAACCAGTTTAACTCATTGTTTAGATCCTGTACCAACTTGTCGTAGGAATCAACAAGGCGTCCCTAAAACAATTGATCAACAAGACTAAGAAATAGCTTATATATCATTAGAAGAGGGATTTTAAAATTAGAAGCATTTCTGGAAAATTGCTGCAAAATTTGTTGCAAGTGCATCAATGTGCAATAAAAAGTTCAAAAACTACAAAGAATTAGAAATTAGATTTAAATTGAAAATGCAGAGAATCTGTTATTGCTGATCATAATGTCCAAATTCTGATCTTTAAAGCTTGGGAAATGCAAACTCTACTGCTTACTGAAGTAACTTATGAGTGCGTTGAAAAGATCAGTAAAAAAGTATTGCTTTTAAAATCACCTATAATTCTAATTTGATGCAGCAAGCATTTAACATTCAAATAAGTGGGCCTTGGATCATAAATTGGCAGCAAGTATTGATATGAAAATAATTCAATGAAAATTCATTCCAAAGAATTTAAGGAAAGTCAGATTAGGCAAACATTATATATATATATATATATATATATATATATTTCTATATGGTTTGAAAATCTACACTATAACGACTTCTACAAGAAAGTTGATACATGGAGGAATCTATAGCTACATTTCTACTTGGTTTGGTATAGATATAAATATACATACACACATATAATTTCTGTATATATATAGCGTAACTGGTTATCATATTCCATACAAATGTACTCAAATTGTTCACAGTTCATTCAACTTTCAACAGCATTCATTTACAATCCATAAATTAACCATGCTCATCAACACAGTAAACATGCCAAACTTCTCACAAATTCATGAATCATGCTTTCAGGGGAGACAACATGAATTTAAGAAAATAAAAAAAGATAAACAAAAGTAAATAAAATGATTTAATAGTGGGTTAATGCATTCCAATGAGGTTGTGAGTGGAGGGAAGTAGAAGTAACAGCTTAGGCTGGCATCTTGACTAACACCAAACTGAAAAATAGGTGAAATAAATCACTGAAAAAACAACAGCAAATCAATAAGCAATATGTCTGCATTTCAAAAGCTATAAATAGAAAAAAATGCCCCAAAGCCAAGAAATTTTTAGAACAAGTGAGAGAATGGTTACTATGATTTTGGAATGGGAAAAAAATCATCCAAATTTGAACACTGATTTTGAAAAAAGGCATTTTAAGGTACAAATGTGATGTGTTACTAATGAAAACGGCAACAGTTCTGGAAAACAATTTTTCTGGAATAATAACAACAGTTCTGCAAAACAATTTTCCTGGAATAATAACAATAATTTATAAATCCAGACAACTAACAGGCAGAACTCCAGAATCATTTTAAATATTATATAATAGGCAAGCATTGCAGCAAATATTTTCAACAACTTTATAATTTAAATGTGGCACTCCCAAGATATCTCATATATCTATATATATCAATCAAATAATGGATAAGTTTATTTTAGTTTATTTATAAACCGTTTATATGCAAATCATATGCTTACTTTGATATACACTAAAGTATGGAATGAATCATATCAAACACTGAAGTTGTGCATGCAATCAAGTTTTATATATACACAATTCAAATGGGTTTATTCCCAGACCATCTACTGGTTTGAAACATCATCTAATTAGGTAAAGCAATTAAGAGGCCTTCTGAAGGAAACTTATCTGTGATCTAATTAAAAAGGAAACTTATCTGTGATCTAATTAAAAGTATCTGTTCACTTGTAAATATAGGGTACAACTTGTCCTTTGTTGGTAAAATCAATAAGAACATGAAAAATATGCAGGTGACTCTTTATCACAAATGCCCCTGGGACAATCTTAAGTACATCGTCTAGAAATCTGGTACAGTGGAACCTGTCTCAAGAGACCACCACTGAAATTTAACCAAGTGGTTTTCAGAACATAGTCTCCAAAGACAAGTGGTCTCTGATGAGAGTGGTCTCTCAAAAAAGGTTCCACTGTTTCACATAAAATGTCATTTCAAATTCATAAAGAAAAATATCTGCATTGGATGGCAGATTTGGACTACAGAATATGTGACTTTACTCACGCAATGCATATGCATATTACTGTGATGGCTTCATCAGTTTCTAACTGTGCTTAATCATAAAATTCAATTTTTTTTGTCATTTCCAAGTTATCTTAAATTCTGACTTTTTATTCTTTCATTTTGCCACATATAAACACAATTGCTTAAAGTACCACAAGTGAATCACAGGCAGATACCCTTCAGAGAGCCTCTTTATTATGATACATAATTATATATTTTTTTAGTCCAGTAGGTGTTTGAAGAACACACCAATCAAATGACAGGTTCAAAACATAAATGTTCATCAAAGTTAGTCATTCAAGATGCAAGTTGTATCACTAATAATATTTCATATAAACTAAGTTAGGACAGGCCAAGTTTTATCTCTGTTTATTATTTACTGCTAATTGATTTCTAGCAAACAACATGGAAAAGAGAAAACAATAATTTGATCAAATTACATGTATACATATTCTCGTCATTGCAGACTTAAGTAACATTAATTTCATGTCACCTTCAAACCTGCTGGTAGTTTTACAAAAAATAACTTATTCACCCCTGAAGACACATTTAGACTGATCTAAGTCATTGACTTACAGAAGAGTCCAATGTTTCTCAGGGGTTGATGAGTTAACATGAAAGCAATTTATTGCCTTGATTAAGGACACTACAAACTAGGTGATGAAACGTTAAAACAAAGATATACCTTGGCGTTGCCTACATGATATAGATGATTGTCAATCATACACTTCATCCAAATTATTTACTGATTAAGTTAATGAAAATGAAAAAATAAACATTTAAAAAATAAAATCACAATACAGTAAACTTACGAAGACAAAACAAAAACAAAACCTTGTGCCTTACAGACATTTAAACAAGGATAGCACTCCTTAATACCCAGATTTATCTTTGTTCTGACAGATTTCAAATTACTGATATTTTGCACAAACATATTTGTCAGCTTTTTTATTCAGTAAAATCTGAAAGATTATTTGCAATAAATGACTAAGAAATATGTCAAGTAACTTAAAACCAGTAGAGTTTTGAACTTCAGACTTTTAATATCATATTTATTTTGCTATCTAAAAACAAGTATTATATCCTTGCATAGTTACCTGCATTGCTATGTTTTTGTTTTAAAAGGGGCATTAGCTGGTTGTTTTTTCATTGTTTCACCTTTATACTTCTTAAATTGATATACAGTAACAAAAGACAGCCATAACAATTCTTAAATTCCTATATATTTTGTGAAAATTGCTTTAGAAACCGAGGTATGGCATTTTTTTTTAAAATTGCAATGGATTAATTCAACCTTACTATTTGTATATGCATACCACAATGGGCCTGACCATATTTTCACAAAATATATAGGAATATAAGATTTTTTTATGTGTGTAAAGAGCTCTTATTGGTTACTGTACAAGTAGTGAAAGTAAAAAAAATCAAAATAATTTGTATTTGTTAAACACAACTAATGCCCATTTAAACAAAATAGTTCATCTTTAGAAAACAAAATTACATATCCTCTCCACATATCCTGATCAGTAATAGTCTGATAGCTACATTTTAGCATTGTCACAAACTGCTCCATATATCATTTCTGATAGCTACATTTTAGCATTGACACAAACTGCTCCATATATCATTTCTGATAGCTACATTTTAGCATTGTCACAAACTGCTCCATATATCATTTCTGATAGCTACATTTTAGCATTGTCACAAACTGCTCCATATATCGTTTCTGATAGCTACATTTTAGCATTGTCACAGACTGCTCCATATATCGTTTCTGATAGCTACATTTTAACATTGTTACAATAAAGACTTATCACCGACATCTTAGTATTGGGGTTTCTATCAGTTTACAATTGCTTGATTTACTTAGAATATTTTTGGTCCAAACTGTAAGTCCACGCCATGCTTTCAAGCAAGGAGCAAAATGACTTACCTAATAGAAGTGATACATATATGGAATCATCAAATATGTGAAGATGAAATATAATATTTTGTTTACATGACACAAATAATCAGATGTAAAATCAACATATAGAGATGAAATGCACAAGAAACATCTTAAGACTATTGTTAGTGAAGACATCTCTAAACTGGTAAAATTCGATATACTGTGTTACATACATGTAACAAGATGTTTAAACAATCTTTCACATGTCTATTGCCCTTAAATCATAACAATATGACATATAAAAATTTGCTTAAGCATCAAATTCTCAATTTTAGAGTTAGAAAATGCATTATGCCTGATTAAAAGTAGATACATTTTTCTCTAGAAGAAGTATGTGTAAGGTTTTCTGTCAAAAATTCACTGTCATATTTTGCAGTATTTCATACTGTAACTTTTGTACTGAACATTTTATATACTAGCAGATTTTAACTACAAAACCGCTGACCCGGATCAGGAAATTCAACACTTTTTTCTTACCCTCACTATTGACACGATACATAACAAACTCTTTTTTCAGATAATGTTGTTCAAAATCTTTATACAAAATTTGAAATAAATGATGTGAGTGATTAAAAAATGTGTACCTCCTGGAAATAACTTCACCCTACTTCTCAAAAAAAAATTTTGAGAAAATTTTGAGTTATACACAAGATTGTTTTGTTGGTGTCTTTATAAAATGACTTCAATTTGATTTTCACACACATAAACTAGCAAATATCCTACACATATTTCTGCATGAGAGATTGGGCTTAAAAATCATAGGGAATCATCATCAGGCATCATGCATTTTACATAACAATATCATGCAAAGAGAAATGCAAAACAAAATATAGATTGCAATTCTATTACTCGGACACAAATGTTATGTTGTCAAAGAATGCTTCACAATCAATCCTATATATTTCATTAAACATAATTATGCACTTCAATTCAGGATGAATCTAGATACAAGAATAATAAATCAATGACAGGAAATTAGTTACCAATGTTCAAGAAACATTGAATCATAGCAGTATGCATCCAACTATGATATTGTCTACTGGTTGTAGTGGTCATGTCACAGAGCATTCAAGGTCATCAATCAGGCGAAATCTATTGCACTGCCAAACACAATTGATAAAAGCAAAATGCAGTCATTGCCGTGGAAACTAAGCAGGGTAAATAAATTGTCATTCCATGGAAAATCCAAACTGCATTCCATTTCCATACCTTTCTCAAACCAGCCACCATATCATGGGCTCCTGGCTTCATTCTGCATTCATCTGTTGGTGTGCTATGAACACTGTTTTGACCTTGCGATGTGTTGATAAAATTTTGACTCTTTTGTGGAGCTGGAGTGTCCATGACATGACCGACAGTGAGGAAATCCTTATTCTGATATTTGTCTTTGCTTTCATCCTCCAATGACATGGTTCTGCCATTTAGAGTATCAGATGATGAACTAGGGTTGTCCTTTTTGTACTTAGCATTCATAATTATCTGTTTAATGATATCAGATGATAACGGAATGAGCCAGGAATTACCATCCTTCTTATCTGTGTTTGAGGAGTCCGTTGTAGACAAATCAGAAGAACTACTTGCTCTAGAACGATTTCCAAGTGAAAATGGCCTGGATAAAACAGGGCCAAATGGTGTCTCTGCCATGTAGCGAACTTTAGCGTGTTCAAAGCTTGGAACTCCTTGAACATTTAAAGAGGTGCAGCTGTTATTACTTTCTCGTAGTCCTTCCCGTGGACTGCTACTGACAATTAAACCAGCTGCAATAGCATCATGAAAATTATAAACTTGATTATTCATCAGATTGACATAAACATTTTCTTCACTTTCAATGATTTTCCTCTCAATAGCAGTTTGTAGAGTAATAACAATGCCATCATGAGTTAGGTCTCTTATTTCCTGACATAGAGGTGTAACTATTTCCATCTCAATCATTTCTCGAAGTGTATGTTCTTTTCCTGTTGCAGGATCTACAAATTTACAAATTTTGCCATCATAGAGACCCTGATTTACAGCACTGTACAGAGTTAGTCCTTTTGGACTCAGTATAAATCCCTTGTCCATTGCTTCTGATAATGTCATGGATTCACCTGTTTGGGGGTTTTTGAATTCTCCAGTATTGACGTCAATCATGCCGAGACTAGCTGCCCGGCGTAGTGTAATTGGTTGAATTGTATCAGGATCAATGACTTGAGAATTAGAACGGTGGAGGACTCCTGATGCAAAAGCTTCATGCAATTTGACCCTCCCTCTGCTCTGATCACTTGATAAAATCTCCTCCACATAAATTTCCACTGAACTCCTTGATTCTGAATCACTTGTGTTTGATAATCCTTCTGTAATGAATCCTTTGTTAAAGGCATCTCTCAAAGATATTGATTCATTAGCCTCAGTCCTGTATTTGCCATAGACAGGATCTACTATGCCTTGATCAACTGCCTCCTGAAGAGCAATCAGTTCTCTATTATGTGGATGAATGACTTCCCTTGCTTTAGCATTTATAAGATTGTTTTGCATTGCTTCCTGCAGAGTGAATTCTTTACCAGTAAACACATCTTTTACTGATCCATTGTCTAAACTCACGAGACCTTTCTGTAGAGCTTTACACAAAGTTCCTATCCTAAAGGTACTTTGATCATTTTCCACTGCTTTAAGAAGAGAATCTAAAGATGCGGACAAATTTTTGGATGTCTGTGTCCAGTCCATATTATTTTCTAATTCCAAAATCTCAGGAGATGCTTTCTTGGGTTTGATCTTTAAATTAATTCCATCATATTTGTTTGGATTTAACCTCTCAATCAGAAATCCACTGTCCAGGGCTACTTTAAAGCTGATGCCTTCTTTCTTTTCAAATCCATTTTCCTTGTTATTTTGGCCCAGTTCTGAATTGTCACATGACAAAAGCAGTCCATTATTTATAGCCTCTATGAAAGGAATATTTTGTTTTGAAGACTGGTCAACAAAAGTCACTGCTGACACATCCAACAGACCCTTGTCTATAGCCTGACTGAGCGGGATGTTTTCCATGGTATTTGGATCTAAAAAGTTTGCATTTTCAGTGTTGATCAATCCTTGTCTCAAAGCTTTTCCAAATTTGATATTCAGAATTCTTTGAGTAACTATGTCTGGTACATGTCTGTTAGAAGCTGCTGAAGTTTTTGGATCTGAAGAAGCCGACATTCTAGGTAATTTGTATTTTACATCTGGTACTGACTCCCCTTCCATAGATCTTGTTCTTTTTCTAAAATCAATAACTTTTGAAAATTTGTTACACAAACTCCGGCCATTAAGAATATAGCCACTTTCAAGAGCGTCCATAATTTTGAACTGTCTACCATCACTACATTGAATAATTCCACGATTTACGTCAAATAATTCTGATTCGATGGCATCACGGAGAGTGGTGACAATATCATTACTAGGATCTTTGATAAGAGTTTCTTCCGTATCAATAAGATGTTTTCCAATGGCCTCTTTTAGGGTGCATCTGTCCTCATCAATCATACTTTGCATTCTTAATGTTGTATTATTTAATAACCCATAATGCACTGCTTCATCAAGTGTAACTTTGGTAAAAGGTACATCTACAACTAATCCCTCCTCAGCTGCTTTTTCAAGAGGAATACTCTTCATGTTATGTCGGTCGAGTATTGAACCTGTTTTCTCACTGACAATTCCTTTGTCTAATGCCTCTGAAAGGGCCATAAATTTTTCCACCTCTGGATTGAGAATACGTGATCTTATTCCATGAATTAATGAGGTTTTCAAAGCCTCAGCCATTGTAACTGAGGAACTTATCCTTGGATCATAGAACGTACATCTGTGTCTCTCAAATATGCCTTCTTCAACAGCCCGCTTGAGTCCAAACAGTGGTTTCCCAAATCCTTTCCGTTTCAATAAATCTGCTTGTGCCGACAAGCTCATATCCAAGATGTGCCTTGCCTGTGCAAATGAGTTTACATTGGAATCTTTAAGCAGATCAGCTACAGCAGATAATATTGGTTGTATTTCTTTTTGTCCAGCTCTAAATATTAATCCTTTTGACACAGCCTCTGGTAGACTAAGCTGCCTTTGATACATCCCACTTCCTGCATCTAAAACACCCCTCTGAATGGCTTCGTTGACACTAAGCATTCCTCTATCAAGGACTAAAACCTGTGGTAGTTCAGCATCAATAAATCCACTTGAGATTGCCTCAATCAAGTCAAGTTTTTGCCCAGTTCTTGGATCAATAATTTTTTGAGTGTCACTTTCATAAAATCCCAGATTAACAATGCTCGACAGAGCAAATCCTTGAGAAGGTATATCTATCACTAAATCTGTGTCTATTGCTGACACAAGATCAATTTTATGTTGAGTTCGTAAGTCCAACATTGACCCATCAATGTTGTTTAATATTTTGGTCTCAAGAGCTTGAGATAATGGAATGTAGCGGTCAATATTTGCATCCTTAACTAATGTATGTTCATCACTGATGACACCAATCTCTATAGCATCCGTTAGAGTAAGACAGACATGTGACAATGTATCCTTAATTCTCAATATTTCTTTTTCAAAAACACCTTTCTCTACAGCAGATTTGAGACTAAATGCAGGATACATAATATTTTGCCTGAGCAGTCCAGTGTCTAGAGCCATTTTCAGATCAAGGTAAGTTTCCCTTCTGCTATCAAATACTTTACATTCTTTGATGTCTAAAATACCAGATACAACTGCTTCCTCAAAAGACAATAGTGTATCTGTTAGTGTATTTTTTATGACGATATCACCACAATGCACTAATCCACAACTAACAGCCTCCTCGAATGATTTAATGTCCCCATTCCTGGGATCCATAAAATTGCCCAAAACTTGATTGTAAACACCTTCATGAATGGCATCAACCAAATTCAGATCTGAGCCACCTGTATTTTGAAGGATAAGTCCTTTAGACACAGCCGTGCCAAAGCTGATTCTTCTCCCATCAGGAAACCTGTACTCTCCAGTGATGGGGTCAACGACTCCCTCTGATATAGCGCCATCAAGTGTAAGCAATGTCCTGGTGGTCATATCACGAACAAGTATACAGTCTCGGTCAATAATACCAGTATCCATGGTACCAAGAAGAGAGATTTGGAAACCAGAGGAAGGATCCCGGAAACCATTACTGTCCTCCATAAAACATTCCTCTTCCAGTTCAAACAAGCCATATTTGGGTTGATTTGTCACATCTATAAGAAGTCCTCTTTCTATACTTTCAATAATTGAATATGCTTCTCCTGACAAGGAATCCACACAACTCCCTGATGTCAGATTTAAAAGGTCAGCATCTAGAGCAGCTTCAAAATTCAGAATATTACCACTTTTTGTATCTCTTACTTTCATGACATTGGAATCCAACATACCACTAAGTACAGCTCTAGAGAATGTGATTTCTTCCTCTGTGTCTGGTTGAATAAACATCCCCAGCGACTCATCGAAAAGTCCCTCCTCAATTACTTCCGAAATAGAGAGACTAAATGGGGCTTTGCAACTCACAACCAGTCCCTTTTGAAGGGCAAAATTCAGAGCTATTGGCAATCCTGATGATAACATCATTCTTCCTGACAGAGGGTCAATGATTCTTTTATCGATGGCCTCCTCAAGAGTCAAAATATCCTTACTTACTGGATCTCTTACTAGAGACTCTTTATGAACTAGACTCCTTTCAATGGCCTCAGCAAAGGGGACGGATTCATCTGTGTTGACATCTCGAACAGTGTTACTAATAGGATCATACAAGCCATTATCAATGACATCATCTAAAGTTACTGGAAGGTCTGACAATAAACAAAGATCTATGGAATGTTTTCGTTTGTGCTTTGATTTAAGAACTGAATACTCAACCTCCTGACTTGAATCCATTGCTGTAACTTTTCTATCTTCATTTGATTTAATTTCACCAACAAATGTCACTCTCTTTGCCTGTCTAGAATCTCGTCTGTTCACAAGGTTTTTATCATACACAAGCCCAGAATCACAAGCCTTATCAAAGGAAAACCACTTTTCTGTTTCAGTGTCTTGAACAAAATGGCCTCTTAAATTTCCTCTTTGTGGTCCAATGCATGGTTGTTCACTAACATCCAATACTTTCACTATGCCCAAATCCTTGCCTTCATCAATTGAAAGTCTTCTACCTGATTTTTTATCTAGAATGTCTACACAAACACTCTCGTTATCAACATTTTTAAGACTTCCTCTTTGGAATGGTGCACTATTCACTGCGAATGAATTATAATGTGATTTATCAAATATTTCCAATTTACTCTCTAAGTGTGCATCTGTGATTAAATTTCTTTCAACAGCAGTTCCAAAATCCAAAGTATTGCCTTCCTTATTATTGATATAATGACAATCATTACAACTTATAATCCCTTTTTGAATTGCATCATTTAGTGTCACCATTTCCATATTTTCTGGATCTTCCACTAAAGTTCTTTCTGCATCAAGTATTCCACATTTGAGTGCTGCTCCAAAGGAAAAATTTGTTTCAGTGACTGGGTCATGAAAAAGTTCACTTTTAGGGTAAAAAAGTCCTTGTTTTACAAACTGAGATAAGGTTCTTTTCTCACATACTGGGTTCTGTTTTCTGTGGACAACACTGTGGCCATTTCTCTTCTTCTCAGAAATAACATCATTATCACTGTGTTGACATTTACTCTCCTGAAATCAATATTACAGATTATAATTTCCTGCAACAAAAATGATTTATTATAAGGTCATATTGATGACCTCCAGAAATCTTACCTTGCTATAAGGATCCCGGACATTACATCTCTAGCATGTATATTACTTTTACTAAGTACATGGTACTTAGCCAAGACAAATTATCTAATTTAATATTTTTAATTGATTTTGACTGATTAGCCTAAAATAACACAAATATCACTTACATGCATAAGATACAATGTTAAGGATTCCTAAAAATAAAGGTAAGATTTCTTTTCCTGTTACAGTGAAACTTGTCTGAATTATTCAATATATTTTCTTGATCTTTTTGTTAAAGTACAGAAAATCATGCATACACTGCTGATTGTATATTTTCATTTAATTTTAGAGACCAAGAATGTTTATTCTGAAAAGTTTCACAGTAACACAGAGCATCTTGAATTTTCAGCACCCCAAATTAACCTTATACTGCACCTGTATCATCCCATCATGACTGCATGCACAACCTTGAATATGAGTTCTGCATATACACCCATCATTACCCTATCATCTTACAGAATTCTTACCTCATCTTGATGTGTGGAAGGAGAACTGTTGTCTAAGATAGGGGGCACTCTGTCCCCAGCTACCTTTATCTCACTTCTACCCTCCAAATCCTCAACACTGACATATCCTGCACGGGCAGCATCTGGCATTGCCATTGTCTCTCCTGTGTGAACGCTCACCACTTGTCCTTTAGAGTTCACAAGAAATCCTGGTTTGACTAAAAATGTAGCTGTTCCACTGGTCACTTTAATTTCAGTTGCACTTTTTGAAACTACTAAACCAGTTTCATCCTGAATAACTTCTTCCCGAGGTGAAAATGCAGATCCTTCTTTTACTACCAAAATTTCATCTTTTTTCAAAATGCCAATTGTTTTGTCATCTTCCTCCTCATCATTTGTAGAATCTTCATCTAATGTACTGATTTTTGGTTGAATATACCCAAGTTGCATTGCAACTTGTAGAGGTACTTTTATTCCTGATTTTGGATCTTTGAACTCTGAAGAAATTAGATCCAAGTCCCCAGATACGATGGCATCAGTAATTGATGATGGTTTTTGTGTACACGGTAAAAGTGACACATTTTCAGTCTGCTGTATCTCATCCATTCCCAGATATCCACAAATAACTGCCTCATCTATAGGCAATTCTTCACCTGATTTTGGGTCATGGAAAATCCCAGTGGTAGCATCCACTAAACCACTTCTCATGCCCTCACTAAGAGTAAGTAATTTGTCTAACTTACCAACATTGACCCCTGTTTCAACTTTCTGTTTGTCAACTTTGCCTTGTGTATGACTCATATTGGTCATAGAATCAATTTCATCACATGTGCCACACAAAGAAGGATGTGCTTGGGAGCCTTTCAGTACTACAACAGAACCAGCATGTTTTTCTTGCTTAACGGACACCGGGGACAGAACTAATTTTGTTAGAGCTTCCTCAATTGAAATAGAAGACCCTGTAGCCCTGTCCCCGAACATCACGTTTTTTGGATGGATTAAACCTTTCTGAAGGGCTTGTTGAAAGCTGAGAGAGGTAGTGTCCCCTTTTGGGGAGGGGTACTCATAAGCTTGTCCTGTATCTCTGGTTAGTAAACCATTACATATAGCCTCATCAACAGTGTATTTTTTACCACTGTGTGGTTCAGTGTATGTTCCAGTACTTGTGTCAATAAATCCTTGGTGTAAGGCATCTTTAAAAGTTACAGTTTTGAAATCTTTTATCACTTTGTCAGCTCTGACAAGTCCCCTTTTCATGGCCTTTGGAACAGACATGACTTCCCCTGTTTTAGTGTCTAGGAAATTTCCTTTTGTATCAAGAATTCCTGTCTCTAGTGCCTCATTCACTTCGATGGACCTACCAAGGGCAGTATCTATAACACTGGTAACACTAAAGGTGGTGTCTGGTTTCTTTGATGTAACCTTGGTTTCAGTAGTGGTCACGCTTTGTACAGTACCACTGACTTGTCCTTTGGTAAATGCTTCTTCCATGGAAATTTGACTTCCAGTCAATGTGTTTGTGTATGTTTGCATTTCAGGGTCAATTATTCCTTTTTGTTTTGCTTCATCTACAAGCAGTTCTTTTCCAGTGACAGGATCCAACACTAAGGCAATATTGATTTCCTTGAGGTCATTAGATTTCTTGTCAACAAACTGACTTTGAGCAGTATGACTTCCCTCTATTAACTTGCTTTTCAGTGCCTCTTCAATGGGCATTGAAGCTCCAGTCCTATGATCATAATATACTTCCCGATCTGTGTCAATTATTCCCTTTTTGATAGCCAAAGACCCAGACATTTCTTGACCAGAGAATGGGTCTCTGACCTTGAGTACTACAACATCTCTCACAATAACAAAATCTTCTGTTATCTTCTGAAAGGGCTGCATATCAACTTTCAGGAGTCCTCGTCTAGCAGCTTCCTCCACTGGCAAGTTTTTACCAGTTCTTGTATCAAGAACAAGTCCTTTATCTGGGAAAAATATTCCTTTGCTAATTGCTTCTTGTAGAGGGATTTCCTGCATTGTTAATGCATCAACTACTGACTTCACAGTCAATGAGTCCTGTGAAACAGCAGTTACCACTGGAGCTTTCAGGTCTGCAGTAACTACTAGCCCCTTCCTGATGGCATCCAACATTTCCAATGTCTGTCCAGTGTGTTGGTCAAGGTATTTACAGAGTTCTCCATCAACAATTCCCCTTCTGATTGCTTCTTGAACAGGAATCATCTCATGATATTTGGCATCAAAGACTTCTGTAACTGCAAAGGTTTTATTACCCAACTGGATTTTTGATGCCTTGGTTTTGCCGTCGTCTTTTGTACCAATGTTTGCAGTAACAAATCCTCTTTCAATAGCTTGTTTTATAGGAAGCCTTTCCCCAGCAATAGGATTGATATAGACACCTGTCTTTATATCTAAAATCCCTCGTTCTATTGCATCCATAATGTTTATGTTCCTCCCTGTTTCTGGGTCAACTACAGACTTGATATCAAAGGATGTGGTCTCAGTTATAGTCCCCATAGCTGAAGGTGATGTTGATGTTTTTCTTTCTGTCTTAACTAGACCTATATCAATGGCATGTGTTATGGATATTACTTTGCCACTTTCATCTCTATACTGACCACTGTGTGTATCTATTATACCTTTTTCAATGGCCAGTTTTACAGGAATGAACTGTTCTGTTTCTGGGTCCAGAACAGATTTGAGATGGAATGATTCAGTCGGAATGTTTTGTTCATCTACCGGAGCCTCGGAGTAGGAATGTGTATGCTGAACAGCTTCACCTTTCACAAACCCTTTCTTTAATGCATCACTTATTGTAATCTCATCCCCAGTCCTGGTATCCTTTAGAATTCCAGTTCTTAGATCCAAGATATTCTTCTGTACTGCAACAGGGATTGGTAGCTGCTCCTGTGTTGCTGGATCAACAATGGTATCAACCTTAAGTGACTTTGTATGAGTTATTGTGTCATGTTTGGAAGTGTCATACTTCTCAGTAGTAGTCAAAGATGCATCCACATCTTTGACAGCCACCAAATTCTTGCCCACAGCATCCATTATTGACATCATGGAACCCTGTTGATGGTCAAAATAGGTCTTGCCATCATGGTCAACTATTCCCCTCTTTATTGCATCCTGTAGACTCAACTTCTCACCAGTTTTTGCATCCATGACTGATAAAATTGTCAATCGTTTCTTTTCTGAAAACATCACATCAGCATGAAAACCTTTGTCAGTTGTTTTTTCCCTGGTTGATAAACTATCAACAATCTTACCATTTATGTATCCCAAGTCAAGAGCTTCCATAACACTGAATATCTGTCCTGTCAGTGTGTTCGTAAATGTTCCCTCATGAGTATCTACAATCCCTCTATCTAAAGCAGGTTTTAATGGGATCTCTTTGCCAGCTGCTGAATCCCGAACACATGCCACTTGAATTCTACTGGTCACTTTCTCCACAGAGTCTGTTTTGGGTGCCTTGGTTCTTCGAATTGTATCAAATGACTGCACATGTTTGTATTCACATACCTCCAGAAAGTCTGGCTGTACAAACTTTACAATAGTAGAATGGATATTTACTGGGTATTTTTTCTGTGGAATGGACAAGGATGGTTGTTGTGGGGCTTTTATTTGATGTATTGAGGCTGTGTACTCATGATCATTGTAACCACTACCAGAAAAATTCTGTGCACCAGATTCTGGGGTTTGGACCGACAGGGAATCTTTTAGTTTTGACAAACCAAGCACTGGGGCTGCCAAAATTGCAATGAGTCCAATTTTGGCTGCTTCTTTCAAACAATACCTTGATTGTGTTTTTCTGTCGATAAATTTTCCAGATTTTGCATCAATAATTCTGGCCCCGATACCCTCATTCAAAGTCATCATTTCTCCATACTTCACATCATAAATTTGACTTTCCCCATTGATGAATCCCCTGTCAATTGCTTCCTCCAGAGTCATGTGCCTTCCTGTGGCCTTATCAAAGAACCTTCCAGATACCTCATTGAAAAGACCAGTTGCTATTGCTGCAGTGAGCGTTAAATTTTGAGGGAGATCTGTCTCTGATACTGGACCATCCATAGGATCAATTAACTGATTTCTAATAGCATCTAAGATTGCTATTCCAGATCCTGTTTTGGGGTCTTTATACTGCTGCGTTTTCAAATCAATAAGCCCATGTTCCAGGGCCTCAGTAAATGACAATCTGTTCTCAAGACTGACTGTCCTCAACTTCATGGGTCTTAGCTGCACTCTAGTCATTTCCTCAATTTTTCGCTCAGAACGTTCAGTTTGAGATACCGCTAAGAGGGATCTATGGTCAGCTTCATCAATGAATCCATACTGAATAGCAGCGGCTAATGAAATTATGTCACCGGACTGTGGGTGTCTAAATGTACCACTATCCTGGTCCACAAGACCTTGTTCAATGGCTTCAGTCAGAGAGAGATTGACCGAGTCAGTGATTTTATTCTGTGATGTATCATCAGTTAAAATTTCCTCAGTATATGTTGTGATGCTGTGTCCTGGTTGCGGTATTAAACCTTCATATAAAGCTTCCTTTAAGGTAATTCTCTCACCTGTGCCTGTATGAACCAACCGCCCAGTCTCTGGGTCAAAAATGTTCTTTTTCATAGCCTCAAATAAGCTAATAATTGCACCTGTTCGAGGGTCTATTATGCAAGAGTTTTCAATATCTAAAATATTTTTCTCAATGGCAGCTTGAACTGTGATAGGCTTTTTAATGTTTGGAATGTACACTTTACCATTATGAGTAACATTTTTATCTTCTTTAACCAATTCGTTTAATGACCATGGACCTTGATAAAAGTTTTGTTGGACACTTACTTGAACAACCTTTGTTGGTTTTAGTTTTAATTCACCCTTACTCTCAAGTATTGTATTTACTGATTGTTTGCTTTCATGCATTGCACTAGTTTGTTCCCATTGTTCAGATTTCATCATTTTTGTAAGTTCCTGTGACTGAACCAATCTTGGAGTGCTTGTTTTGACTTCATCATAGACAGTCTTTTTGACATTCATTTTCTGAATCTCCTCTAGTTTCTCTGTGATGATTGTTAATGTTTTAGCTGTCTGTATATCAATATAGTTCCGATTGACAGCTTCAGAAATTGTAATGCTTTCCCTTGTTTCCTTCACAATAATTGTCCCATCATCCCAGTTAATTTCAATCGCTGGTGTTTTAGACTCAAATGCAGCAGATTCTGCTAATTTTTCAACTGTCTCTGAATCCAGGAGACCTTTTTGCACGGCATCGGGCACATTCATTACATCGCCTGTTGTATTTATTATGACCTTTCCGGCCAACCAATCAATGGTGAGGTCATCTTTTGAAATGAGACCAGTAGTAGGAGAAGTCAGGGGGGAGGCTTGTTGAAGCTCTGTAGCAGATATAGAAGGGATTGTAGGGATTTGAAAGGTCTTTTCTTCAATAGAGATTGTTTGTGAGGCTGAAAGGGA
Source organism: Atrina japonica (assembly GCA_030159075.1). NCBI lineage: Eukaryota > Metazoa > Mollusca > Bivalvia > Pterioida > Pinnidae > Atrina > Atrina japonica. The sequence goes on along the minus strand of BROG01000091.1, from coordinate 1,414,662 downwards.
TGACAATGAGGAAGAAGGAGGTTGGGAAGCTATATTAGAAAAAGAGAAGATAGGAGGGGTTGCAGGTCTGACATTCTCCTCATCCTTTGCGCTCTCAAAATCATCATCTGTCTGTCCAGTAGCACTTTTATCACTTACCAAGGAACTGTAATGATACTGTTCATCAGAGTGCTGGTATCCATCATTTTGAGTTTCACTCTCTGGTCGAGATACAGATATCCTGTCTGTAGGTTTGGTATACACAATTGTTGTCATAGGTTTCCTGTTGTACTCCTCTTCTTTAAGCTGATGGCTAGAGTCTCCATTGGTCCTGGTTTCTGTCACAGAAAATTTACCTCTATCAGCTACAGATTCCCTTTGGAAAACTGGGGAAAACTTTGATTTGGTGGACATTTCACTATCTGGTTTTGGAGAGCTAACAGCATCAGGTCTGGAGCTGTCTTGTTTCCTCTTCACTGCATCATAGATTACTTTTCCTGCTAAAACAGGTGCTCCAACAACTGCAAGTAATCCAAACTTCACAGCTTCTTGAGGTGTCAATTTTTCACCAGTTCTCTTATCACAGATTATTCCACTTTTTCTCTCTATCAGACCTTTTCTAAATGCTGAGTCCAGTGGAACCATTTCTCCTGAGTTTGTGTCTAATATCGTAACATCCTCTGCTCTCAAATGACCTTCCAGCAATGCTTTGTCCAACGGAACAATTTCCCCAGTCAGTGTGTCATATAACTGTCCCATCTCTTCATTGATTACATTGGCTATTAGACCATCTTTTATTGCCTCTACAAGAGGTACACTTTTACGTTTCGCTGAATCATTAACTTCACAGATCTGTCCATCTATCAATCCTTGTCTCAATGCTAGATTCAGTGACAGTTTTCTGCCAGTTTCTGTATCCTCAATGGTGATATGATTTCCATCAATTATATTTCTGTTAACTGCTTCTTGCAGTGTCAGTTTCTCTCCTGAAAGAGGTTCAAGGAACTTTCTTTCCACACTATCAAAGAGTCCAGCTTTTACGGCATCCAAAAGATTAAGAGGACCTGGCTTTGCAAACTGACTTGTGATTTTGGGACTGATAACAAATTTGTCATTTTTGCATTGTGTATAATTCATCTTCCCAGTTTTTGGATCAATTAATCCTTCTCTTAAACAATCTTGCAAACTAAGAGTTTTGTCACCAGTAAGACTTATGAGGGCCTGCTTTCTTGGGTCAATGAGTCCATCTAACAAAGCTTCTTGCAATGACAGTAGTTTTCCAGTTTTGGGATCTCTGACTTTCCCAGAAGTTGGGTCCACCAATCCTATATTAACTGCTTCAGTGTATGAGAAACCCTCTGGTGCAGAAAATGTTTCTAGTCCAACAAATTTCTTTTCTGCTCTCATTTTTCCTGTGTCTGTCACATCAAATATCATTGGCCCATCATTTCCATTAATTCCTCCATTCATTTCCATATCAAAACTTTGTTCAACGTCAGTTGTATAGTTCAGCACTTCCTCTGCAAAAGAGGAATCTGGAGTTTTCTCCCCTTTCATACCAGTCTTCTCTAAATGTATGTCAACAACACTTGGTGATATTCCATTCTCTCTTAGTAATGGAGGTTGTATTGACTCAGATGATTCATTTTGTAGTCTCTCAATTTCTGCTGCATCAGTTGCCTTGGAAATCTGTAAGAAACCCAGTTGCAAAGCAGATTCCAGTGGAATTCTTTTCACTGTCCTTGTATCCAGGAATGTCTCTGTTTCCATATCTATTAATCCAAGATTAACTGCCTTCATAACAGACATCTCTATTCTAGTTTTGGGGTCAATAACACATGATATGCTCTTAAGTGGGAACTTCAAATTTTCAGCCACAAAGGCACTCCTCATAAGTTCTTCCTCTCGTTTTTTGCCTGTGACATCTGCATGAATCAGTCCCTTGTTCAGAGCTTCACTGATGGGAAGTTCCTCACCAGTTCTGGGGTTCATGTACACACCCCTGTTAATATCCAATACACCATTCAAGACAGCATCATCATACGAGATCATTTCCATTGTTCTTGGATCAATGACACTACTGATGCTGAATGTTACTGTTTCTGATACAATGTCTTCCACTAAAGTAGCTTCATCCGCTTCCAGTTCTGTGGCAATGTGGATGCTATGTATATCTGAGCTTGCACTAGACTCTTTTGTAGAAGTTGTGGCAATGGCTAATTTCTGCTCTATTGCATCATTTATGGACATAATTTCACCAGTGACTAGATTGTGATATGTGCCATGATGCTGGTCAATGATTCCTTCTTCTGCTGCTTTAGTTATGGAAATTGTTTCTCCAGACCGAGGGTCGATGACCCAGGATACTGTAAGTGTGGTCATTTTAGTGGTGATTATCTTGCTGCTGTCACCATCAGCATTAGATGTCACCGAGGTCAACTCAGCATCAATTAATTTTTTCTCGATAGCCTCTGGAACACTCATTTTTTCTTTCGTTCTCAAATTATGATAAACTCCATTGTGCTCATCTAATATTCCCTCTTTGATAGCATCTAAAACAGAAGTATGCTTTCCAGTTATTGGATGAACAACACTTTTCAAGGTATAGTGTTTGGTTTCTCTGATGAAGCCTTCTTCTTGAGGTTGTGGTACACTGCTTACATCTGCAAGAACATATCCCCGATCTACAGCTTCACTGATACGCATACATTTTTCATTTCCAAGGGGATCTAATCCTTTATATATTCCTCCTTCCCTGTCAAGAATACCATCTTTCACTGCCTGACTAATGGAAATTTTTTGTTGTGTTTTTGGATGAATCACACCAGTGATTGAGAATGATCTAATATCTTGTACAGATGTGTCTTGTCCAAGTCCTACAGGCTCATCCATTTCTTTGCCAGTTAGAAAACCTTTGCTGATTGCATCCACAATTGTATACTTCTGTCCAGTAGTAGGATGTATGAAACACCCTTTTGACATATCAAGAAGGCCCCTCTTTACTGCCTCTTGAGGTGAAATCCTCTCTTTTGTTCTGGGATCTAGAGCACTTTTAACAGCTATATGTCTGGTTTCACAGACAACACTTTGTGCCACTGCAGGACGTGATATGGTGGTAGTAGTGAAGGAAAAACCTAGATCTCCTTTTCGCACAAGTTTTGATTCAGTCGTTGAAGAGCCTGGCTGTAATGCAACTTGCTTTGTGGATACCTCTTTTAGCCACTTCTCTGTCTCATCTAACTCCTCTGGGTCTTCCACTGTATATTCAGGAGGATGAGGCCATTCTGAAGAAAGACGTAACAGCCCCTTTTCTACAGCTTCTACCAATGGCATAGATGCACCAGTATTGGGATCTCTGAATGTTCCTGTTTTTTCAATTAAAAGTCCCTTTTCCAGTGCTTCAGCCACTGAAATAGCCCTGAAATTAGCTTCCTCTTGTCCTGGCTGTAGCTTTGTAATCACAGTGGTATGGGTTGTAGCAGAACAAAGAACCTCCATCACCATTTGGGCGTCATCAGTTGATATCAAGCCCTCTTTGGTAGCTTGTTGTAATGTCAGCGTCTCCCCTGTTTTAAAGTCACATATTTTTCCTTTTGAAGGATCTAAAAGTCCAATCTGTATTGCTCTCAGGATAGATACATTTTTACCGACAGAGTCTTTCATTGAGGTTTCCTTTGTTAATTTGTCTACCACATTTTTATCAACAAACCCCTGGCTACCAGCAGCTCGGAGCAAAACTCTCCTGCCCGAGTTTGTATCTTCATATTCACCACTGTTACTGATTATTCCCCGTCTTAATGCTTCTGCTACCGTCAATGTTTTCCCTGACTTAGTATCACTAACACAGGGCTTAGCAAATACTACTTCCTCACTAACTAACTTCAAATTGCCTTGTACCAAGGCTTCTGAGATAGGTTTTGCTGGTGCAGCACCAGGTGGCACATAAAGTCCTCTTGAATCTAGAAAGCCTTGTTCTATAGCTTCTGACACAGACAAAACGCCAGTTTCCTTGGGATTCATTACACATTTAGTTGTATCATCCAGCAGACCAAGATCTACAGCATCAGAAAATGACATGACCTTACCAGACTGTGGGTCAATGATATTTCCCTTGTCTGTGATGGTTCCGTCTGCAAGTGCTTTAGGTAAAGTCAATGGTTTGTTCAGAATTTGTCTCTTATATGCTTCATCCAGTGGGATTCTTTGGCCATTAGCCTTATCAATATATCTTCCTGACTCTGGGTCTAACAAATTTTTACTGACTGCTTCAATCAGTGTGATGTACTCGCCTGAGGATGGATCTTTAATTTCCTTCTTTGAGGGACTAACATAGCCTTTCTCCACTGCTTCCAGGATTGTCATTTGTGTCCCAGATATAGGATCTCGTATAAGTCCATGCTCTGGGCTGTAAAGCTCTTTTTCCACAAGTTCTGCTATTCCCAGTCTAACATCTGTGGAGGAAAGATTAGCATCACCAAACACTGCTTGTGACTGTGTAATAGATGTCACTGTAAATCCATCTCCACATAACTGTTTGGCTGTTTCACCAGATATAATGTCTTTTGCAACAGCCTGGTGAATTGGAATGTGTCTTCCAGAGGAAGGATCTCTAATAGAACCTTTCACTGGGTCAAAAAGTCCTTTTTGCATAGACTCCATTACTGTACATTGCTTTCTGGTAAAACCATCTGTAACTCCTGATGATGAAGCTAATTGTCTTTGTAATTCCTTTGTCACATAGCCACGACTGCAAGCTTCACCATATGATAGTCTTCTCTTTGTTGTGGGGTCATAAAAGTTTCCTGTTTTGGGGTCAAAAAGACCTGTCTTTATAGCTTCAACAATGTTCATTTTTTGACCTGTTTTTGGATTCAGGACAGCTGTCACATAAATTGTGGATCCTTTTGGTGCCACATTTTCTTGTTTGACTGTGACTAAAATCTGTGAAGTTAGTGGTGGTTTGTAGTCAACCTCATCTTGTTGGTACAATGCTGAAACACTTGTTATACTTGCTACCTTTTTGGATAATCTATTTTTAGATTCTGGTGGGGGCGACATTATTCTTTTCTGAACACGTGGGCTGATTGATGCTGTAGTTTTAATATTCACTGTTGGTTTTAGTGCCGGTTCTATACCATTTTGTACTTTAGTAATTCTCACATTTCTCTCTAATGTAGGAGGGGGATCTGTTTTTTGTGCATGCATCGTCACCTGAGTCACAAAACTTTTTGTTGGAGCTCCATAGTACTGTCCAGGCATGCTAGTGTAACTTTCAAATTCCGACAGCTGTTGGAAAAAGTCCTGCATATCATCATCCACCAGCACGGATGACCTTTTAGCCAGTTCGGCACGGAATGTACGAAGTAAAGGAATTTCTTCATCTATCACCATTTGGAACTGCAAATAGATAACAAAAAATGCAACTGAGAATTTATAAACAATTTATGAAGTTTTGAGCCATTCTTGGTCATATATGAATCCACACATAGAGTGTACAGACATCTTATATTAATGAGCAAAATAAAATTATATTTTTTACAGACTTTCCAGTAAGTCCAAACATTTCTCATTGACTGAACAAAGCAACTAAAAAATGAAGAGAGATTATCATAATCATGGTGTTAAACAGCCAAAACCAAACCGGATTTTAAGAAATTCCAAAATAAAACATCTCCAAGTCACTTTTTTTAAATCAACAATCTATTAGACAATCAGTGTTTGGATGAAGCTAACGGAACACATTATATGGGATGTGGATGATGGAACACATTTTGATGAGTTTGTAAGTGTCATGTGATGGTGTTGACAGAACATACTAAGTTTTCTCAGTTGTTCATCTTAAATATATGATAATAAAAAAACGAACAAACACTAAAATGTAAAAGGTTCTAATTTATAAAAGCTATTATTGTTTTTTGTAGTTACTAATAAAGGTGATTTGGTGTTAAATCCCTAGCTACACAAGACAAATATCTTGATAATCCAGGAGTGAGTCTATGGAAGTACTTCACCAACCATTGTGCTTTACAGGTGAGACTTTTGAATAAGACAAGGCACTGTGGTAATCAGTTATGAAGCGTTGATAATCCTACACATTACTTAAGTCTTCAACATAGGTCAAAATTTGTGGAACGTCACCTAAAGCTGTACAAGATCAAATTCTGGGAAGTATTTTAGAAAAACATTTATTTTACCTGTATATCTTATTTTTACATGTTTATCAAATTCTAGGCAACATTTTAGATAAATAATCTTGTTTACCTGTATATATAGGCAGCAGCATTTTAGATAAAAAAAATCTTATTTCACCTGTATATCTAGGCAGCATTTTAGATAAACAATTTTATTTTACCTGTATATCAACATTTGCTTCTGAAAGTCTTCTGGTTATCTCTTTCAATCTTTGATTAGTCCACTTGACCAAATCAATGTAACATTTGTTCAGTTCATCTAATTCTATTTTGACATTTTCAGCACCATCTTGTCTCTTAGTTTTCTTCGTCAACCCTTGTACAAGTCCAGCATCGATATCTTCTAAACTGCTTCTGTACTGTTTTAACTTCCTGTCATAAATCTGATAAAGAGACAGTTTGATAATTACACTTGTTAATTTTTACAAGTACAAAATTAATAAAAAGAAAATACAATTGAATTTCATTTCAAATTGAATTTTTGAAAATTAATTTCAGATAAAAGATAAGTAGACCTCTCTTTATGTGACCATGATGATAAGCAAGGCATAGCTCTGCAGAAAAGCCGCAACCTCATGCAAATCAAATCCACTAATATTTACATGACATGATTGTTATAGCTTTTCAAATTAATGTAATGACAGTAATTAATCTATTTATTATGAAATTTGTCCTAAACTGTAAATCAATCATGAATTTTACAAGTTTAAAGCTATTTACTCAAATACAAGTCATTTCCTATGATTATTTATAAAACGTAAAACTTATTTTCAACACACCGATACTTTTGTGTATTTTTAATGTATACATTTATATCTTTTTTCAAAAACAAGTGCTAATAATTTTTTGATATATACTTTTAAACCCTGCATATAGACAAGTGCTACCTTAGCCTTGACAAAACAATAACCCAACTGAACAGCCAATTTGATAATGTTACATAGAAACAACATATATACATAAATACTGGTTACTAGTAACTAGGTCAAGGTCAAATCAGCACTAAAAAGCAATAGGAAGGGTAGGAAAGACAGTTGAGCAAATCTATACACACTTCTGACACTCAATATATACACTTCACGGCACTTAGTCTATACACACTTCGCAGCACTCAATCTATACACACTTCACACACAACTTGGTACTCAACCTTTACGCACTTTACACACTTCTCGGCACTCCATCTATACACACTTCACACAATTCTCAGCACGCAATCTATACACACTTCACACATTCTAGGCACTCAATCTATACACACTTCACACATAATTTGGCACTCAATCTATACACACTTCACACACGACTCAGCACTCCATCTAACAACACTTCACATAAATCTCAGCACTCAATCAATATACACTTCTAGGCACTCAATTTGTACACAATTCACACAAGACTCGGCACTAAATCTATACACATGTCAAACACAATTCGGCACTCAATCTATACACACGTCACACACTTCTCAGCACTCAATCATTATACACTTCTAGGCACTTTATTTGTACACAATTCACACACGACTCGGCACTAAATCTATACACATGTCAAACACAATTCGGCACTCAATCTATACACACGTCACACACTTCTCAGCACTCAATCAATATACACTTCTAGGCACTTTATTTGTACACACCTCACACATGACTTGGCACTTCACCTATACACACTTAACGGCACTCAATCTATACACACTTCACAGACTACTTGGCACTCCATCTGTACATACTTCACATATTTCTGATCACTCAATCTATACACAATTCTCAGCACTCAATCCAATATCAAACTTTTCAAATGCAAATTCCTGCATGTTTTGTCTGACAGAAATTATTTTCATTCTCTATCAATATTCAGTCTGTGTCACAAAAGATATCAACAAAAATTTAATAACAAATCTCACATATTCAGAATCCTTTATATCAGTATATCCATGCACATACTTTAAATCTTTTATTTATAGACTTTAGACGAAAACTTTATAGTTCAGTCTTTATGGGGTACAATGAGTGTATTTACTTAAAATAGCACATTAATGTATTTTGGGTTTAACTATTTCTTCATTATTTTCTGGATCCTCGGTGGTCCAGTGGTAAGAATGCCATACTTTTAACATTGAAGTCTCTCACCTCTGGTCAATGTGAGCCTCAGTCCCACTGAAACCTAAGCAGATTAAGTAGGGAAGTCTGCAAGCTAACTTACAGAAGGTGGATGGTCTTTTCCTGGGTAAATTGTAACCAGGTTTTCAACTCTGCCATAAAAAACCTATTTTGTTGAGTTTGGCTCAAAACAACAGAAAAACAACATATTTTTCCATTTTCTGTTTAACAACATACAACTGAAAAATCTGTCTTATCAGTAAAATGTTTATCAAGCAATCATAAACTCTTTCTCAGACACACACATACACATAGTGTCATTAATTACATGTTTCACAATGAATGCCTTGTGTGTGTTTCAACCAGTGTTAGTTTTTTTTTTCAAGAGTTCACAAAAATGGTGAAATTAGTTGGTGTTTACATGTCAAATCATCTATTAGTATTAAAACTCAGAAAAAGGTGACAAGTAGAATTCATTCAGTGCAACTTTCATGGCTTCTGATAGCCCAAAATTGGATCATTAATATGAAAACCAAGTTAAAATTGCAAAATTTACATACATTTATATATAAGCCATCTAAAATAATTGATATTGGAAGCAAACATGCATATGGGCATATTTTAAGCTGTATTACTGTTAAAGCTAGCAAAGTTCCACAGCTCTTTCATTATGGTGAGAAGTTTTATAAATATAATTGAAACCATGATTTGCCATCAACATAAGCAAACGATATTTGAAACAGTGTGAAAGGATAAACATTACTTTCAAAATAATATATATATACAAGAATTTTTATCAGTGTTTATCAACTGAATTTTCACCTCCCATTTCCTAGAATGTTCAATGCTTTTTTTTGGAAAGATTAAGCTCCACTTTATTAACTCATTTACCACCTGACAAATAATGGACCCTTCTTTATATCAGTGACTAAGGCCAGTCCAATTGTGTATGTAGGAGTAAATGAGTTGATAACACAGTGTGTGAAATTATTTCTCATAAGATGACATCATTTTTATTTAAAAATCAAACTTTTGGAGAAAAACAGATGAATATGTCATTTACAGCAGTTCTTACTAGCTTCAACAGGCTGATACTTTTACACAAACCAGGTACCAGTCGACTATATGAGAACAGTTAAGACATTCTCACCTCATGAAAAACCTTTGCGCTATCAAAGCCACGATGTCAACTTACTTCTTTATATGGAATGTACGCCAACCATTCAATGAAGCAAGCAATTCATTCATTGCTAAAGGAAATGTTGAAAGCTGTGCATGTGCTATGGAAACTTCAGCCAAAGATAAAAATCAATGTGAAAAGGTATGGCCACCAAGCTGTTAAACGTGCTGTAAACAACTTGGCAGTTTAAGTAGTAGGTATGGAATTAAGAAAACGGAACAAAAAAAGAAAAATCAAATTAACATGGATGAGAACACCATGGCGGATTGTAGCGCAAATCTGTAACACAACGCTGGCCACAATGGTGAAGAGGTACAGAACTGTAAAATGATGCATTAATTAATACAAAAAAAGAGAAAAAATGAGAGGTGTAAAAGAATCAAGGAAAAGAGGAAGAGGAATATACTGTGACACATAAGGGAGATAACTCATGCACTTGCACACCAAATATTTCACATTCACACTCAGTTTTTTTTGTACCAGTAAGTTTTACAAGGTTTTGCAGGAATGGAAAAACAACATTCTATAACTAAGGAATCATATGTCACTACTGGTTACGTGTCTATCATCATCTATTTTTGCCACCAAAAATGATGATCCAAGGCCAAAAATAAAAATAAGAACAATAAAAAGCAACCGTCTAGAGCAAAAACCACAATGTCTTGTCAAGCAGAATCACAGCAGCAGTTTTTACCTTTGCTTCACGTATATACTGGCCACCATGACGATTTACAGCCTCTATCTGATGCTGCCTCTCGCCAAGGTTGTTGTATATTGACTGTGAACAAAAAAAAAACTAGGTTAGAACTAACAGCAGGTGCATGTGTGTTTGTGTCTGTGTATATTATATGCATGTGCCTTGGTACACAGGTGTGTATATGTGTGTCTGTATGTAGGTTATATACATGTGTCTTGATACAAATGTGTGTATATGTTTGTGTCATTGTGTAGGCTATATACATGTGCCTTGGTTCACATGTGTGTATATGTGTGTGTCTATATGTAGATTATATACATGTGCTTTGGTACACATGTGTGTATATGTTTGTCTATGTGCAGGCTATATACATATGCCTTGGTACACATGTGTATATGTTTGTGTCTATGTGTAGTTTATGCACATGTGTCTTGGTACACATGTGTATGCATCCATGTATGTAACATAAAATAATATTCTCGAAAAATTAAATAATTCACTTAATCATAATGATGTCCTTTCTCTTTATAGCATTCTGATTTGAACCCCCAACCCCCGGTCCCAACAAATTACTTTGCTGGCAAAATATTGCAATGTCCTACATTTGGACCTCACCCCACCCCCCAGGAGCATGTGATGTCAGTGAAGTGTGAGCAACCCAAATTTGACATACCTCAATGTTACAAAAAGCAAAATAACTAATGTAACTCAAACATTTTGATCTGATTTTGAAGAATTCACTCAGTCTAATTAATATTCATTTTCATTACTGCCTTTACAGTAAATGTGTGTGTGTGTGTGTGTATGTGTGTGTGTGTGTGTGTATGTATGTGTCTACTCCATAAGAAATTTACCATGGTTGGCTCAATGAGCTGTTTGAGTTCTTCAAGTTCATCAGAAAGTGGTGACTGGTTGTTGACACGCTGCTGCACATGTCGGACCCATTGTTGTTCACCTTTGATTCCATTAGTGTACAGGGATAGAAGTTCACCACCTGACTCGATACTTCGTAATCTAAAAGCCACAGCAAAATCAAATAAGTGCATGTTCAGAAGGTTATAAACATACAAGACAGTTGAGAAAAAGGAGTTGTACAATTGTATTGGGCCCTTAATTAGTATATCATTTATATGTAAGCTGTTACTCACAGGTACCTATTATACGATTCCAGCCAAATTTTATGTATTAAAAGATCATGTGATTACATATTCACAATTTCTCTCGAGATATTCAAAGTGAAAGTCAACATGTAACAATGTTAAAATCACTCACAGTACTCAGAAATGTTTACGTTGCAATTCTATATCAGAGTAGCTAATATAAAATAAGTCATTATTGTTATATTGCCAACCGTTCGGCATTACTAATTCTGTATGACACTTAAACCCTGTCCCGAGAATTGTGGCACAATCTTCAATGCATTGGCCTATGTGTCTGGTAAATCTATATCACAATGCAAATGGTAGCATTTTCAAATTAGTTGGAAAATCCTGGAAAAAAACTTTTTATACATCCAAAACAAGCAGAACTTGAAAAAGATTGTTTACCTCTCCACGACTTGAATACACACATTGTCCCATCTTTGTCCTAGATCTGACACTTCCTTTTCTAAACCTTCCACATCAAAATGTCGAGAAGAACCAGGCCTACTGCGTTCTGTCAGAGTTCTTAGTGATGACATGTCACGATTTAAACTGTCAATCTTTGGCTGTTGCTGTTGTACAGATGTTTGTAAATCCTTAAATGTATAAATAGATATCCATTGCTAAAAAGCTCTATTCTAGTAAACAGACAAAAACATGTATTTGAGTGACACTATATCCAGGAGAAGTAAGCCATCTTTGACCATAAATATAACACTGTTGTATCAAGTTAACAAAGCTAAATACACAGGCAATAGTATAGAAAACTGAGGAAATATCTTACATGTAACTGCTGTCAGAGATGGAGTATCTTTGATTTGTTAGTGTAGAGAACTAAGAAAATATCTTACATGTAACTGCTGTCAGAGGTGGAGTATCTTTGATTTGTAAGTATAGAGAACTGAGAAAATATCTTACATGTAACTGCTGTCAGAGGTGGAGTACATTTGAATTGTTACTATGAAGAAAAATGAAGAAATTTCTAACCTGTAACTCCTCTTGGAAGTGGAGTTTCTTTGATTGGTTAAAATAGAGAATTGAGGAAACATCTTACATGTAACTCCTCTTGGAGGTGGAGTTTCTTTGATTGATTAAAATGGAGAGAATTGAGGAAACATCCTACATGTAACTCCTCTTGGAGGTGGAGTTTCTTTGATTGATTAAAATGGAGAGAATTGAGGAAACATCCTACATGTAACTCCTCTTGGAGGTGGAGTTTCTTTGATTGATTAAAATGGAGAGAATTGAGGAAACATCCTACATGTAACTCCTCTTGGAGGTGGAGTTTCTTTGATTGAATAAAATGGAAAGAATTGAGGAAACATCCTACATGTAACTCCTCTTGGAGGTGGAGTTTCTTTGATTGATTAAAATGGAGAGAATTGAGGAAACATCTTACATGTAACTCCTCTTGGAGGTGGAGTTTCTTTGATTGATTAAAATGGAGAGAATTGAGGAAACATCTTACATGTAACTCCTCTTGGAAGTGGAGTTTCTTTGATTGGTTAAAATGGAGAGAATTGAGGAAACATCCTACATGTAACTCCTCTTGGAGGTGGAGTTTCTTTGATTGGTTAAAATGGAGAGAATTGAGGAAACATCCTACATGTAACTCCTCTTGGAGGTGGAGTTTCTTTGATTGGTTAAAAATGGAGAGAATTGCTACAAGCTGAAACATCCTACATGTAACTCCTCTTGGAGGTGGAGTTTCTTTGATTGGTTAGAATGGAGAGAATTGAGGAAACATCCTCCATGTAACTCCTCTTGGAGGTGGAGTTTCTTTGATTGGTTAAAATGGAGAGAATTGAGGAAACATCTTACATGTAACTCCTCTCGGAGGTTTCTGAGTGATTCAGGATCAGATGTCATATTGTCATGTGACACTAGAGCTATCTCATAGTCTGCTACAAGCTGCCTTAAAGATTCAAGGCCTGTCAATACCATGTCTGCCTTTATCAGCCTTAAAGAAAAAATAAATATTTGTTAAAGTTTGCAATGATGAAATATGTTACTTTAAAGATGCCAAGAAAAATGAAACATTCATGTTTTCACATGTACAGTGAAACCTGTATATAGGGGCCACCCAAGGGACCAGAAAATATTTACCTTTATATGCAGGTGACCCTTATACACAGGTTTAATTTGGTTGAAGTATGCAGTCAAGGGACTCACACCGAAAAAAGAAGATACTCATATATAAACAGGTAATCGTTATATAGAGGTGGCTGCTATAGCAGCTTTTATGGTATCTAACAGTATGTCAAAGATTTGGCAGCCATTAGATACTGAACATGTCTGCACAGAAACAAATTCTGACAAAAAAACATTTTAATATTTTTCATTTATTTTCTTATTTTTCATTAAACAGCTATATGCTCTATTATTATATATAAATTATACATTTAAATCAAGTACAAATTTACTATGACATGAAATTTGTGTACATTCAACCATTAGTGAAATAACTACGTTTACAATATAATTAATTGTATTGAATGCTGGAAATTGTCAACATTTTAAGAAAGAAGCTAAATCGAGTAAGGTCAAGTAAATACTCACACCACACATCAAGGTCAAGTAGATGCTCACACCTAACACCAAGGTCAAGTAGACACTCACATCACACATCAACATCAAGAAGATAATCACACCGACCACCAAGGTCAAGAAGATACTCATATCAAACAGCAAGGTCAAGTAGATACTCACATCAAACACCAAGGTCAAGTAGACACTCACATCACATATCAACATCAAGAAGATAAACACACCAACCACCAAGGTCAATTAGAGACTCACATCACACATCAAGGTCAAGTAGATACTGACATCAAACAGCAAGGTCAATTAGAGACTCACATCACACATCAAGGTCAAGGTCAAGTAGATACTGACATCAAACAGCAAGGTCAAGTAGATACTGACATCAAACAGCAAGGTCAAGTAGATACTGACATCAAACAGCAAGGTCAAGTAGATACTGACATCACACATCAAGGTCAAGTAGATACTAACATCACACATCAAGGTCAAGTAGATACTCATATCAAACACCAAGGTCAAGTAAATGCTCACATCACACAGCAAGGTCAAGTAGATACTGACATCAAACAGCAAGGTCAAGTAGATACTAATATCCTACATCAACAATGAGTGCATACTCACATCACACATTAAAGTCAAGTAAATACTCACACCAAACACCAAAGTTAGATACTAACTTCACACATCAATGTTGAGTAGATATTCATATCACACATCAATGTTGAGTAGCTACTCACACCACACATAAAGGTCATGTATATACTCCAAACACACACCAAGGTCAAGGAGATACTCACACCACACACCAAGGTAAGGATACAACATGTTTACCTTTCAACATATGTTTGAGATGTTTTCAGTGTCTGGTTCCAGTTCTGCATTACTGTACTGTACTTTGATTCTAGTTGGTGTGATTTTCGAGGTAAATTACTGTATTGTCTCTTGATTTGTTCTACATCTTCTTCTTGCTCTTTGAGTTTCTTCTCCCAGGCCTGTTGGTATAAATATACATAAATAAAATATTTTATTAAAAGATGGCAATTCAACCCTTAATAAGGATGAAACTGCAAATGATGTCACTAAAATACCCAAATATGGGAGCAAAACTATTTCAAGATTTTTTTTCTTTTTCTATGTGTGTAATATATGGTGTGTGATAATGCTATGTAATAATCATCCAAAATTTTATAAATATGAACTTTTGGACATAAAAAATTCAACTGCAAATAAAAAAGTCTGTACTTATAGATGTCACTTACTTTATGTTGCTCCATGGCATGCCGCACTGCCACTCTGTCCCTGGGATGTTGATCCAGGAGTCGGGAAGATAGCGTCTCATCACATGAGTTGATATGGTGATGAACCGAGTCCAGCGCTTGAAGGAATTTCTGATCCGGAGAGTGAGTCCGGAGCATATCTGTGAATAAAAGTGCTTTTATTTTAACCCTTTCAGCCCCACAGACCAAAATAGATCGGTCTAAACAATAGAAAAGAGAATACCAACTAAAAACTTGGGGATGAAAGGGTTAACAGATGGGTGTGTTTATCAGTGTCAGTAAAAAGGAGAGAACTGAGAATGAGAACAGCCAAAACATTTCAGTATTTCTACAGGGATTAATATCATCAACATGTGGGTCCAGTAAAAGGATCCATTCCCAATGCAAACTCAGATGCATTTTTTCCAATGTTGAACAAAAATTTCCTCATTATGTTCACCATAAGAAAGGGAATTAAACTCAATAAATGTCAATATTCAAGAGACATATTTCTTTCCTCTGCTTTATAAAGTCAAAGCAACATTCATTTTCATATACAGATCCTGTCTTAGAAAGCAACATTAGGGACACCTACGTTGATTTGTGAGAAACTGGCCAGTGTACTTGCAGAACCTATGTTGATTTGTGAGAAACTTTGCCAGTGTACTTCTGGAACCTAAGTTGATTTGTGAGAAACTATGCCAGTGTACTTCTGGAACCTAAGTTGATTTGTGAGAAACTATGCCAGTGTACTTCTGGAACCTAAGTTGATTTGTGAGAAACTATGCCAGTGTACTTCTGGAACCTAAGTTGATTTGTGAGAAACTGTGCCAGTGTACTTCTGGAACCTAAGTTGATTTGTGAGAAACTATGCCAGTGTAATTGCGGAACCTAAGTTAATTTGTGAGAAACTATGCCAGTGTAATTGCGGAACCTAAGTTAATTTGTGAGAAACTATGCCAGTGTAATTATGGAACCTAAGTTGATTTGTGAGAAACTATGCCAGTGTACTTCTGGAACCTAAGTTGATTTGTGAGAAACTGTGCCAGTGTACTTCTGGAACCTAAGTTGATTTGTGAGAAACTATGCCAGTGTAATTGCGGAACCTAAGTTAATTTGTGAAAACTATGCCAGTGTAATTGCGGAACCTAAGTTAATTTGTGAGAAACTATGCCAGTGTAATTATGGAACCTAAGTTGATTTGTGAGAAACTATGCCAGTGTAATTGCGGAACCTAAGTTAATTTGTGAGAAACTATGCCAGTGTAATTGCGGAACCTAAGTTAATTTGTGAGAAACTATGCCAGTGTAATTGCGGAACCTAAGTTAATTTGTGAGAAACTATGCCAGTGTAATTATGGAACCTACGTTGATTTGTGAGAAAGTATGCCAGTGTAATTGCGGAACCTATGTTGATTTGTGAGAAACAATGCCAGTGTACTTCTGGAACCTAAGTTAATTTGTGAGAAACTTTGCCAATGTACTTGCGGAATTTGAGTTGATTTGTGAGAAACTATGCCAGTGTACTTGCAGAACCTACGTTGATTTGTGAGAAACTTTGCCAGTGTACTTCTGGAACCTAAGTTGATTTGTGAGAAACTATGCCAGTGTACTTCTGGAACCTAAGTTGATTTGTGAGAAACTGTGCCAGTGTACTTCTGGAACCTAAGTTGATTTGTGAGAAACTATGCCAGTGTAATTGCGGAACCTAAGTTAATTTGTGAGAAACTATGCCAGTGTAATTGCGGAACCTAAGTTAATTTGTGAGAAACTATGCCAGTGTAATTATGGAACCTAAGTTGATTTGTGAGAAACTATGCCAGTGTAATTGCGGAACCTAAGTTAATTTGTGAGAAAACTATGCCAGTGTAATTGCGGAACCTAAGTTAATTTGTGAGAAAACTATGCCAGTGTAATTGCAGAACCTAAGTTAATTTGTGAGAAACTATGCCAGTGTAATTATGGAACCTACGTTGATTTGTGAGAAAGTATGCCAGTGTAATTGCGGAACCTATGTTGATTTGTGAGAAACAATGCCAGTGTACTTCTGGAACCTAAGTTAATTTGTGAGAAACTTTGCCAATGTACTTGCGGAATTTGAGTTGATTTGTGAGAAACTATGCCAGTGTACTTGTGAATTCTGAGCTAATTCTATGAGAATGATTGTCAGTTTACTGCAGAAATCTGGTGGTATCTTCCTGGAGACATTGTAACTGGATTATCTATTTAACCATTAAAAACTGGTCTCCGCCATATAACTGAAAAATTGTTGAGTGTGGTGTGAAAACACCATTTAAACAAAAACAAAATTCATGGCATGGCAACAATAAACTTTGAATCAAGCACAATAACACTAACTTTTGTCAAATGGCCATCTGTCTATTAGGACAACTAGTTACATTTGTTTTTCCCCTTTCACTTTATGTGTAATGAACATAGAGTAAAATATACACATCTAGAACACTCAATCAAAGTAAAATAAAAAAAACTGTGTGTACCTTCTTCCTTTGCACTTGCTGAAAGACTGAGGAAAATTTGATTACATTCTGCTAGCTCCTCTCTCAGGCGGCGCATATCTACATTGGACTCTCCCACTTCCGAAAAGAGATTTTCTGCATCCTCATTCAGAGACCTCCAAAATGCCTCTCTGCCAGTTGGGTCAAGTGATTGAAACTAAAACAGGAAATAGAGGATGTGTTAGCAAACTCTATGCAAATTACATGACACCAATCTACGGTCATTTTCATAAGACATGGACAATAATATTAAGCGTGATGTTTCACAATCCACAGATAATGCTAATATGACTTAAGTCAACTCTACAAGTAGAATATATTTGGTAGTAAATCACATCCTATCTAGTAACCAATTGTACCTGTTTCAGATCCCATAATTTCACTTTTCTGATTGTAGCAAGAACCATGTTGTATTTCATTCCTCTGTGTCTCATCTTCCACAAACTGTTCAGGTGTTCAAGCTGAACTTTTAATCTGTAAGAAAGCACCACTAGAATTTGAAAATGTATTCTCGTCTTCGGAGATTATATAAAACTGTTGAATGCAAAAGAAACAAAGTCACAGATGTGTTTCATTTGATAGCTGAGATTTTAACATATAATTTATGAATAACATTTTAAAGAATATGTCTTTACATAAAAAAGAACAAGTTTCTAGCTTTGCACATGAAATCAATCCTAAACAACTTGAGAGGATTAAGTTAATGCATTTTAATACTTCCACATCAGAAAATGGGAGCAAATAGAGATTGAATTTTTATTAGATTGCATCAACTCAGAAAAGTGCCAGTAACTAAAAGACCTGTAACTTGGCATCTTTCAGCATGGTTTATTTATAGAACAATCTTCCCATATGGTCTATTTATAGAACTTTCTTTTGAAGTGTATATTTATAGAACTACCTTCCCACATGGTTTATTTATAGAACTATCTTACCACATGGTTTATTTATAGAACTTTTTTTTGTTGCTTACCTTTCAGCACAATTTATGGCCTCTTGGTTCGGTGGAGGAATCAGTATACAGATAGCTGGCACTTCGTTTTCCTGTCCCATGTCATTACGTACCAACCATCGCAGTTGCTTCGTATTGTCTAACAACATACATTCTGTACCTTTCTCTAGCATCATCTGTAAATTGAGGTTGATACTGAGATACTTAAATATCTGACTAAATATGCTACTGGTCAGAACACCAAAATGGCTAATTTGACCTAAAAAATGAAGGTACTTAATTAGAAGACTATAACAGTTATATTTATCTTCATCTCATATGCTTACAGAAAGATGGAATGAGTTAAAGCTGCTTGAATATTACTTCTTTTTGATTTAAACTGGAAACATTACTTTCTAAAAACCAAAACGTTATGTTAAGCCTACCTCAGGCTGTTTGTAAGTACATAAACTCTGTACTCGTAATGGATTCTGGACAGGCACTGTTCTTTGTTTTAGTGGTGTTATGTCATAACTGTTCTGAACCAGTATGGATATATGTTTGTCAAGGTCAGCTAGATGTTTTTGCATTTCCTGAAGTTCTTTTGACCTTTGTTTTGTTTCTTCATGATCCAGATTTTCCTGATTGTATCGTGTGCTCAACATTTCCGTCTGCTGCAACATGTCTTGTTCACATGACTGACATTCCTGGAAAAACTGATGATATGCGGTTTTGTGTTTGATGTGCTGTTCGAGGCAAACTGTCAGCTGAATCAACCATGACCACTGAGACTGCATGGCCTCCATGTAAGCCTGTTAATAGTCAATATAGATACACTTACAGTTCCCATAATCAAGTAATACAGAACAAGTCTGAATTGAATGTTCACACAAGACTTGAATATTAGACTTATTTATTCATTCTTCCCTTTTTGCCCCTTGTTATTTTTGCCTCTGCTTTTTTTTGCCCTTTTATGACAGAAAACATAATCAACCCATTAAAAATTTGCCCTTAATCACCACAGTCTCACAGGTGGAATGTATGTACCTGCTTCAAGGATTTAGCATGAAATTTTCACCTTTCATTTTAAATTTGCCCTTGCATCTACCTGCAAAAATTTCCAGGTATACAGTTTATTCTTGTAATTACCTTGATCGGTTCAGCAGCTGGGTGTCGATCTAGTACCATGGCTGAACCTCTGTCTTGTACTGAATTGAACTGTGATTCTCGTCCTTCTAAATCATGTAAGATACTCTGAAACAAAATAAGATCACATCTAAGTATTAAAAACATGTTTACAGACATGTATTAACAATCCAATAGGCCAAAAATAACCTAAAATATTGTTAAAATGGAAAAGAACAAACCAAAACAAAACATATTCTGCCATAACTGATTTTGCTAAATATACTCTACACAGTTATAACAGAAATCTATCCTATAAAGGGCTATGGCCACACCATTTAGGGTAAGTAACAAAAAATACTTCTTCAGATTTCTGACCAAAATGAAAAATGATGAAAACCTTGTAAACAGATTACTGTATGGTATATCAAACATCTGAGGCTGAAAATGAGCTGATCTTAAATAAAGAAATGTTTACATAAGAATTCACAATAAGTGCAAATTGTGGGTCAAACATCGGGAAAAAATAAGGCAAGAGCAAGAAATTTAGGGCCGAAATTGTTGGATTTCTGCTTCTCCATTGTGTGCCTAGGTTCCAGCAACTATACCTATAGAAATTACATCCTCTGTAGAAATACACAAATATATACAATTGTAAGTCTGTATATCTGTTTGTGTGTGTGTGTGTGTATATATATATATATACACACACACATATACATTTGTATGTCTGAACATTTGTTTTTATATACATACAGTATACATTCATATTTCTGATCAATTGTTTTTGTATACTTACATTACACATACACATACATTTGTATGTCTGAACATTCGTTTCTGTATACATACATTACACATACATTTGTATGTCTGAACATTCGTTTCTGTATACATACATTACACATACATTTGTATGTCTGAACATTCGTTTCTGTATACATACAGTATACATGTACATTTGTATGTCTGAACATTCGTTTCTGTATACATACATTACACATACATTTGTATGTCTGAACTTTCGTTTCTGTTTACATACAGTATACATGTACATTTGTATGTCTGAACATTCATTTCTGTTTACATACAGTATACATGTACATTTGTATGTCTGAACATTCGTTTCTGTATACATACATTACACATACATTTGTATGTCTGAACATTCGTTTCTGTATACATACAGTATACATGTACATTTGTATGTCTGAACATTTGTTTCTGTTTACATACAGTATACATGTACATTTGTATGTCTGAACATTCGTTTCTGTATACATACATTACACATACATTTGTATGTCTGAACATTCATTTCTGTATACATACAGTATACATGTACATTTGTATGTCTGAACATTCGTTTCTGTATACATAGATTACACATACATTTGTATGTCTGAACATTCGTTTCTGTATACATACAGTATACATGTACATTTGTATGTCTGAACATTTGTTTCTGTTTACATACAGTATACATGTACATTTGTATGTCTGAACATTCGTTTCTGTTTACATACAGTATACATGTACATTTGTATGTCTGAACATTCGTTTCTGTATACATACAGTATACATGTACATTTGTATGTCTGAACATTCGTTTCTGTTTACATACAGTATACATGTACATTTGTATGTCTGAACATTCGTTTCTGTATACATACATTACACATACATTTGTATGTCTGAACATTCGTTTCTGTTTACATACAGTATACATGTACATTTGTATGTCTGAACATTCGTTTCTGTTTACATACAGTATACATGTACATTTGTATGTCTGAACATTCGTTTCTGTATACATACAGTATACATGTACATTTGTATGTCTGAACATTCGTTTCTGTTTACATACAGTATACATGTACATTTGTATGTCTGAACATTCGTTTCTGTATACATACAGTATACATGTACATTTGTATGTCTGAACATTCGTTTCTGTTTACATACAGTATACATGTACATTTGTATGTCTGAACATTCGTTTCTGTATACATACAGTATACATGTACATTTGTATGTCTGAACATTCGTTTCTGTATACATACAGTATACATGTACATTTGTATGTCTGAACATTCATTTCTGTATACATACAGTATACATGTACATTTGTATGTCTGAACATTCGTTTCTGTATACATACAGTATACATGTACATTTGTATGTCTGAACATTCGTTTCTGTATACATACAGTATACACATACATTTGTATGTCTGAACATTCGTTTCTGTATACATACAGTATACATGTACATTTATGCTTCTGAACATTTGTTCATGCTTTATATGATATGCAAATCTATACAGGCCTACTGCTGAACATCAAGTTCATGCTTCAGTTAGTAGTGGACATATTATACAGTTTTACTCTACATCCTATAGTAAATCAATAATACATTGTTTGTTCAATCCTATTTAGATAAAAAATTTCAATGCAAAATAAGCACATTGATATATCACTTCAAAACATGCAAAATTGTATATTTTCATGTTTGGACACATTCCCTGGACAAGAACAAGTCAATACGCAATGATGTACGCAACGATGTACATATGAAAACATAAGCATTAATATATGTTATTTATAGATACTAGAAAGGCTATGTATTGGGCATTACTATACTCTACTATACTTTCAAACTCAGATGTCAATTTTTTTTAGCAAATATTGCTTTTTGATACAACATTTATAGCTAGTTATTTACCATCAGGTGAGAAGTCAGACTAAAGGTAAAGTAATAATACAAATGATGTGACACGGAAATTAAACAAGAGGGCTCACTATCTCCCCCTACCTGTAAAACCATTATCAAATTAATGTTGAGCTTGTACAAAGCTTAAGCCACAACCTAAACCAGACAGATTAACAGGCAGCTCAATAAAGTGACTGACAAATCATTAACTGGACAGATTAACAGGCAGGCTCAATGGACTGACTGACAGACAGATTGTTAACCGGTCAGATTAACAGGCAGCTCAATAAAGTGACTGACAAATCATTAACAGGACAGATTAACATGCAGCTCAATAAAGTGACGGACAAATCATTAACCAGACAGATTAACAGGCAGCTCAATGGACTGACTGACAGAGAGATTGTTAACCTGACAGATTAACAGGCAGCTCAATAAAGTGACTGACAAATCATTAACCAGACAGATTAACAGGCAGCTCAATGGACTGACTGACAGAAAGATTGTTAACCAGACAGATTAACAGGCAGCTCAATAAAGTGACTGACAAATCAATAACCAGGCAGATTAACAGGCAGCTCAATGGACTGACTGACAGATTGTTAACCGGACAGAGTAACAGGCAGCTCAATAAAGTGACTGAAAAATCATTAACTGGACAGATTAACAGGCAGGCTCAATAAAGTGACGGACAAATCATTAACCAGACAGATTAACAGGCAGCTCAATGGACTGACTGACAGACAGATTGTTAACCTGACAGATTAACAGGCAGCTCAATAAAGTGACTGACAAATCATTAACCAGACAGATTCACAGGCAGCTCAATGGACTGACTGACAGAAAGATTGTTAACCAGACAGATTAACAGGCAGCTCAATAAAGTGACTGACAAATCATTAACCAGACAGATTTACAGGCAGCTCAATGGACTGACTGACAGACAGGTTGTTAACCGGACAGATTAACAGGCAGCTCAATAAAGTGACTGACAAATCATTAACCAGACAGATTAACAGGCAGCTCAATAAAGTGACTGACAGAAAGATTGTTAACTGGACAGATTAACAGGCAGCTCAATGGACTGACTGACAGACAGATTGTTAACAGGACAGATTAACAGGCAGCTCAATAAAGTGACTGACAAATCATTAACCAGACAGATTAACAGGCAGATAAATGGACTAACTGACAGACAGATTGTTAACCGGACAGATTAACAGGCAGCTCAATAAAGTGACTGACAAATCATCAACTGAACAGACTAACAGGCAGCTCAATGGACTGACTGACCGACAGATTGTTAACCGGACAGATTATCAGGCAGCTTGATGAACTGACTGACTGACAGATTATTAGCCAGACAGAGATCATTAACGAGACATATTACAGGCAGCTCAATGGACTGACTAACTGACAGATTATTAACCAGACAGATTAACAGGCAGCTCAATGAGCTGACTAACAGATTGTTGACCGGACAGATAAACAGGCAGCTCAATGAACTGACAGATAGACAGATGAACCGTCTGGTATGGAACTATGAAAAGTTCTTTCTTTGTTAATCATGACAAAACATAGGTGCATGCCTGCTATAAACAGTCTGAAACAGATAAATTTATACTCAATCTGTTTTATTGCATGCAATTTCAAAATCTGTCTACCTATCGCTGTCTCTCTCTCTCTCTACATGAAGCACACATCTATGAAGCCAAACATCAGACTAAATTTACTATTTGGACCATAATGAATAACGTGTACAATGCAGAGTAACGTTTAGTATGGAACAATTCAACAAATAAAATGATGACATTCCAACGCAAACCTTGTGTGGAAGAAGATTTCCATGAAATAGATTTGTCTGCAAAATATTATCAAATATTTAGATAAAAAAAAAATAAGATCATAGATAAATGAAATCAATATTCATTATTAAAAACTAAAGTGAATGAAGAGTCACAATTCATACGATAATAAGGTAAATAAAACAACAACCAAAATCATCAATTGTAAACAAGAACTTCATCAACTTGTCTCAAATGACTGTAAATAAAAGTAAGTATAAGGGGCAGAGGGAGGCATTACAAAGTCTGTCTTCTAGATAATAACAAAACATAAAGACCCATTGCTTTAGCTTTACAGAGAACAAAAATATGAAGGTTTACCTTGTACATCATGTCTGCATGCTGCATTTCAAGACTTGGAGAGCTCCAGTCTTCCGACATTTCCATTTCTTCCTTTTCATTTAGCCACATCAATTCCTGTGTAGCAGACTGTAGAAAGTCTTGTAGGGATTCCAGACATTTTAATCTTCTGCTAGAGGTATTCTGAAGAAGATAGGTTAGGAGTATACCTATAATCTTATCAACTAATTTATTTACAGAAATGTGATTTCTATCTGGAAATGTACATATGAAACATTAAGTGTACATTTTCACCAGGTGGTATGTTGTTCTGATCTGGATGAGGATACATTTAAAATACATTCAAAATTCATGCTTATCACTTAAGATGATAATTTTACAAAGAATAATGTGACCTAATGACCAAATTAGATTCTGATTTTATGACTAGCCAAACACAATTATGTCCTCAGTTACTGTTGTAAGTGCCTAACTACTAAGCAAAGACAACTATGGTCCTCAGTTACTGTTGTATATGCCTAACTACTAACCAAAGACAACTATGGTCCTCAGTTACTGTTGTAAGTGCCTAACTACTAACCAAAGACAACTATGGTCCTCAGTTACTGTTGTAAGTGCCTAACTACTAACCAAAGACAACTATGGTCCTCAGTTACTGTTGTAAGTGCCTAACTACTAACCAAAGACAACTATGGTCCTCAGTTACTGTTGTAAGTGCCTAACTACTAACCAAAGACAACTATGGTCCTCAGTTACTGTTGTAAGTGCCTAACTACTAACCACAGACAACTATGTCCTCAGACAATTTTGTCTTCAGTTACTGTTGAAAGGGAAACAATTTATCATTGTAATTTTACTAAATAACAACATCTCATTTAAAACTGTTCCAAGATTCCTAAGATTTGAGTTAGATTACAGTTGATAAAATGCAACTAATTTTTTCTAAAGGTCAATAAACTTAAAATTTAGGATTGAGGACTTCAAGACTTAGGTATTAAGACTGATGATTTGTTTTATAAAATGGGCCCCAGGTATTCAAATCATATACAAGACATTGTATTTCATTGATGGGTCATAGCCTAGGCAATATTACAGCTGTTCTGATCAGATACAAAGGGTCACTTACTGTTAACAATGAATAAGCTACTTCTACCCTCGACAGCCATTCTGTATAAAGATTTTGTTCTTCTGATGATAATGTCCTCTGAAAGATAAAATATTTCATTTTAAACAATTTCTACTGGGATTTTTGTTATGTTATTAATCTCTTGATTTAAATGAAATGGAACACAAAATTCAGATCTGATTCATGATACTATAAGGTTTACTATGGTTTTATGATCGTGTTTTACTGATGACGCAGCATTATGCTAGTAGTTATGAAGAGGAGGGCAGAATAGCATCCAGGTCTTCTGCCGATTTTGGGAAAATGCCATTGGCGACATAATTGGGAAATTTAATGTGAATCTGTGTAAAACTGGGAAAAATATTTTGAACACATATAAATGTAATGGAATCTTTTTTCTGAATGCTTTCCCCCAGGGAATAATTAATTTTTCATAAAAGTCATCATCTGTACACCATTTTGGAAAATTTTCCCCATCAAATTGGGAAAAAACATGCATTTTTTATTAGGTATCGGTCACATGGAAACTACAGAAAAAAACTTTGCATCAGTAGATTGACTGTAGTGGTAGTTGATGGTAACTTTTTAGGGAAAAGAATTAAAAAAAACCCAAACAAGATTACGAAAAATTACCCCATCTGAAATGCATTTTTCGATCTGTTTTCTAAAGTTAAGGATCTCTTGATGGACTTGGTGGTGTTGTTCAGTCACTGATTGTGTCGTGTAGACATCATTTCCACACTCGGCTGATTCCAGTGTTTTCTGAAATACATTTAAAAAAAAAAAATTTGAAATCACATTTACTAACAGGAAAAGTTATCATGAGGCCGAGAGGAATCTACTGCTCCTCTGGAATCATGTTTTAACTACAGGACATATCTGATCTGGACCAGTGTATTTTGTCAAAAGACAGACACGTTCAGCACAAGAATAAATTGTCGAAAGACAGACTCATTTTACAACAAGATTATGTTGTCAATAGACAGATTCGTTTTACAACACACCCACTGACACGGGACCTGTGTTTAAATTCTCCCAAAAACCTGTGAATCTCAGTTCATATGTCAGTTGATAGACAAAGAGATTGTCACTTCTTGCGTATCGTTAGTCTGACCCAAATTCTTCTGTTTACAACTTCAAATACTCTACAAATACTTCCTCAAGCTTTTCTTATCACCTTAAATTATTAGTATAATTCATACCAAGAAACCAAATTACCTGTTTTGCTTCTATCCAGTTTAGGCATTCTTGGACGTGCTTAAAGACGGGATTGGTCTCCACTAGTCTCACCTCTGTTACAAGTTCTTTCCTACGAGTCACAGTCACCCCTTCTTCAACATATGATTTCGTGAGTAACTTTTGCACTACTTCTGCAAACAGTTGAGTCCGCAGTTGTGACACTCTTGTCTGTATTGTAGATACCCTAAAAAACGATGATAGTTATAAACTGACACTCTTGTATGCATTGTAGATAGCCTTAAAAATGATGATAGTTATAAATTGGGACACTCTCGTCTGTATTGTAGATACCCTAAAAAACGATGATAGTTATAAACTGACACTCTTGTATGCATTGTAGATAGCCTTAAAAATGATGATAGTTATAAATTGGGACACTCTCGTCTGTATTGTAGATACCCTAAAAAACGATGATAGTTATAAACTGACACTCTTGTATGCATTGTAGATAGCCTTAAAAATGATGATAGTTATAAACTGACACTCTCGTCTGTATTGTAGATACCCTAAAAAACGATGATAGTTATAAACTGACACTCTTGTATGCATTGTAGATAGCCTTAAAAACGATGATAGTTATAAATTGTGACACTCTCGTCTGTATTGTAGATACCCTAAAAAACGATGATAGGTGTAAATTATGACACGCTTGACTGTATTGCAGAGCTGCCAACATTTGAAAATCTGAAAACAGAGTATGATGCCGGAGGCATCATCACTCGTCGCTTGCGGTGAGTCGGGGTGGGTCTGGGAGGGGGCGGCTGAGCGCCCTCCCGGGAGGGAAATTTTTTTGATTTTAGGAAGTTAACAACATATTTTCCATAAAATGTCTATCAATTGTAGTTGCAATATCAGTATGATTTTTTTTTTTAAAATGTGCAATTTTAGCATATTTATATATGCAACAAGTAAACAAACTTTTTTCAAAGAAACAATTCAAATTTAATACAGCAACAATACTTTATTGAAACTGAACACTCATAGCCATATATATACATGTACTAGCAGTCTTACTGTCTAAGATTTCAACATTTGATATGTTGCCTTTTTGGCCTCCTTCAAAAGAGCCTTAGATGGGTTTGCTGAACAGGCATTTTCATTTCGACACTCCATAAACATTTTGTGGGTAACAAGAGAACTTAGTGTGTGTGTACCCATGCTAGGCCTGAACTTTGTTTTTGTTTTAGTAACTTATTTCTCCATCATTTTGATCTGCTAAGCATCGCACTATAGCTGTGGTTTTTGTCCTTGCACAACCATATTTTTTTGCGATGGTTGAATCGGGAAACATGTTCCTAAATAACCTCCCTGCTGTGTCTGATACTGGCAATGGCAAATTGTTTTCTACGAGGAATTTTGTGAAAACAACCTCGGCTTTGATCACAGAGTCATCTTCGGTTGCCCTGAATAAGGTGGATAATCTGCTTTGACTTGAAATCATGTTTGCCAATTCCACATGTTTTTTTTAGGCCACGTGTCGTTTAATATCTGATAGTCCTCCATGCGACACGGTTATGTCAACATTGCACACAGTGCAATAAACGTGCATGTCGTCAAGTCTTGACTGCTTCACACATGGATAAATTGTTGAGTATTCTGGCAAGAATTTTTGCTGGTGGGCCATGATTTTCCTTTTTTTCTTCGGCGGAGTACTTGGATCCGGCACATTGGATGCCATTTTGCTTTCATTAAAGTTCCTTTCGATATTCTCTTACCTTTGCGATTAGTAATATGAAGACCCCAGCATGTTCCGAATACTTAAAATGGTGTAAGGTGTGTTTTCGCCAGTAGAATTTTTCCGTCTGAGCACTTGTTCAGGTACACTAAACATATACAGCCGGTGTCGATAGAAATTTCGCCTTATAAAAATTTTGACCCGGATAAAACAAAAAAATAGGAGAAAATCTAATAAAAATCGGAGAGCGGATTTATGGTTAAAAATTCCGAAGTAACTCCGCCAAAATTGGAGTAGTTGGCAGCTCAGGTATTGTAGATACCCTAAGAAAGATGATAGTTATAAAAATTAAAGTCCTAAAGTGACATAAAACAACAAAGCCTGCCAAAAAATTGAGTACTGTCAAACTTTTTAGCCAATATACCAAACTTTATATCTAAAACAACTGGACAACTTTGTTCTCTTACAAAGCTAAGCACAAAATTTAAAATTACCTTCTATATAATTGGTCTGCTGTAGAAAATCTACCATCTTGTAGAGTCTGTACATCTCGGAATGAGCTACGCGCACTTTCCTCAATATTGTGAAGTGCTCTGTCTAAAGAATCACAGCTACGCTTGGCTTCTACTGGGTGGATCTTGTCGACACGATTTTGTTCCTCCCGTATTCTACGATTAATGTCATCTAAACTGTCTTCACTATGTTTACATTCTCGGTGAACTTTTTCTGCTAATCGTTGTAATCTTTCCAATCTAAAAAAAAAAGCAATTAAAAGTATCAGAATCAAAGGATCAAATAGAAAACATGGCGGTCTAAAATAGACAGGAAAGCAGATGACAAAACTGCATTTTGACATGGGAATTGCCGATACCCTGTCAGTTTTTGTAAAACTGACACAGAGTAACTAATCCCTAAGCACACAAAAATTGTAATCATGAAAACATACTACTGTCTGCTTGAAAATGTCACAGTCAGACAATACAAATATCTCAAAAGAAAACATGAAGCATGTAAGCGTTATACTTCCTCAATCCCTTTTTTTTTTCAATCACATCACTCTATTTCATTTGTAAAACATTATTGTGTGACTCTATTTGTACTTTTCATTCTAAGGATAAAATTCTCTTAAATCACTTATTCACACTTGATAATTCAATGGGTGAACAAGAATCAAATCAGCTTACCTGATGATTTCGGACTCTAGATTGCTGTCTCGTTCTTGCTGTGCTAGAGTAAATCGTTTCCAGAATACGCTAATGCTTTTTGGTTGTATTTCTTCTGGCAGAGCAAGATTAGATGTCCCAGTTCCATCACCCTTTAAAATAAGGTCATACATGATAAACATTTGTATACTTATTAAGTAATGTTTGGGAAGATATCAGCTTTTGTACAAGAAATTATCTAATATTTTTCAGAACACATTTGAATGCTAAATGATCTTATCTATTTTCATTGGACATCCCAGGGGGTATAATGCTACTGTCATACCATACATATTGATTATTTTTCTCCCGATCATTTTAATTCTCACTGAATGTTTTGTAAACAAAGACACATGATCTTAATATCTGGTGGCACAAGTATTTCTATCTGTACTTTTGTTAGCTTGTTAAGTTTCTTAAGTCCACTGAGGTTGACAAGGATTTCTCCAACCTTGGACAGGCATATCTACCATTTTGTCAAGCCAGAATTTCTCTGTCCACAATCTATGGTGTAGACAAGCTATACATGCTGTGACCTCATAATGTAATTTTATAACATGGGACTCCTATGTGATGACATTACAGTATATCAAAAGTTGTATCTGATTTTATTGATGTTCATAAACATGTGTTTGAAGCATGGGAAAAATAAAATAACATGGATGTTTTAAGTGGAAAGAAAAATCTCAACTCTCATGGTAACAATATGAAGTCTAATTTGTAAGAATCTAAAAATGTAATTTGTGAGAATCTGAAAGTGTAATCTGTAAGAATCTGAAAGTGTAATTTGTAAGAATCTGAAAGTGTAATCTGTGAGAATCTGAAAGTGTAATCTGTGAGAATCTGAAAGTGTAATTTGTAAGAATCTGAACGTGTAATTTGTAAGAATCTAAAAGTGTAATTTGAAAGAATCTGAAAGTGTAATTTGTAAGAATCTGAAAGTGTAATTTGTAAGAATCTGAAAGTGTAATCAGAATCTGAAAGTGTAATTTGTAAGAATCTGAAAATGTAATTTGTAAGAATCTTTAGGAATCTGAAAGTGTTATTTGTAAGAATCTGTAAGAATCTGAAAGTGTAATTTGTAAGAATCTGAAAGTGTCATTTGTAGGAATCTGAAAGTATAATTTGTAAGAATCTGAAGAATCTGAAAGTGTAATTTGTAAGAATCTGAAAGTGTAATTAGCATTTGTATACTACAATATCTAATCTCCTGTTCTCTTGAGATAAGTGTTTGTATAGTAAAATATCTATCCTCTGTTCTCTGGAGATGAGATGAGCATTTTCACATCAAGTAATATAATCTCATGTTCTCTGGAGATGAGATGAGCATTTTCAAATCAAGTAATATAATCTCATGTTCTCTGGAGATGAGATGAGCATTTTCACATCAAGTAATATAATCTCATGTTCTCTGGAGATGAGATGAGCATTTTCACATCAAGTAATATAATCTCATGTACTCTAGAGATGAGATGAGCATTTATAGTGATTTATCTTATTATCTTTATACTCTTGTAATGAAATAAGCATTTGTACATATGCAAATGCAATTCTAATGTTACCTGAATTTCTTCAAAAATTTTATCTAGTTTGTTTTTCATTTCCAACCTTGGTGGTACATCTTCAATTTTAAACCGATTGCATTCTGCCAGTAGTGTCTGAATAAAACAATAAATGTACATGTAAATGAAAATATTGGAGTTCCAATTGTTTTCAATGAAATGTTTGATCTGTCCATGTTTCAAAAGTACAGGTTGCATGATAGTGAGAGATCCTATTATCAATACATGTCTGTGGTGAGATATCATACCATAACACATGTCTATGGTGAGAGATCAAGCCATCATACATGTCTATGGTGAGATATCATACCATAACACATGTCTATGGTGAGAGATCAAGCCATCATACATGTCTATGGTGAGAGTTCAAACCATCATAAAAGTCTATGGTGAGAGATCAAGCCATCAGACATGTCTATGGTGAGAGTTCAAACCATCATACAAGTCTATGGTGAGAGATCAAGCCATCAGACATGTCTATGGTGAGAGTTCAAACCATCATACAAGTCTATGGTGAGAGATCAAGCCAAACATGTCTATGATGAGAGATCAAGCCATCATACATGTCTATGGTGAGAGATCAAGCCATCATATATGTCTATGGTGAGAGATCAAGCCATCATACATGTCTATGGTGAGAGTTCAAGCCATCATAAAAGTCTATGGTGAGAGATCAAACCATCATAAATGTTTATGTTCAAACCACTGTCTGTGATAGATAAATGCATGGTGCATGGTGAGGGATTAAATTATCTATACACCTCATACATCTTTGGGGATGAGTGGTAGCACAGATACCAAACCATGTCTATGGTGAAAACTTAAAATATCAATACATGTCTATGATGAGAAACTGAACCATGAATGCATGTCTATTGAGAGAAATTAAACCATGAATGCATGTCTAAGGTGAGAAATTAAACCATCAATGCATGTCTATGGTGAGAAATTAAACCGTCAATGCATGTCTAAAATGTGGGATCAAATCACCAGTACATGTTTATTGTAAGAGATTAAACCATGACTATGACAATGATACAGAGATCAAACCATGTCTATGGTCATGACACAGAGATCAAACCATGTCTATGGTCATGATACAGAGATCAAACCATGTCTATGGTCATGATACAGAGATCAAACCATGTCTATGGTCATGATACATAGATCAAACCTATGATCAAAACACAGATCAAACTGTCAATAGCTACACCTACAGGTACACAAACAAGAACGGGTAATCATTTTCTCAATATCTGTGCTTTTTCAGAGGCTTCTATTACAGTTATGTACGACAAATACAGTAACTCAATCCTACTCAAATCCATACATACTTTCATTTCTATCAAGGTGGTTGGAAACTGTCTGTTCAGCATCATGGCTGTTGCATCTCGTAACCATGTGAGTAGTGAAGAGGCCAGATCTCGATACTCATCTACTTTTATCTGTCGTTCCTGTGCAAAGAAAGAAGTTTCATCTACAACACTTGCTTAATGATGAACAACACTACATTATTTGCCACTACTCATACAGTACTATTGTTCCTGGTCTCTTATACAGTAGTAATGTATCTCCTCTCTCATATAGCAGTAATGTATCTCCTCTCTCATACAGCAGTAATGTATCTCCTCTCTCATACAGTAGTAATGTATCTCCTCTCTCATATAGTACTAATGTATCTCCTCTCTCATATAGCAGTAATGTATCTCCTCTCTCATACAGCAGTAATGTATCTCCTCTCTCATACAGAAGTAATGTATCTCCTCTCTCATATAGTAGTAATGTATCTCCTCTCTCATACAGTAGTAATGTATCTCCTCTCTCATACAGTAGTAATGTATCTCCTCTCTCATACAGTAGTAATGTATCTCCTCTCTCATACAGTACTTTTGTGTCTCCTCTTTCATACAGTAGTAATGTATCTCTTCTCTCATATAGCAGTAATGTATCTCCTCTCTCATACAGTAGTAATGTATCTCCTCTCTCATATAGCAGTAATGTATCTCCTCTCTCATACAGCAGTAATGTATCTCCTCTCTCATACAGTACTTTTGTGTCTCCTCTTTCATACAGTAGTAATGTATCTCCTCTCTCATATAGCAGTAATGTATCTCCTCTCTCATACAGTAGTAATGTATCTCCTCTCTCATACAGTAGTAATGTATCTCCTCTCTCATATAGCAGTAATGTATCTCCTCTCTCATACAGCAGTAATGTATCTCCTCTCTCATATAGCAGTGATGTATCTCCTCTCTCATACAGCAGTAATGTATCTCTTCTCTCATACAGTAGTAATGTATCTCCTCTCTCATACAGTACTATTGTGTCTCCTCTTTCATACAGTAGTAATGTACCTCCTCTCTCATACAGTACTATTGTGTCTCCTCTTTCATACAGTAGTAATGTATCTCCTCTCTCATATAGCAGTAATGTATCTCCTCTCTCATATAGCAGTAATGTATCTCCTCTCTCATATAGCAGTAATGTATCTCCTCTCTCATACAGCAGTAATGTATCTCTTCTCTCATACAGTAGTAATGTATCTCCTCTCTCATACAGTACTATTGTGTCTCCTCTTTCATACAGTAGTAATGTATCTCCTCTCTCATACAGTACTATTGTGTCTCCTCTTTCATACAGCAGTAATGTATCTCCTCTCTCATATAGCAGTAATGTATCTCCTCTCTCATATAGCAGTAATGTATCTCTTCTCTCATACAGTAGTAATGTATCTCCTCTCTCATACAGTACTATTGTGTCTCCTCTTTCATACAGTAATATTATTACTGAAATTCAATTGGTGTGAACACACAAACATTGTTCTATGGGGGGGGGGGGGGGGGGGGGGGGGGGGGGGGGGGGGGGGGGGGGGGGGGGGGGGGGGGGGGGGGGGGGGGGGGGGGGGGGGGGGGGGGGGTGATAACTTTCCCACAAAAAAAAAAATCAGTATCCAGAGGACAACTGATAAATCATCAAACAGCCTCATTAAAAAGAAATCACTAATGAGAAAAGTTGTAACTGCCAAGTCATATTACACGTTAGTATTAAATGGTGCATGTTACTTGTCATTTAAAATGAAGCCAAACAAATACATTTCACAATGTTTTGTATATGGTGATGCATGTTAATTCACAATGCTGTATTTAATACTGCTTAATCAAAATCTAATGGAATTCTTCAAAGAGAATCTATTTTGTGCAATGTTTAGAATATAGCTGAGTATGATGCAGATGTTATTTTGCACTTATACAAAGGGATGTTATACAACGATATGTAATCAATTAACTGTTTAAATAGCACACAAAGACCACCAATCATTTCAGAATTACTGCTGCCTCAAAAGTTGTAAAAATTTCTTCTATTTCATTTTGGATGAAATCTATTAGTACACAAAGTAATATTAATACGAAACTCATAAAATCTTCCATGGGTGGCAATAACCAATAGTAGTACGTTCCTGATCCGGAACTTACAGGCTCCTGTTTCCGCAATATTTATGTATACTAAATATGTACCCTTCAGGGGCCCTAGACAATTCAACTGTAAGTTTGTGGGGATGACAATGCAAAGCAATGGTCATGAAAATTAGCTACACAGTTCTCTCCCTTGACTACTGAGAGGATTAATATTTACGCTGATGATACATTAACATAAGACTTACATTGTCTCTGATTGTCTGTTCAACACTGGGGACTTCTGGGAAGACATCGTACAAGGAGGAAACATAAGTTATCACAGATTTTTCATCGGGTTCAGGAACATCAATATCTGAAACAAATAAAAATAAGGAGTTCCCATTTTCACAGATGAACAGAAATTAATTCTAACAGTCACAAATGGCAAACTAAAGACATTTTGAAAAATCTAAGATATACATGGATATAAAAATATACTCATATAATCAAAATATACTTATATATACAAATATTAATATAAACACCATACTAACAGAAACACTATACTCATGCAAACATGCCATTCTTATATAAATACAATATACTTATATAAATACACCATACTAATACAAACACACCATACTTATATAAATACACCATACTAATATGAACACACCATACTAATATAAACATACCATACTAATATAAACACACCATACTAATATAAACAACATACTAATACAAACACACCATACTTATATAAAGACACCATACTAATATAAACAACATACTAATACACACACACCATACTTATATAAAGACACCATATTAATATAAACAACATACTAATACAAACACACCATACTTATATAAATACACCATACTAATACAAACACACCATACTTATATAAATACACCATACTAATACAAACACACCATACTTATATAAATACACCATACTAATATAAACCCACCATATTAATACAAACATACCATACTTATATAAATACACCATACTAATATAAACATCATACTAATAAAAACACACCATACAAATATAAACACCATACCAATATAAACACACTGTACTAATATAAACCCACCATATAAATACAAACATACCATACTAATATAAACACCATACTAATACAAACACACCATACTAATACAAACACACCATACTAATACAAACATCAAAGGACTGAAAGTCCTGAAAGGGCAATACCTTTGTCAATTCTGAATTGGTGAATTTATAAAAGAATACATATCTGTACATACATGCAGTTACTGTTTAACCTGGGAATATACATCCTTAATCTACTAAAATCAGAAATGATGTATAGGCTGTTGTATACCATGGTACATCTTTATTTGAAATATAAGAAATTAGTTGATGCTTATTTTTTATTATGCATCAGTAGAAATTTATACATTTTATGATATGATTACATTGTCATTACAAAACAGCACACATACAGATTGGGACTTAAATTTACATGTACAGTCATGGGAAATATATATTTGTCACTATTGTTATTTTCTATTTTGTTTTATATACAACCAATAATTTTTAAATGCTGGTAAATCCAGAATTTTGCAAATTTGTACAAATTATGGTAGTTCTAGGACAATTTCATATTTCTAAAATATATATGCATTTCTAAATTATCATACTAATATAAACACACCATACTAATATAAACACATCATACTAACACAAACACACCATACTAATACATGTATAGCACACCATACTAATACAAACATGCCATACTTATATAAACACACCATACTAATACAAACATGCCATACTAATACATGTATAAACACACCATACTAATACAAACATGCCATACTTATATAAACACACCATACTAATACAAACATGCCATACTTATATAAACACACCATACAAATACCACAGTGTATCGTTTACTAAATCATACATACATGCCATCTACATACTTTCACATACAAATAATTTCCCATACAAACATACATACACATTACATAATTTGATATAGTTGCACATAAACAGTTCATAAAATTTGGCAATTTTCTCAGAAAAGTTAAGTCGTATTATCTAAAAATACTACTTTTATTCAAATTTCAAAACATTAACGACTACAATTTGTCTGTAGACAGGTATTACGTAGGCAAGAGACCCCAAATCAGCAGGAATGGCACATGACATTGTCATCACATTGAAAGGCTTCGACAGATCAACTTGAAAGATAAATTCTAACAAGTATCACCTGTATAATTAAATCATTTGAATATATGCTAAATCACTGACTGACCTACTTTAATATCTATATCTCGTATAACTTGTTTTGAGCTTATTCTAAAGGTATCAAGTAGCTGATGGGTAAACTGTGGAAAACTTTTATATAAAACGGTTTTACAGTTTAGAATGTAAACAATACATTAACACTTACAAATGACTAAATCAACGCATACCCTGGTTAAAAATTAAAAAAAAATGTGGGACAGATTTCTTCCGAAGAACAGTATGATTGTACAATATATTATCAGTTAAAAACATCACAATTTGTACCCAAGGACAAATGTCTTCACCCTTAAATATGTCGATATACAGTATCAGTTAACAAAATTGTATTTTATACTATCTTAACATGGTACTATCTTAACATAAGCAAACTTATCCTATTTTTTTTTTCTCCTATTACAAATATTTTTTATATTTGGTGTTAAAAAGATTACAAAATATGAGTTTAACATCAACAACCTATTACATGTGCACCTTTAGGTTTGAGGAAAAATAGTGTCGTTATGAATACATTTCTTTTTCATTTTGCCCAATTAAGATCCTAGCAAAACAGATATTACATTGCAAGCATACATTTATTTTTATTTTAACATGGCAGTTAAGATTCTAGAATTTCTTTGATATACATTTTATTAGGAGTAAAAATTTCAATTATCAGGATATTATTGATTCAGGGATACTTTTTATTTGTGCAGATAAGTTTAATTGCAAAGTTATCAACAGGGAGTCAGTAGGAGTCCCTGAAATAAAAGGAGTTGCAGAAAAGAACAGCTCTCTAATTGGCAAGATGTGAAAACATACTGGTGTTTTGTATGCAGAAAAACAGGTAAAAGTGATACGATACACTTCATCCCAACAATGACATGGTCAAAGATGATAAAGGTAATCTCTGACAGGTTCAAGTAGCACTTTATAGCCAGTGCTTAGTTCACAATGGTTCTACTTGATGATATACCTCTTTACTTATCATAATATTCTAGGTTCTTACCAGTAGTAAAATGAACACGTACAACTCCCATTTTGGTTTTGTTATGATTTCAATGTTATGTACTTTTGATTGCTCAAGTTTTTTTCTGTTGTTTGAAAACAAAAACATTTCTTTTTTACGAACGTCTCAATAAATACTGTAAAATCAGAAGAGAATTTTGTTATGGATTTAATTTTGTTTATTTTGTTGATTTGATTTTTGATGAAATTTAACAATAAATTACATGTAGAAATTGTTATAGGTCCTTAACACAGATTTTTTTTTTTAATTTCAAAGAAATTTAATGTCAATGAATTTGTCTTTTTTTTAAAACAACAAAAATTGTAAACCCACAAATTTTTTTATTCTACATTAATTTTCTTAAATTTCAATGAATGAAAAGTATGTATGTATGTTCGCCATTACTCTTTTACACATGTTTATATCTTAATATG
The DNA here is from genome assembly GCA_030159075.1 of Atrina japonica. Lineage (NCBI taxonomy): Eukaryota > Metazoa > Mollusca > Bivalvia > Pterioida > Pinnidae > Atrina > Atrina japonica. Next base: position 1,376,230 of record BROG01000091.1, on the reverse strand, counting down.
GATTTACAATAATAGAAAACATAAGTAAAGGTGTACCAAGGTAAAGTGGCACATCCTGGTTTAGTCAGAAACCAAAACAATATGGTCTACTTTCCAAAAATAGGTTGTACAGGTAAAATATATTGCCTTGTAAGGACTCCTTGCATTACTGAATCTCTAATACTTCTGTCACGAGAAGTAACTTGTCACCCTTGTTATGATTTGATTTTGACTCGTTGTGTTTGTAAACATGTGCCAATTTACCTTGGTAGACCTGTACATGGAAATTACATGTGGTACATAGTACAAGCCTCAGCAATAACAGTACATTTACTCCCCCCACCCCCCTCCCCATACAAAAACAATTTCAGCTTTTGAAAACTCTACTTTACACGTCTGTCATTAGAACATGTCTCTTGTCATGAACATGTAATTACAACAGATCAACATTTTATGGATATAGTGGCATTCTGCACTTGATCATAGTGGCATTCTGCACTTGATTGTGTCTTCGTTCTTTAGTTTATTAGGAACTCTATCTGATTTGTCATTCTATCAGGGTTTGTTAGTTGTCAGATGGTGAAACATATTCTATAACTTGTTAACTATATGTACCAACAAACTCTCTCGATTTATTTTTCAACATAAAAAAAGATCTTACTAGATCTGTCATACTCAAGTTTCACTCATTGCTGTGTATAAAGATGCCAGATGAATTACCTCAAAAGAGGGGCCATCTGTCATAAGTCAAAATCTTTATACTGCAATAGTATATATATATATATATATATATATATATATATATATATATATATATATACAAGTACTTTGATCTGTGTAAGAACACCATCAGACTGGTATTTAGGGGATACTTACAATTATCAAATGTCAGTGTAACTTGTGTCATTGTGTAGGCCACCATGTTGTTTGCAATCAATAGTTCTTACATTTCATCATTAAAAGAATTGTCAGAATATACACCCAAATTGATATTGTTTTTTTCTTTTTCAAATTCAAAGAATCTTATGCCTTCAACAGTAATGTAAATTAATGGAAAACAAAATATTTCAGGGGCAAATTATATCAATCGACATCCAAGAGAATAAAAGTTTTAATAAAGGTTTCAGTATAATAAGGTGTAAAATTTTTAGATAAGGGTAAGTGTATTACCTTCAGCGTCTAATAGTCTTGTAACACCAAATTCTCTTTCTGCTAAACTAAATGCCATCTCCAGATTCTGCCTTGGTGTGCTGCTGCGTACTCTGTGAAAATCCACCAAGTCAGGTCTGAAAGAAACATTGAAATATAAGCAACATTTCACCTGCCATGTACAGAAAAACAATATGATAAACACACCTGTCATGTACAAACACAACAAAAGGCTCAACACAACTGTCCTGTATAAACACAACAATATGGTCAACACAACTGTCCTGTATAAACACAACAATATGGTCAACATACCTGTCCTGTACAAACATAACAATATGGTCAACACAACTGTCCTGTATAAACATAACAATATGGTTAACATACCTGTCCTGTACAAACATAACAATATGGTCAACACAACTGTCCTGTATAAACATAACAATATGGTCAACATACCTGTCCTGTACAAACATAACAATATGGTCAACACAACTGTCCTGTATAAACATAACAATATGGTCAATACAACTGTCCTGTATAAACATAACAATATGGTCAACACAACTGTCCTGTATAAACATAACAATATGGTCAACACACCTGTCCTGTACAAACATAACAATATGGTCAACACAACTGTCCTGTACAAACATAACAATATGGTCAACACAACTGTCCTGTACAAACATAACAATATGGTCAACACAACTGTCCTGTATAAACATAACAATATGGTCAACACAACTGTCCTGTATAAACATAACAATATGGTCAACACAACTGTCCTGTATAAACATAACAATATGGTCAACATACCTGTCCTGTACAAACATAACAATATGGTCAACACAACTGTCCTGTATAAACATAACAATATGGTCAACATACCTGTCCTGTACAAACATAACAATATGGTCAACACAACTGTCCTGTACAAACATAACAATATGGTCAACATACCTGTCCTGTACAAACATAACAATATGGTCAACACAACTGTCCTGTACAAACATAACAATATGGTCAACACAACTGTCCTGTACAAACATAACAATATGGTCAACATACCTGTCCTGTATAAACACAACAATATGGTCAACACAACTGTCCTGTATAAACATAACAATATGGTCAACACAACTGTCCTGTATAAACATAACAATATGGTCAACACAACTGTCCTGTATAAACACAATAATATGGTCAACACAACTGTCCTGTATAAACATAACAATATGGTCAACACAACTGTCCTGTATAAACACAACAATAGGGTCAACACACCTGTCATGTACAAATATAAGAATATGGCCAACACATCTGTCATGTACAAACATAACAATATGGTCAACACACCTGTCCTGTATAAACACAATAATATGGTCAACACAACTGTCCCGTATAAACACAACAATAATGTACATCATAACAATACAGACAACGCACCTGTCATGAACATCATTACAATATGGACAACACAACTGTCATGTGCATCATAACAATACGGACAATGCACCTGTCATGAACATCATTACAATATGGACAACACACCTGTCATGAACATCATTACAATATGGACAACACAACTGTCATGTGCATCATAACAATAGGGACAATGCACCTGTCATGAACATCATTACAATATGGACAACACACCTGTCATGTACATCATAACAATATGGACAACACACCTGTCATGAACATCATTACAATATGGACAACACAACTGTCATGTGCATCATAACATAACAATAGAACATCATTACAATGCACCTGTCATGAACATCATTACAATATGGACAACACACCTGTCATGTACATCATAACAATAGGGACAATGCACCTGTCATGAACATCATTACAATATGGACAACACACCTGTCATGTACATCATAACAATACGGACAATGCACCTGTCATGAACATCATTACAATATGGACAACACACCTGTCATGTACATCATAACAATACGGACAATGCACCTGTCATGAACATCATTACAATATGGACAACACACCTGTCATGAACATCATTACAATATGGACAATACACCTGTCATGTACATCATAACAATATGGACAACACACCTATCATGTACATCAAAACAATATAGATAACACACCTGTCATGTAGATCATTTTTGTTTGTTTATTGTTGTTTAATGTCCCACTCAAGAATCTTACTCATATGGAGACGTCACTAAATGCCTGTGAAGGGCTTCAAATTTTGGCCTATGCTCGGCACTTACGGCCATTGAGCAGTGAGGGTTCTTTAATGTGCCTACCCCTACTGTGATACGGGACCTCGGTTTTTTCTGTCTCATCCAAAGGACACGAAATGGACCTACCGCCGGCTGGACTCAAACTCACAACCCCACGATCAAGAGTCAAGTGCGCCACCAACTGAACCAGGTCATGTACATCGTAACAATATGGAAATCACACATGTATTGTACATAAACAGATGCAACAGAAGTTGTAATCTTGTATACATGTAGAATAATCTGTAAGTGTTTGCCAGATCTGTGTCATAATGCTCCAGCAGCTGTATACAAGTGTTTGACCAATTGTTGCCAAAATACCATATTGAGATAAACACATAGGACACCATCAACGTAAAGTAATCATATTTCGGACATCAACATAATATATTCCTATTTTAATCATCAACATAATATAATCCTATTTTTGACATATCATATAATATTTTAATTATACCTATCATCAAATCTATCTCATAAACTTGTTTTTTATTCATAAATAAATAAATATTTTCACTGTCCGATCATAATACATTTTATTTTGATGCTATATATTTTTAACATATAACACCAAAGTGCACTGGTACTTCCAAAGACTCTTAAAAAATTGTACTTGGCCAGCAGACATGAAAAATAAGTAGTATTTAAGATGATCTGGGCATATGACCAAAGTCTATATACCTTAACTCATTCACCCCTAAGGATTTACAGAAAAGCCCATTGCTTTTTCAGGGGTTGAAGAGTTGAGGACCTTACAATGACTACTAAAGTATGTTTGGTTTAATTGTTGTCTAAATTACACAGTATGCTTAAGAGTCATCTTTAATCTTTTTCTCAGAGAGGCGTGTGTGTGTGTGTGTGTGTGTGTGTGTGTGTGTGTGTGTGTGTGTGTGTGTGTGTGTGTGTGTGTGTGTGTGATGGGGGGCATTCTACATGCAGGCTGTACAACATGAAGATAACAATGAAAGTTTGTTTTGTCATTTAAATCTAGCTATTTACAAATAATGCCATTCTCGCGGATTATCTCCGACCTAACATTTCCTGTGTTTTCAGTGCTATAACAACATATAGTTCATTAACCTGTATATGCAATATGATCCATAATCATCATAGAGTTTTGTGTTCCTGGGTGATTTACAAAATGGAAATATTTAACTGTTCAACATGGCTTAAAATGTGTATTTACTCCAAAAAGACCCTACATATTTACATTTTGTATCTAAAGAATAGGTGCCATGTTACTACCAGCCTTTGTACACTAAATCCAGGGATCACTTCAGAGTGAGAATTACATTACAATTCTTAAGTCAACAAGATAAAAATAAGGTTGATAAATTTCAGTCAATGGCATGATATGTAAAGATAATTTCACTTTTCGGTTCAAGTCATACTGTAAACTTATAAATAAGGTTAGGATTAAGTGAATGTGACCTTTTCTCACAAAGTCTACAGTGAATGCTCCACATTAATGATATCGATCAAACAGATTTTACGACAGGTATTTGTACAATGTGAGCATAAACATCTGCCATGTTACAGGTCGTTACAAGAGGACTTACTGTAAAAGTTAAAATTGTACATTATATACTGAAGTAGTGACTTTTTATACTATGAAGAAATTAAAAAAATTAATTTGATTTGTCCCATGTGTTTATTTGACCTCTTTATGTATTTATAACCTATAACTATGTGTACTGGGACTGTGTTTGACAAAAAAATATGTGAAAAATTGTTCTTTTATCTGTAACAGTTTTGCCATTATTCTGCCAAAATGAATTTAGGAATGTATGTGTATTTATGTATGAGCTAATTCTTGTTTGCACATGTGTGTATCTTGCACATGTGTGTGTGCATGTGTGTGTGCATGCGTGTGTTCATTATTATACAAAGTGAATGAGAATGAGAATTCTGGTATAGATAAAAAAAAGTCAAAAATCAAAATTATACTCTTGTAATGACAAAATATAATATAAATGCTAAAAATGATTAAACACATTAAAACTTTGGACCTACAACTTGTTCTACATCATTTCACAACATGTCCTATAAACTCATAATCTTGTCTACCATAGCTGACCAGCATCACTCTATTTTTGCCTGGGGCATTAAGGTTTGAACCACTAGAGCAAACCATAATGCATTGTGTTTGTGGACAGAGGTCACAGCATAAAAGACTATAGAACACGTCATGTGTACACACAGAACTATTTGTTGAATTGTGAGATGATATTGTATGACAGCTAGCATGATTGTTCTTAACTTCTGCATTTTTTTTCTTACATTAGTTTAACTATTTACAAAAAAAAAAAATTCTGTATTAGATTTACCTGAAATAACATTTAGAAAGACAAAGCTTCTGTATTTTGTTTATTCATTTTAACATATCAACATTTTGTCAGCCATACATACTTGACTTTGATCATCAATGGCTTACTTATGCATAATGTCCCAGATAACAATATGTCTGCACATTATCATCAATGATCAAGATACAGTAAAACCTGCTTTAGCGACCACCTGTGTATAAATACCACCTAGTCACAAACATTATTTTTTGCTGTCCCCAATAGTACCATTTGTGTACAAATTAACCTCTATATAAAGATCACCTCCCTATAAAGACCAGTTTTATTGTCTTTAAAAACGAGTTTGACTGTAAAATATAAAGCTGTCAAGTACCAAACCATTTCTCCAGCCTTTCAATTCACATTGTATGTCAAAGAATTACCATGGTAAGTCAGGAATTAACAAAAGTAAGGAATTAACATGGTAAGTAAATAATTAACATAGTAAGTAAGGGATTAACATGGTAAGTAAGGAATTAACATGGTAAGTAAAAAATTAACATGGTAAGTAAGAAATTAACATAAGTAAGAGATTAACATAAGTAAGAAATTAACATGATAAGTAAGGAATTAACCTGGTAAGTATGGGATTAACATGATAAGTAAGGAATTAACATGACAAGTACGAAATTAACATGGTAAGTAAGGGATTAACATGATAAGTAGGGGATTAACATTGTAAGTAAGGAATTAACATGGTAAGTAAGAGATAAACATGGGAAGTAAGGGATTAACATGGTAAGTAACAAATTAAAATTGTAAGCAAGGAATGAACAAGTTAAGTAAGGAATTAACATAGTAAGTAAAGAATTAACATTGTAAGTAAAGAATTAACATTGTAAGTAAAGAATTAACATTGTAAGTATGGTAATTCAGAACAAACTACAATGGAAACTGTTTAACGAGACTACTCAATAGTCCCCAGACTGCTAGAGACACTGTGGTCTCTCCAAAAAAAAGGTTTTAAGAAGTTTTCTGTGTGTTTGAATTAAAATTAACTGGAAATTACTTTTTTTATCTTTATCATTTTACTAAATACCTAATTGTGTGTGAATACTTTTTCATCAAAATGCCATATATTGATGGACATCACCATTAACAAGATGGGGGAAAAATCCATTTTTATTTGATAGTTTTATTTCTATGTGCAATGTTTACAATTTACAGGAACTATAACAAACACTCTACCTTTACTTAGTTTCTTAATGCATCAGTCATTTAAATAGTCCACCAGATTTAATACCCCAAAATACTAGGGATAACTTTTCCCTCAGAGCATTTTGAAATGTTTACTTAACTGCTGCTGTCACATTTTTTGCAATTACAGATAATCTCCATTGCATAAAACAGTGAATGATTGAGGCTGCTCCAAGGCCTAAAACTTTATTTTTGTATTTCTTAATTCATGTCATAATATAGCCATAATTCATAAGATATGACTTACATTAAGTCTAAAGACTTACAAACTTAAGATATGTAGATCTGACTGACTTACCTGTGACGGTGTATGATAGAAAGGAATGCTCTACCATCTCTCCAACTTTTGGAGAAATCTGTTATTTTGACCCCTGGATAACCCTCCACTGTTCTCCGACTCCATAACAGAAGCGCCTCTTTTGCAGACAAATCTTCTTGTCCTGTGACCACAACATCAGAAATCTGAAAGAAAACAATTTCTGTCTGAGAATCGTAACAAATATTGAATTGTATCTATATGATACCATGGCACACACATATATATATATATAATATAAGAACTGTTTGGTTTACAAGTTCCCTAGTGCGAAATACTACTGGAAAGCTCATGTCAATATGAAATTTTGCTGAAATTTGCTGGTGAAAAACGTAAAAAAACAAGATGTGTTTGTGAAACACAAATGTCCCCAGTCCCAACAGATGTTTGCAATGTCCTACATTTTTTATAAACAAAAATATAAAAATAAAAATTTTAATAAAAATAATAAAAAATAAATAGAAAGAGTAAAAAATTGATAAAAATATAATAAAAATTAAAAAAATTAAATTAAAAATAAATAGTATTTTAATATTTGAATATTAAAATAATAATGAGAGCAAAAAAATTTAAAATTTAATTAATAAAAAAAATAAATAAAATATTATAAAATTAATTAAAACACAAAAAAATGATTAATAAAATAAAATTTACAATAAAATAATTTTAGTATTAATTTTAAGAAAAAAATGATAAAATTAATTAATTAAAATAATTTATTTTTAATAAAATTATAAAAATATAATAAAAAATTAATAAAAATTTAAGATATTAATTAAAAAAATTAAATAATAAAAAAAAAAAAACAAATTTTATAAAGTATATAAAAAAATTAAAAGTAAAAAAAGAATAAAAAAATAAATAAAATGAACTATAAATAAATAAATAAAAAATATAATATTTTTTTAAAAATAAATAATAAAATTTAAGAAATAAATATAAAAAAGTTTAATTTATATAGAAAAATAAAATAGAAAAGTAAGAAGTTTTAATAAATAAAATTTAAATAATTATAAATATTTTAAAAAGAACAATATAATAAGAAAAAATTAAAAAAATATTAAAAAATTATTATTATAAAATTATTAATTTTAAAATAATAAAAATGTTAAAATATTTTTAAACTAATAATTAATAAAAATTATAAATATTAAAATTAAATAAAAAATTAAATTTAAATAATAAAATTTTAAATTAAAAAATACATAAAAAAATGTTATTAAATAAATATATATAAAATAAAAAAAATAATAATAATTAAAGTTTAGATAAATATAATAAATTAAAAATTATATTGTACCCCCCAGCGGCATGTGATGTCAGTGAAGTGTGAGCAACCCTTAGATGAACTTACAGTCCAAGTTCAGTTACTGTATCACAGTCCAAACTTGAAATTTACACATTATATGTAAGCGGGACGGAATTAGGGACTGACGAACAGACACACAAATGATCCAAACGCTGGGGCATTAAAATAGATGGAAACGTCAAAATTTTTCTATTTTGACACTTTAAAAGTCCCATATCTTAGCATTTGTTACTTAAAACATGATGACTTAGCATACATAACTATAATATGATAAAAAATGATAATTCATATGCATTTAGCATTGTTTGAGTACAGTAAGAGCAATAATGGACCTTCGCAAGTTTATCGATTCAAGGAGTTTGTCTAGAGTTTGTCCATTTGCAAGGTTAAAATTGTAAATTGCGTAAACTTATGTTTTTATGATTATCTCGTGATTTGTACAAAGCTAAATCTACTTATAACAATATAGCTAGCCAAATAAAGCTCTAATTTAGTATTTTTCTATATGGGTTTATATGGACAACACAGAACCACTTAGACCCTACAGCTTGTTTACAATCCCATGACTCTTAAATTGGAATACATTGCAATATTCACAGCAATGAATTATAGGAGTTGACATTTCACAGAAATATTTTTAAAAAAATGAAAAAAAAGAAATCAAATCTTATGAAATTCTGTGAACTACCATTTTTAATATCAAGAATATGATTGTAGCTATTAACAGCTCCAAATATTGAACACTTAACAAAGTTAATACTAAGGTCATGTCTATTGCCATTAATTCAATTTGGCAGATATGTTCTTATAGTGGTTTTCCCCCTGTAGTTCTCAACCTACTTTTTGCAACTTGGCTATCAAGTTCATCAGATTTCAGTACCTGGATTTTTACTGATTCAAAAGAAGTTCAAAGTTCAACAAAACATGCATAGAGAAACAAACTACATTGTATGTAAAGTATACTAAGTCAATATTTGAAGAGTATATATTTTGTACTACTTCAAGATTAGACACCGTTCAGACAAATTGACTTGTAAGTTGGCAAGAATGACTTGTAAATTTGCAACATTCAGCACAAATGGCGACAGACTTCATGCCTGATTTTTCAATTTTGCTTGATCCCTACTACACTAAGGCGGAATCTCATACATATTACCTATAAATCTGAACAAGTTTGTACATAATGAAAATATATTTCGAGTACATTAACACACCTGTACTTGAAAAAAAAAATTAGAAAAATGAAGATTGTAGGTCAGAGATCAGTTCATCAAATTTGTTTGCAGTCTTGTTCAAACAGTTACTGGCTAACTGTACAGGAATGTTCAATGTTCTGACCTATTTATATTAATGTCATGGTCCAACTTCAGTTGGGAACAATAAGAGGATTGAAGATATATGGGGTGAATTGTAGCTGTTACATAACAAACATTTGACATGTAGACAATATATGTACAATTTGGTTGTCACATTCTAACTGTATCAAATAACAAGAGTTTTGCAATTTGTTAAATCTTTATCAGAACCTCAACATCAACTTACAAAATTCTTCACCTTAGAAAAAAAATTCTAGATGTGAATGGTGCATTTGTATTTGAATAATGATAAAATTTCCCATGAAACTTTCAAATTCAATGCCTTCATTGTCAAATCTATTCAGCAGTTTTCACGCACACACAATGGAATTTTATGGACACTGATTGGGAGTCTGACTTTAATACACAAAAGAGCAATACACTATAAATCACATTATCACAATCATTTTTATTTTGTGAAAAAGAAACATGACAGTAATTATCAAATTATGCCTTTTTCTGTATCTTCTTTTATACACACTCTCTTAAACCAAATTCTTATGTGACCAAGCATTATCAATGAGCACCTATCAGGTCCTCCTACATGATAATTTTAAGGTAGCAAAGCAATTTTACCAGGAGTATATTGACAATGTTAAATATTAGTCCCAATACATCAAAACCTGGTCTCTGCTAGACTTACCAATGCCGAGGTAAATATTTATTTAGCATTCATAAACTGTTCTATATGTCTGCTCTTTGAGAAGTCAAATAAAATAATATTGGCATGTAAAGTTAGCCCACACTTAGAATGGAGACAAGTACAGCTATGTATGAGGGCAATAAAATATCAACTTATAAACCTATCATACATTTGTATTGTCTAAATCTTCCATATTTCACTTTGGTATCTGAAAACATGTGTTGTACAGCGATAAAGCGAGCATTTCATCTGTAATGTATAGCACTAATATCTCAAATAGAATGATAAAATTTTATGTATGATGTACTTTCTGCATATTTGAAATTCTAAACATATATAATAGTTCTCAGTTTGTACAGTAGACACAGACATTGGTCAACATTAAATCATAACTATACAGTAGTTCTCAGTTTGTACAGTAGACAGACATTGGTCAACATTAAATCATAACTACACAGTAGTTCTCAGTTCTTACAGTAGACACAGACATTGGTCAACATTAAATCATAACTATACAGTAGTTCTCAGTTCTTACAGTAGACAGACATTGGTCAACATTAAATCATAACTATACAGTAGTTCTCAGTTCGTACAGTAGACACAGACATTGGTCAACATTAAATCATAACTATACAGTAGTTCTCAGTTCTTACAGTAGACAGACATTGGTCAACATTAAATCATAACTATACAGTAGTTCTCAGTTCTTACAGTAGACACAGACATTGGTCAACATTAAATCATAACTATACAGTAGTTCTCAGTTCTTACAATAGACACAGACATTGGTCAACATTAAACCCTACTAGTGTAGTACGTTTTGTCTTTTGTTTTTGTTTGTTCGGGGTTCCTTTATCCCCTTTTTGGGAGTTGGGTGGTTCAGATCCACAAAACAACTTTCTGCAACAAGGCACCTATCACTAAGAGTATTAGCATCAATATTTTCAATGCATCTTCTTTTTTATACATCAGGCAATGAATGGACAAGAACTGGTACTCAGATATAATAAGATTATAATAAGAAACATGGAAGTGAATCAAGCCATTATGGTCAGATATTCATTGAAACTGACGTGAACATTGCCGCTAATGAGGATTTTATAGAGTTAATCATTTTGTACAATAAAGTCACTCTGCAGAATCTCCTCATCTTGGTAACTTCCCCCAAACAGTAACCTGGCCTTTTTCAAATGCATTTGTAAAACAATAATTCAACAATACTAAGAGTGTTTTTGCTATTTATATACCATGATGGGTGGAAACAGGAAAAGCACATTTCAACAGATATCATATGATCACTTCAAAATGAACTAAATATATACACTGATGTTTACAAGCTTGTTCTATAAGTTACAAATTTATACTTCAAAATTCAAGTATAGTTTTGCTGAAAACACACACCCTCAACATCTGAATCAAGCATCTGTCCAGAAAAATAAAAGAAAATAAAAATAGGCATGGAACTAATTAATCCAATTTTAAAGTTTGGCAACTTAAAGGATACATCTAACAAAATACTCTCAATCAACAAGCTTGCCATACATAATACATTAAAATGGACCAAAGCAGCTCAACTATTAGCACAGAGCAACCTGTAAATCTACAGCAGTTGTACCTAGAACTTGATACACAACCAAGACAGCTCTACTGTAAGTAGTACCTAGAACTTGATACACAACCAAGACAGCTCTACTGTAAGTAGTATCTAGAACTTGATACACAACCAAGACAGCTCTACTGTAAGTAGTACCTAGAACTTGATACACAACCAAAACAGCTCTACTGTAAGTAGTATCTAGAACTTGATACACAACCAAGACAGCTTTACTGTAAGTAGTAGTATCTAGAACTTGATACACAACCAAGACAGCTCTACTGTAAGTAGTATCTAGAACTTGATACAAAACCAAGACAGCTCTACTGTAAGTAGTATCTAGAACTTGATACACAACCATGACAGCTCTACTGTAAGTAGTATCTAGAACTTGATACACAACCATGACAGCTCTACTGTAAGTAGTACCTAGAACTTGATACACAACCAAGACAGCTCTACTGTAAGTAGTAGTATCTAGAACTTGATACACAACCAAGACAGATCTATTGAAAGTAGTAGTATCTAGAACTTGATACACAACCAAAAACAGCTCTACTGTAAGTTGTATCCAGAACTTGATACACAACCAAGACAGCTCTACTGTAAGTTGTATCCAGAACTTGATACACAACCAAGACAGCTCTACTGTAAGTTGTATCCAGAACTTGATACACAACCAAGACAGCTCTACTGTAAGTAGTAGTATCTAGAACCTGATACACAACCAAGACAGATCTATTGAAAGTAATAGTATCCAGAACTTGATACACAACCAAAAACAGCTCTACTGTAAGTTGTATCCAGAACTTGATACACAACCAAGACAGCTCTACTGTAAGTAGTAGTATCTAGAACTTGATGCACAACCAAGACAGCTCTACTGTAAGTTGTATCCAGAACTTGATACACAACCAAGACAGCTCTACTGTAAGTTGTATCCAGAACTTGATACACAACCAAGACAGCTTTACTGTAAGTAGTAGTATCTAGAACTTGATACACAACCAAGACAGCTCTGCTGTAAGTTGTATCTAGAACTTGATACACAACCAAGACAGCTCTACTGTAAGTAGTAGTATCTAAAACTTGATGCACAACCAAAAACAGCTCTACTGTAATTTGTATCTAGAACTTGATACACAACCAAGACAGCTCTACTGTAAGTAGTAGTATCTAGAACTTGATACACAACCAAGACAGCTCTATTGTAAGTAGTAGTATCTAAAACTTGATGCACAACCATGACAGCTCTACTGTAAGTTGTATCCAGAACTTGATACACAACCAAGACAGCTCTACTGTAAGTAGTAGTATCTAGAACTTGATACACAACCAAGACAGCTCTATTGTAAGTAGTAGTATCTAAAACTTGATGCACAACCATGACAGCTCTACTGTAAGTTGTATCCAGAACTTGATACACAACCAAGACAGCTCTACTGTAAGTAGTAGTATCTAGAACTTGATACACAACCAAGACAGCTCTACTGTAAGTAGTATCTAGAACTTGATACACAACCAAGACAGCTCTACTGTAAGTTGTATCCAGAACTTGATACACAACCAAGACAGCTCTACTGTAAGTAGTAGTATCTAGAACTTGATACACAACCAAAAACAGCTCTGCTGTAAGCAAAGATCAACCCTTTATAAAACCACAGTAGCCACATATAGGACACAGTACACAACAAAGACTGCTCAACTCTAAGTAATGACAGAACAACTTCATCTTTGTGTGATCTATACAACATACCTCTGACTTGTGTTAAAAGTCAAGTCAATTATTACCTGGGCTATATATGGCAAGGCTCACATTAAAGTGAAATGATATTGACATCACTGCACTTAGGTTTCAATTACAATGACAGCATAATTTTTTGTACACATTTGTTTTGAAAAATGTAGCAAATGTTCTGTAAAATAAAACCATCCAAACCCAAACTTATTTTATGTTCTGTAAAATAAAACCATCCAAACCCAAACTTATTTTATGTTCTGTAAAATAAAACTATCCTAACTTATTTTACAGTCTGCCTATTCTCTTAACTTTGCACATTACATATTCATTCAACAACTCACAGTACATGATTCTCATGTTGACTATTAAGATCAACCTCACAGTTACTGCCTCAAATTCAAGTAAAACCGAAACATAATTTAAATTTAACAGAATGTATTTAAAAAAAAAAACAAAGGAAAAATACATATAAGTCTACAGAATTTGAGAAACACGTAATCAATAACAAATAGTTCTAACTGTGAGACAAAAAAGAGGTCAAACAACACGGATAAATTATACCAACCACAATAAACAAAGAGGCGTGTTGACATTTGAAAGTTCCATAAATATTCACCTAAATAGTTGTGTTGTTGAAAGATTGTTAGATATATTTATATCTAAATGACTGTGTAACTGTGAAACAGTATGATCAGCAAATACAGTGTGAACCTAGAAATACCAATACAGCCATTACAAAAAAAAAAACAAAAAAAAAAAACAATAAAACACTACAAATACTGCAGACTGTCATTTCATTATGTACCTGAACTTTTATTCGAAACAGATTATTACATTTATATAATACAACTTTGAAAGTAATTAGAATATGTAGCAATTTTGTTTCTGACAGCTCCAATGAGAAATCTAATCTAACACACAAAATTCTGGGTAAGTTCAGCCCACTGTCACTTCAAGGTGGTGGTGGTGGTGGGGGGGTTTGCATGAAACCAGTGCCTCTCTTTTAGCCAAACTCGCATTTTAAGCTTGTGCTTCAGCCCATCTCACATATAGAGCCTCTATAAAGTACTATGTTTCTGCTTTAGCTCACCTCACATAGAGCCTCTGGAAAGTTCTCAGCTTCTGCTTCCTCCAACCTCACATATAGAGCCTCTAGAAAGTTCTAAGCTCATGCTTCAGCCTACTTCACATATAGAGTCTCTAGAAAGTTCTAAACTTGTGCTTCCACCCACCTCACATACAGAGCCTCTAAAAAGTTCTAAGCTTCTTCTTTAGCCCACCTCACATATACCGGTAGAGTCTCTAGAAAGTTCTAAGCTTCTGCTTCCACCCACCTCACATACAGAGCCTCTAAAAAGTTCTAAGCTTCTTCTTTAGCCCACCTCACATATAGAGCCTCTATAATGTTCTAAGCTTCTTCTTTAGCCCACCTCACATACAGAGCCTCTAAAAAGTTCTAAGCTTCTTCTTTAGCCCACCTCACATATAGAGCCTCTAAAACGTTCTAAGCTTCTTCTTTAGCCCACCTCACATACAGAGCCTCTAAAAAGTTATAAGCTTCTTCTTTAGCCCACCTCACATATAGAGCCTATAAAACGTTCTAAGCTTCTTCTTTAGCCCACCTCACATATAGAGCCTATAAAACGTTCTAAGCTTCTTCTTTAGCCCACCTCACATACAGAGCCTCTAAAAAGTTCTAAGCTTCTTCTTTAGCCCACCTCACATACAGAGCCTCTATAAAGTTCTAAGCTTCTTCTTTAGCCAACCTCACATATAGAGCCTATAAAGTTCTAAGTAAAGTCAAGACAATATTATTATAGAAATGAACAGGAAATGAATGTAAATACTAAAATTTGAAACTCCTCTAAATGAAAATTACCAATATGTATAACTTTGCATATAAATGTACATGTACTGCATATTTCGCAATGACATCACCTCATAAATGATATTTTTATAGTCTGTGTGGACTTGACCTTTGAACTTCTATCTAAAAACATCATGGTGTAAAGTACAACAATGAAAACAAAACCATGGTGCTCTTTCTATGGGGTTCACTACATTGTTGGGGACCCCCCCCCCCCCCAACACACACACACACTGATAATATATATATATATATATACATATACATATATTGCTTAGTGTTTTAGGGCGTCCTGCCCAAGAGCCAAGCAGTTGGTACTTTTATTTACATTCTCATTCTGGCATTTCTTCAATCTCTATAACACATGGAAGTTGTACAGGGTATAATAAATCTTACACACCTTACTCAAGAAAACAGATTAAAGAAGTAATAATGCATTCAGGTGAAAGACTTTCAGGTCAATTGGATTAATGCCCATTGAACACACAGTCAAGCTGACTTAAATGTATTTACTTCTAGAATGACTAGAATTACACAGGTATAATAATAAACTTTACTATCTTACTTCGTATCAAAACAAACAATGAAAAATTGAACACGTCAAAATAAACTGGAGCCTGTTCTAAATTAGTCTTTAAAGCTAAAAAATGTTGAGTATTTATGTACATTTTAAAGAAAGATCAAAGGTTTTCTACAATCATCTGATTTACCACAAAAGATGCTCAGTCATGTGCTTAATTGATCTGATTTCCTTTGAGACATAAATTTACATAACTACACCACTTCATTGACATGAATTACATGCTAAGACAATTGAAATAGACAATAAATAATGTAATTCAAGTTCACAACAGGCTGGTATATATATACAGCTATACTTTCAGCCATCATCAGTCTTCCATTGCCATGATGCTGTGATTGAGGAAGTGACATTACTGTAGCCAAGTCCGTATTTGTGTGATATAGACCTGCATTATTAATAAATATACCACTGGTAACATATTACACCTAACTCAAATGTCTAAACATGCACATATAACGGCCTACTATAACTGTATCTGATTCAGGCTGTATTGACCTACTATTTAAGTAAATTTGAGAGTCTACTTTATAAGTAAACTTAAAAGTATCTAATATCTATATAGACCTACTATATAAGTAAACTTAAGAGTATCTAATATCTATATAGACCTACTATGTAACTTAAGAGCCTGTAAATTCTATACAGACCTAAACAGTTCATACATATTTCTGTTATTCATTTTCAAACTGATGCAATACAATCATGAGATTTTTACATAACATTTTAACTCGAAGCATTATGTCATAACTGCACCAGAGAGCTATACTTTACCAATCATAAAAACAAACCCAGAACTATATAAACCAGCGGTGCATGAGATTACAGTGGCACAGTGATAATAGCATACCAACAAATCAAGAACCGAATAATGTGGTCACCATGGCTTTTTCCATATAAAATTTCAGTTGCAATGCATGCAGTGAAATCAGTGTGTATGAACTGTTTATGGCACATAGTCAAACTAGGTAAAGTTATTACCATTACATACAGGTCAATCAAACTCCTAAATTTCAAATTCTTCATTTTTTAAATATGTGTTTGAGGTGTAAAGAAACTTGGCAACATCCAATAGCTGCATAGTTTATATAAATAATGTTTGTGCACATGTATTGACAAATCTATCGTTCAACACTTTCTTTTTTTTTTTTTTTTTTTTTTAAATTTCAACATCAATAAATACATAATGTTTGTATTTACAAGTACATGGCAATGTAGTCTGAGTTAAAAATAGGATGATAATGTTTATCTAAAGATATATTTGTCAGTTACCCAATAAAAATTTTAATATGCATGATTAGATATTAAAAGCCTGTAGCTACTATCAGTCTGACTATGTATGTACACAATTTGACATCTATACATTTGTCCTTTATGTCAAATGTCAGATTTTGTTCAAAATATAATCACAACAAAACCTCTAAAACATGCAACATTACATGTTTTCTGAAGTATCTGACTCTCTAAAGCATGTAATATCATCAACAAACAACTTGTTTATAATGCTTAGCCAAACATGTCAAAAAACAGGAAAGGGGGGGGAGAACATTAAGATAATATTTGTCAATAGGAATCAATTTCCTGTAATTCAGACAAACAAATATCTATATTGGGATTAAATGTGTTTAAAATGATCACAAGAAATTTTGGGACAATTACAGGTTTAACACCTCAATGGGACCATCACCTAGAGCTTTCTGAGGTGACGGTCGATTATTACCTGTGTTTTGTCCTTCGATGCTGCATTCTCTTTTGATACAGCTGAATTAGCCAAAGGTGGCTTACCCTTTAATTTCTTCTTTTTCTTTCTAAAACATCCAAACATGTTTAATAAAATCCATCAATGAACTAAAAAACAGTACAAAAGGTACACAGATCTTGCAAAATGTTCACTATTTTATGCATGAGTTGACTTTTACACATGGGACCCCATTCAAAGCTCACATAATCTACATTGATAATAAATTCAATGACACTTGTATGCGCAAGTGATCTATAATTCTATTATGGAACATTGTGATTCAACAAAAGATGATTTCTTGATTAGCAGGCTGACAGAATTCACCGATTTTTGACATACAAATGAACTGAATGCTGTAATTACGATTTGCCACTCCCCTAATTCCGTAAACTACCACCTTGAAAAAAATCACAAACTCCTCTTGGACATGTCCAATGGTTTTTAAAAATATTTTGTAGAGTAATCCAAGCTCTTATTATTTGTGTGCTGGTTTTCTGGACGACATAACTGTTCACAAAACAATCCTTCCATAAAAATGAAGTAGATCCAGTTGAAACACTATATACTTATAAATAATGCAAATCTTGCTTGGTTGACAAACTTGGGTATTAAAGGTGTCGTCTTTCAGTGTACCTCTATACAGTTGCAAATCACTTGTCCGACTAAACCTATATACTACACGGTGATCACATGATAACTATATCATTTTGATATCAAATATTGATAACTCCTGAACATACAGACTTGGATCCCATACATTCTGGCATTAAAATTCCTCAGGGCTATGGATTATAGTTCCATCGTAACTGCCCACAGAAATTAAAATACCTGCGGCCACAGGTGTAATTTAAAACCCGCACTTTCTTTCAATGGTGTGGTACTGTTTATTTACCAGGTCAGTTTAGTACTAAATATATTTCAACCGACACTTGGTAAAAAAAAAAGAAAAGTTTAAAAGTAAATGAACCAAATTTTTCAATGTAGGCAACCTATTTTGGCAATGACCAATGCCTACTTTCTGTTACGATGACTTCTCACAGAGCATAAAGCCATGACTTGACAGGAATGTCACTTATAAAAAAATTGTCGTTTGAAGATGCTTTTAAATACTGATGACAATTTTTTTTACACAATAGTGATTTTTCCATTACATGTAAGCAAGTGACACTATAAATAGAATTTGTTATGTCACAGTGATCAGATTTCAGCCGAGGTTTAGCAGGTGATTGTGTCTTTTCTTCTCTTTTATTTTTCCTTTTATATCATCAAGTTTTGTGAAGAATGTCAGCTCTTTCTGGCAGTATAGAAATATCACCGGGTGAATATACAAATCTATAAGTGGGCAGATTTAATACAAACAGTAGCATTGTTCGTAGTACCAACAACGGGTAAGAAGAAGAATAAGCCAGGTAGATCTCAGGTGTTGTCTCTTTGCTATCAATACACAATAAAACTTGACAGTAAAATTATCACACAAGTTTTTGCATTAATGAAACTCCATCATAGTATTAAGATCCATTCTAGCACAAAATTGACCGCCTTCCTTTGTCCTTCTGAGCTGGACAGATGCAATCAGTGACCTAAGGCATATCTCATAAATGAGAGATAAGATCTTATCATTATCTGTTTAGCAGTATATATAAACTGTTATCCACCTCAGTAAAAACTTGTAAGTATCCACTTTTTGATGGTCATTGTTACATAATTCAATTTTCTCATTTTCCGATGTTAGATTTAGATAATCAGATCAAACAAGATCACATATAACCGTCCAAACAGCATGGAGCAATGAAAACACAAAACATCAAATCACAGGTGGACTAACGAGAATACAACAATGCCTTTAGGTCATGTGAATTTATTGCATTATTTATGTCGTATTTATTATCATAAACACACTTTCCAAAAATAAATTTGAAGTACATGTACATCAATTTTAGGTGATTTGAGCTGTAAATAATTTTGCATGTTTTCTTGATCGAATCCAAATAAAGGTGTCAGAAAATGGATTGACAGTATTCCAAACAGTATGCATTTTAACAAGCGGCATAAGGTAAGTTACTCGGTCCACTTTATAACATACCTCGCCTTACTTCTGACAGGTAAAGAATGAAGGTATAAAAATATCCATATCTATAACAAGCTAATTACTCAATGATCCTATAGGGATATATATATACCAGATAGATACTACCAATACAAAAACATTATGGCAGAAGATTCACCTCAAGATAAAATAGACATTCACTTTCAAATCCCCCATGTTTGATTACATTCCTTTACCAAGAACATCAAATCTTATCTGCATACAGTAATTACATGTTCTACATTATCAGAGATTTATTTTTCTCTGTTAATGAATCTGAGTAGGACAAAGCCAGTATCAATATTTGTTGTCTAACCATTACAATCCAGGCATGAAGATTAAAACGCATATTAGTTTAATTTGGGATTCGTACAAAAAAACACTTTTACACAAATACTGGATTCTGCATTATCAGATAAAATATTTAGCATTTATTAATTTATTAGAGATAAGATAATCATTTGTAATGATTTTTAAAAGTAGTCTATGTACCAGTGCTTGAGCAGTACCAGTGCTTGAGCAGTACCAGTGCATGACCAATACCGGTGCCTGACCAGTACCAGTGCTTGACCAGTACCAGTGCTCAACCAGTACCGGTGCTCAACCAGTACCAGTGCTCAACCATTACCAGTGCTTGAGCAGGACCAGTGCATGACCAATACCAGTGCCTGACCAGTACCAGTGCTTGACCAGTACCAGTGCTCAACCAGTACCGGTGTTTGACCAATACCAGTGCTCAACCAGTACCAGTGCTCAACCAGTACCAGTGCTTGAGCAGTACCAGTGCTCGACTCATACCAGTGCTCCATCAGCTGGAAGATATATAATCAACTAATGATATAATAAACATGACCTTTGTTTTGTTTGTTGAACTTGGTCTATTTACTCTATCTTCCAAATATTACAAGAAATTCCCTGTTGTTATTTACCAATTTGCAGACAACAATTATTTGTAAACATCGCTGTGCAGTAATGAGACAAGTGAATAAATTACCCTGCATACCTCTAACCATTGATATTAAATTTAAACTATGCTCAAATGTAGATAAGATCATGTTTAAGATACTATAAACCCTAACATTACACAAGTTGGATTCTCCGACATTGAAGTTCGTCGTTTCTAGATCACCATGCAATATTGGCATAATGCATTCAATGTTATAAATGGAGCTATCCTTTTTGAAGAATGACACTATCCACTTTCTTGTTGTTTAAAAAGTATGTTCTGTTGTTTTAGTTCATTATTTTGTTATCTGTTTATGTTTATGCTATTGTACCATTGTTTAATCATATTCATTCTGAAATACAGTCAGAAGGAAAGTAAAACACACAGTGGTCAGGCAATTATAACACAGTGACTGGTCCCTGAGAAGCATCTACAAGATGCTGATTTTGCCCGAATACTATTATTATATTTGGGATGATCTGCTCTTGATCTGATGTGAATATGAAACATCAGTTGTAAAAAGCTTTAACTGCTGGGAGAAGTTTGGTGTCTAAAGTAGTCCAGCACTGTTACACTGACTCTATATGTTTTTCTTCTAGGAATGGAAGATATAATTCATGGAAAGATTATGAAGGAACCATTACTTGTGATATAAGTATATATTTTCCTTGAGGACAGAAAAGTTTTAACCTATTTGAGGTTAAGTAATTGTATTTTTGGAGGACTTGTCTTGCCTTTTAATTAATGGGTGATGTTTTAAAATTACAGTGATAAAAAGATATTGTCACTACTGTCAAAATGGTCGGTAACTGTCAATATTATCGAAACTGTCAATACAATCTGTAACTGTCAATAATGTCACTACTATCTGTAACTGTCAATATTGTCTGTAACTGTCAATAATGTCTGGACCTATCAATATTGTCTGGACCTGTCAATATAATCAGTAACTGTCAATTTTAACTAAATGGTCAATATAGTTTGTAACTGTCAACTGTTTGTAATTGCCTAAACTGACAATACTGTCTTAACTGTCAATATTGTTCATACTGTCAATACTATCTGTAACTGTCAATACTGTCTGAGCCTGTCAATATTGTCTAGAGTATAATACAGACTCTACTACTCTATAATATGGACTCTTAAGTATTATGTATAGACTCTTCTATGGTAAAATACAGACTTTTCCAATTAATGAAACCGTTTAGTCTCCAAGTACCCTACCTACAATACTAACTATCAATTTATTCAGTAGACTCTCTCTCTCTCTCTCTCTCTGTCTGTTAACAAAATCCTATGTAAATCTGCAATTTCATATCTTTGTTATAACAGCTAAGTATCTTAATTCATTGTGTTGGTATAAAGCTTAAATCTGTTTTGCATTTTTTTGTTCAAGGATATGTTATGTATATGTTAAGGATATGCTGTGAAAATTTCATTTCAAAAGAACCTGATGCCTGACTGCTCTGATGACACGTGCCTACTATTTACATGTTCTAGAAGTCTGTTTACCTTGTTTCACTACAGTTTAAGCATCAGGTTTGTCTTATGCCTGAAATTTACTCTGGCATCAGAAATTGTTTTGAAATTGTTCATCTCATTAATTAACTGACCACAAATATTTAACATACATGTGAACTTGACCTTTTATCTACATACAATCTATAGATGTGGCACTTATTATGAGATAACTTGTATGGAGAAGTACTGAAGATAAAACTTTTTTGTTTTCGTGGTTATAACCTTGTCACATTGTCCAATACTTGAAACATGAATTAATTTTATACTTCAAAAAGAAGAAGAATATAACATTATTATTGATAAGCACAACAATTTTCCACACATAAATTATACACAAAAACATTATCTTATTAGAATAATTGCTGGAAGGGCTTTCTGTAATTTATTATCATGCTACTCATATTGACATCAACTGATTACCATCTACTCTGGCCTAAATAATGAACAAATTAAAGCAGGTGTACTGATACACAACATATTATTCAGAGCAGGTGTAATAATACACAACAGATGAATAAGGGCAGGTGTAATGGTACATAAATAGATGAATTAATCAGGTGTAATGATACACAACTGATGAATTAGAGCAAATGTAATGAATTAGAGCAAATGTAATGATACACAACAGATGAAATAGAGCAGGTGTAATGATACACAACAGAAGACTTAGAACAGGTGTAATGGTACACAACAGATGAATTAGAGCAAATGTAATGATACACAACAGATGGAATAGAGCAGGTGTAATGATACACAACAGATGAATTAAAGCAGGTGTAATGATACACAACAGAAGACTTAAAACAGGTGTAATGGTACACAACAGATGAATTACAGCAGGTGTAATGATACACAACAGATGAATTAGAGCAAATGTAATGATAAACAACAGATGGAATAGAGCAGATGTAATGATACACAACAGATGAATTAAAGCAGATATAATGATACACAACAGAAGACTTAGAACAGGTGTAATGGTACACAAAAGATGAAATAGAGCAAATGTAATGATACACAACAGATGAAATAGAGCAGGTGTAATGATACACAACAGATGAAATAGAGCAGGTGTAATGATACACAACAGAAGACTTAGAACAGGTGTAATGATACACAACAGATGAATTAGAGCAAATGTAATGATACACAACAGAAGACTAAGAACAAGTGTAATGATACACAACAGATGAATTAAAAAAGTATTAAAGACTTAGAATTGGTATAATGATACACAGCAGAAGATTTAGAATTGGTATAATGATACACAGCAGAAGATTTAGAATTGGTATCATGATACACAGCAGATAAATTAAAGCAGGTGTAATGATACACAACAAATGAATAAGAGCAGTATTAATGATACACAACAGATGAATTAAGAGTAGATGTAAGGATACATAATAGAGGAGTTAATCAGGTGTAATGATACACAGCAGAAGACTTAGAACAGGTGTAATGATACACAACAGATGAATTAAAGCAGGTGTAATGATACACAACAGATAATTTAGAGCAGGTGTAATGATATACAACAGAAGACTTAGAACAGGTGTAATGATACATAACAGATGAATTAAAGCAGGTGTAATGATACACAACAGATGAATTAAAGCAGATGTAATGATACATAATACATAACAACACACTGTTCAGGATAAGAGCTGGGTTTGTAATTTCCTTTGTACATGTATGTTTAATTGCACTTAAGAAGAAGTATCAATTATCCCTAAGCCAAACCAACTACAACAAAATCATGAAAATATGCATGTCACTAGGTCAACTGTTAATGTATATCAATATACACAGAAATCGCTAGAGGCAGTATGGCCTGAGGGGCCTTGAAAACAAGTATGAAGTCTGTACTGCCTTCCGTTGCCTTTTTACTTCAACTTGAGAAAATTTAACAAAAATAATGATCCCCATCCCCATTACTACTTTGATTCGACCCAAAAATTCAAACTCGCATAATTCAGCTGCATTTGTCACAGGTAACCTACAGGCCAAGTTTGAAGTCTGTACCTCCCCATATTACTACATTGATCCACCGCCAATTCAATTGTACTTGTCACAAGTTTCCTACTGGCAAAGTATAAAGTCTGTACCTCTATCCATTGCTGAGAATTTGCTTCAACTAAAACTTTCATCAAAATGTTGATCCCCCACACAAATTACTACTTTGATCCACCCTCTGAAATTCAAACTCAATTGCACTTTTCACAGATAACCTACAGATCAAGTTTGCGGCTTGTACCTCTATCCATATTGCCAAGAATTTGCTTCAACCAAAATGTTGATCCCCACACCCATTATATTAACATTCTTTGATCCACCCTCTAAAATTCAAAAACAAAGCTGGTGATGGATAGTTCTTATCAAGGTCAATATAATGTAAAGTTTCAAAGAGATATCATTAATGGTCTTCCCACAATGAACCTAAATGCAAGAGCTAAACAAAATTGTTGATGCCGACTGTCCTACATGTATAATTACTTTGATTCTTCTCCAAAATTAAACAAGAAAATATATTGTTTAATTGGTTTAAACTGTATTATTTTGAAGTTATAATGAAAAATTAAAAAATCCCCATAGCTTCTCATAGTACATATGTAAACCAAAACCCTACCCCTCATTACTTTTTTGATACACCTTTCAAATTAAAAAACAAAGATTGTGATGGGTAGTTCTCATCCAAGGTCTATCTACATATGAAGTTTCCTAGAGATATCATCTATGGTCTTCCCATAATGGACCTAAACGCAAGAGCTAAACCAAATTGTTGACGCAGACAGACAGACAGACAGACAGACAGACTTTGCCATTTCATAAGCCGGATTTTGTCTCACAATCTGGCCAAATAGGAAAGAAAAGTTTTTGAAAAAAAAATAGCTAATTCACCTTTAAGTATGAGATTGCTAGAATTAATCTACAAATTTGTAACAATATCAAATATCTGAGTGTAAGAATTGTCATGATTTTGATGTAATTTACTTCATATGTCCATACTAAAAATGATAAAATCATTGTCAAATTAGTGTAATCCAGACATCCAATTCAAAGATTATCTACATTATATAAAACTAAAATATTAAATCTAAAACATGCAGGAAACAACAGGAGATAAGATTTGAACATGTATCATGTCAACAAACTTACATAGTTCTTATCTTCTGGTACGACATCTCTTAATGAAGTTCTTCCAAAAAAGCCATGAAGGTCAAAAGATGAAGGCCAGCACCTTAGAGGAACATGTCTTGGGGTATAAGATTGTTGCCTTGTTCTTACAATCTTAACATATGATGTACGTCTTGTGCAGTATTTCCAAAACAGAAACAAAATCACCAGAATAAACACAAAATCCAGTAAAAACAGCAACAGCCACCATCTCAATTCAAAATCCTCAAAATCTGCCATATAACATTACCACCACCGACACATATATAGAGAGGTAAAAATCCCCACACTTCTAATACATACACATGTCAAATTACCCATGTATGTACATATATGTCGTCAATTTTATCATTTCCTGTTAAGGTCGAAAAGTTCATAAGGAAGTCTGTGCTTATCTTACATGAATGAAATCTTCTTTACGAAAACCGAAAAACCACCATGATATGCCTGCAATTACTGTAACACTTAACAAACTGATTACTACTACAACACAACCATGGGCGTTTATAGAGTTAATAATCTAAGTATAAAACCCAACCAGATCCATCAGGAAAATAGATTTTACCAAAGTGGAATGCTTTAATCATTAGCTATGAGTCAACCCTATATATTACGTAACTGAGATATTAGATATTTATGTGCGGTGTTCATCATGCCACCACAAAGATTGATAAACGAAAATTGATACCCAATCTCCATCACACAAGTTTTAAAATTTATTGCAAGAATTTAAATGCATTTTGAAGTTGTTTTCTTTTTCACAGTAGTCTCTCTCTCTCTCTCTCTCTCTCTCTCTGTGAAAAAAAAACAACACAAATACAAAATCAAAATTTCAAGACTTTAAACTGAATAATCAGTTTTAACAGTGTTCAAAATTAGAGAAAAAAATGATATTCTTTTAGAACAAAAATATATCTTTAGGAGAAAATTCCTTTACAGGATAATGTTTTTATAACATTACTGGTAAGTCAACAGGGTGGCAACACTATCTTAAAGCAAGGCTAATCCTTGCTTTTTACACCCCCCCTCCCTCCCCACCACATCATCAGAATGACAAGAGTATAAAAAATAAACAGGTGACAAGATACCTATCCTAAGTATTCCATTTAACAATGCTATAATAAATTATATTTGTTTGTTTATTTATTGTTGTTTAACGTCCCATTCAAGAATATTTCACTCATATGGAGACGTCACCAAATACCACTGAAGGGCTTTGAATTCTGGCCTATGCTCGGCACTTAGGGCCACTGAGCAGTAATGGTTCTTTAAAATGCTGACACCTACTGTGACACTGGACCTCGATTTTTACTGTCTCATCCAAAGGACAGGAAACCAACCTGCCGTCGGCTGGACTCAAAACTCATGACCTCATGATCAAGAGTAAAGCGCGCTACGGAAACCGGCTCTAATAAATTATATAAGTATTTGCCATATGGCTACACGAGATCTACTTTCACATTTTATCATTACTCTAAACCATTGTATAACTATACATGTTTCTTCTAATGAGCTACGTATCACAGGTAGGACGATAAACCCCATTGTAATGAACGACAAACTTCTGATGTTAAACCACAACAGTATACAAAAGAAATACAGAGTTTACAAAGTACTATCTCTTGATTTTCTGGGGTCACTTATTACTTGAGTTTTCTTTCCAAACAAATGTACAAAATGGCTGCTCCCTCACGATAACAGAGTTGGTATGTAATGGATAATGACCAAAACATCCCACTCAATGAAAATGTTTGGTACAGACTTGGTTCCTGCTATCTCTTATCACCGAGGACCTGACAATATGGCACTTAAAGCAATCAAGAGCAAATAAAATACATTGGAACCTGGACTCCTGCTGACCCAGTGCCAGCTACTTCTCCCAATTATCTGTTTTATCCCTGGTGATTACAGTACTAACAAACAATCTATGTAAATATTTCTCTCTAGAATGTGTTGGTAAAAACACATTGTATGACGCTTGATACTGAACAAAATGCCGCAAATATCTGTTTACAGTTTTCATTTCATAAACAACATTCAAAATTGCTTATCTGTTGGGGCCAATGAAAAGCATTTAGTAGGTAATAAAAGAATTTCGGCAGATAAAACAATTTTTATAATTCAGAAACTGTAAATAAATGTCTGAATACATAAGAAAGGGAAGAACTTTTAATTTTCTAACTTTCATTCCTGTTTTTTTTTTCCTAAAGGGAGACATGAACTAAATGTTATATTATATATATATATATAAGCCTTTTAGATTTGTTTCCCTTTGTTAAGCCTGACACAGCTGCATCATCTCAATGTTTGTCAAAATAACATACAAATAGGTGATAGGTGATAAAGATACAGGAATAATCAATGTAAAATGCCACTGGAAAATAAATAACATCACACCAATAAGCAAGTACCAAGGTTAAAAAAGATGATTTTCTCCACACACAAACACACAAATATATGTTATGTTATATGTATAAGACTTTAGAGTTGATGGGCAATGACATCATGAAACATAAAATATTACTTTGAAAGTTTACTGAAAAGGACAATCTAGGTGCATATTTCTGTAGCAATGATCTCATATGCCAAGGTCAAGCTTACCTGTAGCCAGTTTGGCACTTTGATTTCAAACACAGGATAAGTTAGACAGTCAGAGTTTGTGTCACTGTACTTGTCACAATGACAAGAACGCAACAAACTGTATCCACAACATCTGCACTTCAGACTTTTGAAATATGTTTGTTTGTTCACTCTTTTAGCAGAGTTATCATAAAACTTTTTGGTGCTGGAGGTAATGATAGAACCTATTTGACAACGACATCTTCGACAGTGACAGCAACGACAGTGTCGACAAAGTCTTACAGTTATTGGTAATTCATTTCTTGAAGTTTTTATGAGTCTTATTTTGGGTATACGAAACATTTTCCGCTTTTGACACATACATTTCTGTTGTTTTCCTTTATGCTTGCAACTGCAGCCATAACAGTGTCCACAAAGCCAGCAGACTTTTGCTGGACCAAAGACTTGTGCAGAGTATGGGTTGAATGTTCTACGTCTGTCGGAAGGTTTTTCTTTGAAATATTCTCTGTTAGCATTGAAATCTGTTTTAGAATGACATTGTGATCCTTTCCTTATAAAATGCACCATGGGACTCTGAACCCTGGTGAAAAGCTGTCTGACAAAGTATCCAGACATTTAGTTGGTTTTAATGTAATATGTTTTTTATCCAACTAAACATGACAACATTTTCACTGAATGCATAACTGCTCTCAAGTCATAAATTTGTATAACATATCGCTTACAGAAGCCTCCTCTTGACAACACTAAATATGTAGCTTTACTGTCTTATCATATAAATCTGGATTATAAAATGAAATTGAAAAGAATGTTCCTATCAATTTATAGACTCAGCAGACATAAAGCTGGTAATCAGTATTTTCATTTGAGAAATTGTTGCTCTTGTGTACAACAGCCGTTGTCTATGTGCCAACATGTGTAATGAGTTGGATTATTTAGCTTTTGTGTACATAGGTAGTACATGTATATATAGAGTATCAGCTCTTGTGGCCAATACAAAGTTCATGTCCCCTAATCTGTTATATAAAATATGTTCTCGGTTATCTAAATGAACAGTCTCATTTGAATCATAGCATATCATAGCTCACAAAGAAACAACTGTTAACCAGCCTTTGGGCAGATACACCAAACATAGCCAGAATAAATCTTCCTGATTAAGTCAAATTTTGGCAATAACACTCATAACCAGATCCAATGCATTCTGGACTACTAATTTTAGGCAAGTGTGATCAGTTTTTTGAGCTTGTTCAAAATATAAACTGATCTTTAGATATGCAACTTCCTCGCTCACTACATCTGGTCCCATCAAACACTATAAATGGTGAAATAATAAAACACATTATGACCCAAGGCAAAACACAGATTAATGGTGTCCTGCTGTGTTACACATAAGGGTATCCTGTCTTGTTATAAATTACAGGTGTCTCATTCTGCTACAAATAAGAGTGTCCTGATCTGTTACAAGTAAGGGTGTCTTGTCTGTTACAAATAAGGATGTCCTGAACTGTTACAAATATGGATCTTCTGAGCAGTTACAAATAAGGAGTGTCTTGCCATGTTACAAATAAGGATGCATGTCCTGCCCTGCCCTGTTCCAAATAAGTGTGTTGCCCTGTTCAAAATATGAGTATCCTGTTTTGTTACATATAAGGGTATCCTGCCCAGTTACATATAAGGGCATCCTGTCCAGTTACATATAAGGGTATCCTGTCCAGATATATATAAGGGTATCCTGTCCAGTTACATATAAGGGTATCCTGTCCAGTTACATATAAGGGAATCCTGTCCAGTTACATATAAGGGTATCCTGTCCAGTTACATATAAGGGTATCCTGTCCAGTTACATATAAGGGTATCCTGTCCAGATATATATATGGGTATCCTGTCCAGTTACATATAAGGGTATCCTGTCCAGTTACAAAAAAGGGTATCCTGTCCAGTTATATATCAGGGTATCCTGTCCAGTTAAAAATCAGGATGTCCTGTGCTATCACATATAAGGATATCCTGTTTTGTTACAAAAAAGGAGATCTTGTTCTGTTACAAATAAGGGTGTCTTTTTCTGTTTAAGGTGATTGCACAACAAGCAACATTTACAGCTGATCTTCTGTGTAGACTTGTAAGTTATAATAATGTGTATTGTTTTTTTATAATACTAAAACTTCTGTGTGCTTTTACTGTTGCAGCCCAATATAAAGATTGAAAGATAAATATACACTATAACACAAACCGGAAGCTGTTTTTGGCAAGATTTTGTACTCTCCCATCGATAAAAATATGGAAAATATCAGATAAAAATAACAAACAAGACTCCATGCCTTTTCATAAGTGTAAGTAAAGTTGTGATAAAATTGCTAGCTGTTGGTAAAACAGATGGCCTTACAAATATGTAATATCAATTTGTATTACATATATCACAGGCAATGAATTTTATCTGCCTGCATCAATGTACTGATTAAATAATGATTTAAATGTGTATATCAACACAAGTAAGCTGACCCCAGTCACTTTGATTTCAAAGTCAAATGTTAGAATGATTCATAAGGGTGGGGGGGTTTAGGTTCTGTTTACTTAGCAGATAAAAACAATGAATTTAACAAACAGTACAGACATGTGACACATTTTCTGGCACTACAGCTGTACAGTAATCAATATCAAAGCAGGAAATGTGACATCATAATTGATAACATTATTTTTGTTAACGACATATAAATTTTAAAATGTGATAGTAACAATGATAAAGTAAGTGTTGCAGCTCATTGAATAAAGAAAATGTTAGATCAATATTTCAATATTTGTAAGACATCAATAACTTTATAAAACCTAGGTATATACAAATAAATAAAAACAAGGCTTAGATCTGAAGATGAAGATGACACTGGTGGTAACTATATGTCTGTGATGGAGAAATCATAGCAGGGATTTTCCAAACTCTTTTGGGAATGGGATCTGGACCTTTTGGGAATTTTATTGAAATTGGGAAATCTAAAAATATACAAAAACTGTTTGGAAATACAAGAATCTCTTCAAATTCGTTGCCATTTGACTTCAATTGGGAAATTTTGACTGCATGTTGCGAAAAAATGCATTATTTTACATTGGAAATAGGGCCTTACTTTGGCCCTCCATGATACGCTGGAAAATCCCTGTATAGTATGTTTAATTACTTGATAGGGAATTTGTAGGTATGAAAGTAGACAAATCAGGAACAACCATGCCAGTAGGCCTTTATATTTCATATAAAACTTATATCTCATTGTTTTTAACGAATTTGTTAGCACACAGTTTTACATATATATGTATACAACTGTGTGTGCAACTAGTGTAAGGTGTCCTGCAGCCTATAATAAGAATTGTGTTTATTTACAAGTCTGAACTTAACCACAACAGAACCTTGTTCAGCACCTGTATAAATAAACATGGCAGTTACATTGTGGTTGAGTCATTGTTATTGTACCTATGAAAAACAATGAAGGGCATTACTTTACCTATATAGTGAAAGGTATTACTGATAACAATACAATGAAGGCCATTACCTATAACATTACAGTGAAGGGCATTACCTAATACTTATAACAATACACTTAAGAGCTTTACCTATAACAACAATATAGTGAAGGGCATTTTCTATAACAATACAATGAAGGGCATTATCTATAACAATATAATGAAAGGCATTACCTATAACAATACAATGAAGGGCATTACCTATAACAACAAATAGTGAAGGCATTACCTATAACAATACAGTGAAGGGTATAACCTATAACAACAAATAGTGAAGGGCATTACCTATAACAATACAGTAATACAGTGAAGGGCTTTATCTATAACAACAAATAGTGAAGGGCATTACCTATAACAACAAATAGTGAAGGGCATTACCTATAACAACAAATAGTGAAGGGCATTACCTATAACAATACAGTAATACAGTGAAGGGCTTTACCTATAACAATACAGTGAAGGGTATAACCTGTAACAATAAAGTGAAGGGCATTACCTAGAACAATACATTGAAGGGCATAACCTATAACAGTACAATGAAGGACATTACCTATAACAACAAATAGTGACGGGCATTACCTATAACAATACAATGAAGGGCATAACCTATAACAACAAATAGTGAAGGGCATTACCTATAACAATACAATGAAGGGCATAACCTGTAACAACAAATAGTGAAGGGCATAACCTATAATAACAAATAGTGAAGGGCATTACCTATAACAATACAATGAAGGGCATAACCTATAACAACAAATAGTGAAGGGCATAACCTATAACAACAAATAGTCAAGGGCATTACCTATAACAATACAATGAAGGGCATAACCTATAACAACAAATAGTGAAGGGCATAACCTATAATAACAAATAGTGAAGGGCATTACCTATAACAATACAATGAAGGGCTTAACCTATAACAACTAATTGTGAAGGGCTTTACCTATAACAACAAATAGTGAAGGACATTACCTTTAACTATACAATGAATGGCATAACCTATAACAACAAGTAGTGAAGGGCATAACCTATAACAACAAATAGTGAAGGGCATAACCTATAACAACAAATAGTGAAGGACTTTACCTATAACAATACAATGAAGGACTTTACACCTATAACAATATAATGAAAGGCATTGTAGTGAAGGACTATATATTGAAGGGCTTTACCTATAACAATACAATGAAGGACATTACCTATAACAATACAATGAAGGACATTACCTATAACAATACAATGAAGGACATTACCTATAACAATACAATGAAGGACATTACCTATAACAATACAATGAAGGACATTACCTATAACAATACAATGAAGGACATTACCTATAACAATTCAATGAAGGACATTACCTATAACAATACAATGAAGGACATTACCTATAACAATACAATGAAGGACATTACCTATAACAATACAATGAAGGACATTACCTATAACAATACAATGAAGGACATTACCTATAACAATACAATGAAGGACATTACCTATAACAATACAATGAAGGACATTACCTATAACAATACAATGAAGGACATTACCTATAACAATTCAATGAAGGACATTACCTATAACAATACAATGAAGGACATTACCTATAACAATACAATGAAGGACATTACCTATAACAATACAATGAAGGACATTACCTATAACAATACAGTAAAGGTAATTCCCATCCAACTAGTTTACTCTGAAGCAATTGATTATACAAAGCCACATCATATTCTGAGCTCATAGTGACATATTAGGAATTCTTCCAATGTGGAATCTTGGCTATATTTGGATAGCATTAAGTAAAAGATGAGATGTAGCCAGGTCTCAGATTTTGAGCAAGGTGAGATTTTCAGTAAATATTAGATACAATGTTTGGAGGCCATACATCTACAGTTACATCCATTGATCTCTTTAAGTTCTTCATCAGTATTTTAAGAAGCTCTAAACATAATGGCATCACCGGAGTACCTACCACATACTGATCAATTTCACATACATTCAGAAAAATGATTTAACTGACAGGAGACACGAAACAGGATGTAACACTTATTACTATTAATCTACAACTAAATGGAAATTGGCAATAAAATGTGTTTACTCTTGCTCGTTTACAATTTTTTGTAAATATTTAGTGCTGAAGTCAACCGAATATGAATCGTCTAGATTTGTGAGATATCATCAAAGACTCCCTAATGTAATAAGCTGGGTATCATCTGTCGGGAGATGGAAAGTGATGATGGTTTAATTCCATCTTCCTCTCTGCATCAGATGACTACATCTATCGAGAGAGTCTGATATTAAGCACCTGGTAATTCCAAATATCCATTGCATACTGAGGCATGACATATCAAAATTCCAGCTGCCACTGATAGGCCAAATAAACCACGAAATACTGGCATATCGAAAAAAAATGACAGAAAAAACATTTTTTTTTAATGTATAAGCAAATTAGAAAATGTTTATAAGCATCTGTCTGCCTTACAATTAAATCCAAATTCCAGATACCCAGTACAAAGTTATTGTTGTGTGGTTATATTAACTTGTACTTAAGTTATATACGATATCAATATAGCATATCTTGTATCATATGTAAGAAAAACAACGTATAGAAAAAGAAATGCTGAACAACACGAGTCCAAGTCCTTACTAGGCTACAAATATTTAAGTAAAGAATTATCTGGAGTTTTTTTTTCTGAAATGAAATATTTTTAAAAATTGCAACCCATATTGAAAATTAGCATTCTGAAGTTTAATATAACCTTATAACCTTTAAATATAACCTTATAACCTTTAGATATAACCTTATAACCTTTAGATATAACCTTATAACCTTTAGATATAACCTTATAACCTTTAAATATAACCTTATAACCTTTAGATATAACCTTATAACCTTTAAATATAACCTTATAACCTTTAAATATAACCTTATAACCTTTAGATATAACCTTATAACCTTTAAATATAACCTTCTAGTAACAAGTTCAAATTTTGTCCAACTGATGTAATAATCTGTGTAATTCTGTGACTTCTTTTCTTTAATATCAAATTACAAATGTATGTACTAAAACTAATGTTCTCTAGTAATTACCATAATTTGATAATTCATACAAAGTACATAACTAAATTTAATAAGACTCGAACATTACATTTAATTCCCCATTTCTTCTCAGAAAAACTTCAAATGTTCATCGATAAGCCCTTGTAAACTTTTTAAATCTACTAATGCCAATATATATATACAATCAATCAGTTACATGCCAGCATATAAGTATACATTTATCTTGACTCTGTCAAACTTCATTGCATTCTTCTTTGGAGAATGTAGAATTAAACAACAACTGCTGTCAACAACTGGGCCAATGTTATTACACACATATTCTCACTGTCTACAGCATTATTACACATTCCCAGTATCTACAGCAACATTATTACATACTTATATCCCACTGTCTAACGAATTACTACATATTCCCACTGTCTACAGCATTATAACATACATATTCCCACTGTCTACAGCATTATTGCATACATATTCGCACTATCTACAGCATGTTATACATACATATTTCCGCTTCTTACAGCATTATAACATACATATCCCCACTATCTACAGCCTTATTACATACATATTCCCACTTTTTACAGCATTATTACATACATATTCCCACTTTTTACAGCATTATTACATACATATTTCCACTATCTACAGCCTTATTACATACATATTCCCACTTTTTACAGCATTATTACATACATATCCCCACTATGTACAGCCTTATTACATACGTATTCCCACTATTTACAGTCTTATTACATACATATTTCCACTATCTATAGCATTATTACATACATATTCTCATTTTTTATAGCATTATTACACACATATTTCAACTATCTATAGCATTATTACATATATATTTCCACTATCAACAGCCTTATTACATACATATTCCCACTTTTTACAGCATTATTACATACATATTCCCACTATGTACAGCTTTATTACATACATATTCCCACTATCTACAGTCTTATTACATACATATTTCCACTATCTATAGCATTATTACATACATATTCCCACTTTTTATAGCATTACTACATACATATTCCCAATATCTATAGCATTATTACATACATATTCCCACTTTTTATAGCATTACTACATACATATTCCCAATATCTAGCCTTATTACATACATATTCCAACTTTTTATAGCATTATTACATACATATTTCCACTATCTATAGCATTATTACATACATATTCCCACTATCTACAGCCTTATTACATACATATTTCCACTATTTATAGCATTAATACATACATATTTCCACTATCTACAGCCTAATACATACATATTTCCACTATCTATAGCATTATTACATACATATTTCCACTATCTTTAGCATTATTACATACATATTCCCACTTTTTATAGAATTATTACATACATATTTCCACTATCTATAGCATTATTACATACATACTCCCACTATTCATAGCATTATTACATACATATTCCCACTATCTACAGCCTTATTACATACATATTTCCACTATCTATAGCATTATTACATACATATTTCCACTTTCTATAGCATTATTACATACATATTCCCACTATCTACGGTCTTATTACATACATATTCCACTATTTTTTTTTTATTCAAAGGCAGCTTGTACAGTATCAGTTTATGTATTTACTTACAGACGTATATATATTACAGAATAACTACATACAATATTGATAAATTGCTTCATTATGATGCATGATCAGTTACCAGTAGGAAATATATCCCCATATATCAGAATAAAATAATCATATCCATATGTTGGAAAGAATTGAGATAAACAATCATTGAGCAAAAATAACTCTCAATTCTTAATCATGATATGTATATATGTACTTTTAACCTGGAACAAACTTGAATTCAAATACCACATCAACTTTGTTTCAAGACAGATGCAACTGACATTGAAAATGACACTGACATTGAAAATGACGATTGGTATGATTAGTCTAAAAATTGCCTATGGCAGCAGCATTACCCTAAATGTGATACTTCATCAGTGAGCTTTTACAAGAGGCTGTAAGTTATATTACTGCCAACTGAATCTGAAAATTTATTTGTATAATTGTACCAGCTCTAGATTAACATATCTCTCTGTCTGTCTGTCTTTCTCTCTCTGTGTCTGTCTCTCTTCCAATATCTCTGTCTCTCTCTCTTTCTCCCTGTGTCTCTTTGTCTGTCTGTCTATCTGTCTGTCTGTCTGTCTGTCTCTCTGTGTCTGTCTGTCTCTCTGTGTCTGTCTGTCTGTCTGTCTGTCTGTCTGTCTGTCTGTCTGTCTGTCTGTCTGTCTGTCTGTCTGTCTGTCTGTCTCTCTCTCTCTCTCTCTCTCTCCATGTGTCTCTTTGTCTGTCTGTCTCTGTCTCTCTCTTTTGTTTATTACCATAACATGTACAAGTCTGCAACTGACAATCAATTTCACTCCTATAACTCTGTCACACATGATATAACACAAACACATCATTTCTAAGTAGACTGCTGTGGTGTACTTTCAATCAAGAAAGAAAAACTTATCTGATGTTCCTACACATAATAAATGAAAAAAACATTCCCCATTAATTGATTCGCAGGACATGCTAGGCCAGCACTGAGATAGTGAAGCAACTGTTATTGTAACCTTAAACTTAAGAATTCTCTATAGATAAGCAAAGGTCTTCTTGCACAATGCACCACACTTAGACTATAACAGAAATCTAACAATGTGGTACTTCTAGATCACTATGGATCTACAACAGATGGGAACTATAACTTGGAGTAAATGATTAGGGAAGAAGAGGATTAGCAGTAGGGGTTAACAAAATGAAAGATGGGGGAAATCCAGTCTTTAGGTCTACTTTGATCAACATCTATTTAATGGTCTGTGTTATTTTGCTTGTTTACTTTTTATTACCATACAAAGTCTCTATCCTTACAAGCATAAAGAACATTGTTGATAAGGAATTAAAAGTGTGTTAAAACCTACAATGTTATATTTATTTATCAATTGCACCTGTCTGGCGAAAACTGCATTTATGAAAAGGTATACAGGGAAGTGAGAAATTTATTTATCTCACTGTAATTTGAGTGGAAGTGAGTCAATTATGAAAAACTGAAACACCTGGGTATTAGAATCTAGAAATGTGGAGAATGATGATATAAAAGAAGCATCAAATATAGTAAGAGCCTGCAGAGCTCCAGATACGGGGAGTAAGAGGGTATTTACCCTTTAAAAATTTGAATACCAGCTTCAGAATTTAGAACAGGGGGTGGAATTGCTCATTGAAAATTGAAGTAACAAATTGTAATAGTGACAATTTATATATAGTTATGTAAAACAACCTTTAAATATTTAAAAATACCCTTTAAGAATTTTGATTTACCCTTTAAATTTATTTCTGGGAGTGAAATATCCTTTACCTGTAAATCTTATCTGGAGCTCTGTTAGAGTATAATTCAAGATGAAGAATTAGGAAGGTCATATACTTGCTACTCTGTGTGTGTATGTGTGTGTGTGTGTGTGTGTGTGTGTGTGTGTGTGTGTGTATGTAAGTAGTATAACTGCATATATATCAACACAATTCTAATCTAAAGTAATATTTGACTCATGAAGATCAACTGATTATAGAGATATTGCTAAAATTATGAAATAAATGGTATAAATATACCTCCATAATGTTAACCCTATCGTGACTTCTTGACCATAACACACTTGGAGAAATCTGTCACTAAGATATCTGGGTAAAGTGATTTGTGTAATATATATGAGACTCTGGTTACTTGTAATTAAACAACTTACAAATGCTGTCTGTATTTGCCAACAACTTCAAGGAAACAGTGATGACAACACAAGTCAACAGTAGCACACACTTTTGAGTTTTTAATTAACTACAAAATGGGCAATAATGTAAGAAAAAAGCCTACAGATTGTCAGTGAGTTTGTGGTAAGGACATCAGCTGTCAATTTTCAAATCAATCTAGATGAAAATAGAGTTTATAAGAAAATGTTATTAAAAGGAAAATCAGATTATGTTTTGAGACCATAAGAAGACATTTCTAATATGTTCATTTCTTCTAGCATATTTGGTGCAGTATCATGTTGACCACTCTTACAGAAACCTCCCATCTCTTATCATGTTGACCCAAAAATGACAAAAAGACTCAACCACAATTAAAAAATATCAAACTATAAAAATGTAATAATGTGATAAAAAGGCCCTAACTACTGCGGTAAACCAACAAATCGTTACGAAATTGATTATAACCTGATACAAGGGCCCCAACCTCTGTAGAAAACACTCTTAATTCTAATAATGTTGACCATGGCATAATAACAGGGCTGTAAGTCCTATAGTAAACCTACAGATCATTACAGAATGGATTATAACCTGATACAAGGGGTCCCGACCCCTGTAGAAAACAATCTTAATTCTAATAATGTTGACCATGGCATAATAACAGGGCTGTAAGTCCTATAGTAAACCTACAGATCATTACAGAATGGATTATAACCTGATACAAGGGGTCCCGACCCCTGTAGAAAACACTCTTAATTCTAATAATGTTGACCATGGCATAATAACAGGGCTGTAAGTCCTATAGTAAACCTACAGATCATTACAGAATTGATTATAACCTGATACAAGGGCCCCAACCCCTGTAGAAAACACTCTTAATTCTAATAATGTTGACCATGGCATAATAACAGGGCTGTAAGTCCTATATTAACCTACAGATCATTACAGAATGGATTATATCCTGATGCAAGGGACCCCAACCCCTGTAGAAAACACTCTTAATTCTAATAATGTTGACCATGGCATGATAACAGGGCCATAAGTCTTTAGTAAACCTACAGATCATTACAGAATTGATTATATCCTGATACAAGGGCCCCAACCCCTGTAGAAAACACTCTTAATTCTAATAATGTTGACCATGGCATAATAACAGGGCTGATCCTATAGCAAACCTACAGATCATTACAGAATTGATTATAACCTGATACAAGGGCCCCAACCCCTGTAGAAAACACTCTTAATTCTAATAATGTTGACCATGGCATAATAACAGGGCTGTAAGTCCTATAGTAGCAAACCTACAGATCATTACAGAATTGATTATAACCTGATACAAGGGCCCCAACCCCTGACGAAAACACTCTTAATTCTAATAATGTTGACCATGGCATGATAACAGGGCCATAAGTCTTTAGTAAACCTACAGATCATTACAGAATGGATTATAACCTGATACAAGGGGTCCCGACCCCTGTAGAAAACACTCTTAATACTAATAATGTTGACCATGGCATAATAACAGGGCTGTAAGTCCTATAGTAAACCTACAGATCATTACAGAATGGATTATAATATGATACAAGGGCCCCAACCCCTGTAGAAAACACTTTTAATTCTAATAATGTTGACCGTGGCATAATAACAAAGCCGTAAGTCCTATAGTAGACTTTCCAATTATAAAATTCCAGTTTCTGTCTGACAGGTTTAATAGATACACTTAGTGTAGTTGTAGTAGTGATGTGTAAAATCACTGGCGTTTGGCATTAACAATGTTTCTCTTCATGAAGCTAACACAAAACTATAATGAGCATTTACTTAAATGTCAAAACACCAAAACAACCATGTACCATAAGGCAGCATTGAAGATGTTGCACTTTGTGTGTGGTATATATTGTCAAATATATATATATATATATATATATAGTGAATTGTACAGATGTATATTGTCAAACGTATGCATATAGTGAAATGTACAACTCTATATATACAGTGAAATGTACAAAGGTCAAAAGTCAAATTTACAAATGTATGCATATAGTCAAATGTACAATAGTATATATATACAGTGAAATGTACAAATGGGTACAGTCAAATGTACGCATACAGTGAAATGTACAACTGTATATATACAGTGAAATGTAAAAAGGTCAAAAGTCAAATTTACAAATGTATACAGTCAAATGTATGCATATAGTGAAATGTACAACTCTATATATACAGTGAAATGTACAAAGGTCAAAAGTCAAATTTACAAATGTATGCATATAGTGAAATGTACAATAGTATATATATATACAGTGAAATGTACAAATGTGTAGTCAAATGTACGCATACAGTGAAATGTACAACTGTGTATATACAGTGAAATGTACAAAGGTCAAAAGTCAAATTTACAAATGTATAGTCAAATGTATGCATATAGTGAAATGTACAACTGTATATATATGGTGAAATGTACAATAGTATATATATACAGTGAAATGGACAAATGTGTATAGTCAAATGTACGCATACAGTGAAATGTACAACTGTATATATACAGTGAAATGTAAAAAGGTCAAAAGTCAAATGTACAAATGTGTACAGTCAAATGTACGCATACAGTGAAATGCACAACTCTAGATATACGGTGAAATAATAAATATATGCAGAGTCAATTGGTAACAGTAAACTGGATAATGGCAAAGCAAATATTTATTGATATTTTCACAAAGATATGGACTGTTTTTCTTTTCTATTACTCATAAAAATATCACATATAAAACTCTCAGATGTAGAGAGAACTGTACCTGATGGTCAAGTATGTCTGAAATGAAAGGAAGCTGACTAGCTTTATAGTCTGTGTATTATCACAGCTACACACCTGTCTAAGACTGTATCATATGATCTTAATGATGTAACCAAACACATAAGCAATGTTGAAACATAGATAAAATATTCATATCAAAACAAATCAGAGAAAACACCCATCAATTTCAAGGTCCCTATGCATATATGACCACATACTGATTCTAAGAGGTTCTCTTTCCTTGGTAAAATGAAACGGATCACTTCTTAGCATACATATAAATGACCCATCCACACACTAAATTTATACATAAACAATATCCAATGCAATTTCACTTTAAAATAAAAACCATATATTGTGTCTGATTTAATACCATTTACTGATAATACAACAAATATAGTTAGCTTTTGTCATGTTAATGAAGGAATGAAGAGGAGGTGTGTTAGCCTTTGTCAAGATACTGAAAGGGGGTAGCCACTGTCAAGATACTTAAAGGGAAAGGGTAGCCTTTGTCAGGATACTGAAAAGAGGTAGCCTTTGTAAAGACACTGAAAGGGGTGTAGCCTTCGTCAAGATACTGAAAGGGGGTAGCCTTTGTCAAGACATTGAAAGGGGGGTAGCCTTTGACGAGATACTGAAGGGGGAGGGTAGTCTTTGTCAATTAAGACACTGAAATGGGGGATGCCAAGCTACCACTTTACAGCTGGATGCATGTCAAGATGAATTCTTAACTATGATACTTGGTATCAAATGAGTTAAATAACTTTCATCAGGCTGTCAGTAAATTAAAGTGACCACAAGAACAGATTTGTTTAACCCTTTCATCTCTACAGACCACAAAAGACTGGTCTAAACAATGGAACAGAGCATACCATTTAGATATTTTGGGGTGAAAGGGTTAAAACTAAGAGTCCCAGTTTAAATCACTCTTATTTCCAGACCCAACCAGAAATAAATCTGATGGCAAGGAAAGGCTTGGCTGTCTGTTATTATTTCTGAAAAAAATTGCTGTTATAGATGTCATAAAATGATTCATTAAAAAAAAAAACATTTATAAACTTTAT
Source organism: Atrina japonica (assembly GCA_030159075.1). NCBI lineage: Eukaryota > Metazoa > Mollusca > Bivalvia > Pterioida > Pinnidae > Atrina > Atrina japonica. Next base: position 1,333,627 of record BROG01000091.1, on the reverse strand, counting down.
GTTTCAAGTTTAATATTCATCAAACATCAGTTCAACCAAAAGTTATCATTTGACTATCAAAAAATCCCCAAAAATCTAGCTTGTTGATGGAAGTTGTTTGTATAATCCACAGATCTACGCTAAGTAATGACAGACACAAAACGGCCAAAGGGCAAGTGTATAGTGCATGGACAAGTCAAATGTTACCTGGGGACATTCAACCATGTCAAAATATAAAATGTAGGTCTGTATCATTTGTACACACCCAATGGTTACTTCATTCTATCCATCCCACACTCACGTTAGAATTGAATAAGCAAAGGGAAACTGTGGAAAATAATGATGATACATGAACAGGGTAAAATACATCTATATCAGTGACAGAAGACTGATATCAGTGTTTCATATCACTTGCAAAATCAGATGAGGAATTTGCACCAAAATGGTCAAGTTTATTTATAACCCTAGGATCATACATCTTTTGGTTGCCATGGTTTCTTTTACAGCAACACACTTGACTACCTACCATAAACTAAATTCAAAATGGCCCGAAGACTTTATCAAGTACAAAGTCATCAAGTAGAATTACGATATCAAATACAAATATCAAAGGTTATTGCAATTTTAAACCTTCAAAATAAAAGACAAAAAAGATCTGATATTTTTTCATGTACAAAAAAAAATGTACCACATCAGTTTCTGTTTAATCCTTTTGATCAGACAATATGAACCACCATATTCTAGACAGTCTAGGAGCAGAACCATATATAACTACCACTGCAAAACAAATATGGGATAATACATAATTTACACAATATGGTTGTCCATCAGAGGAAAATATCATAGCATCTTGACAACCCAACTAATTTACAATTTCAACACATAGGACTACAGATTGTATAGACACTGGAGCTGATTCAACGCTACCAAGAAATGATGTCTTAGGTTAGACAGATCTAAACTAGACATAAAATTAAAAACACATCTAAGCATACAATAAAATACACACATCTAAATCAAACACCTAGTAAAACACACATTTAATCAAACACAAACACCTAAGTAACACCTCTTAAGTAGATACCTACATATATATATATATATATATATATATATATATATATACTATTTAAAGGCACATCTAAGTATATATAAAAACACATCTTAATCATTGGACATTGATAATAAATGCTGCACATCTAAACACTCCAAAACAAAGATTTTCAAAGTGAGGAAATTCACTGTGTCTAAACCAAAGTAATGAATATTAAAAGATATAGAAAAATTGCAAAAGAAGTTCAAAATGACATGATATTGATTTTTTAGTCATCACAAATGTATAATCACTTTGAGTCACCATGTATAAAATACAGTTTAATAAAACTTTCTGAAAATACAAACATAACTTCAAATCTAAAGTTTAACTTTATATATACAAGAATATCAATGAAAGATAAGAATCTCAAAAATCAGTCATATACAAATTTGAAGCCCAGCCCCTTTTCATTTACTGTAATGAAGCCCTGGATTAACTCCCTGAAATGTTTGAAATCTGCAGAGTGCATTTGAGAAGAAATTATCACGAGAAGTGCATAATGATCTTGTGACATGGGACAATATGAAAATCTCCTGAAAATGACCTAGAAATCAATGAAAGAAGCAACAGAAATATACATTTATATTTTGCCAAGACATGTAACTTATGAGCACAGCATATCTTCAATGTAGGACAAAGATGTCCTCAGACAATGGACAAATAATCTAAAACATAAGACAAAGATATCTTCAGACAATGGATAATAATCTAAAAGATGGGACAAAGATGTCCTCAGACAATAGACAAATAATCTAAAAGATGAGACAAAGATGTCCTCAGACAATGGACAAATAATCTAAAAGATGGGACAAAGATGTCCTCAGACAATGAATAAATAATCTAAAAGATGGGACAAAGATGTCCTCAGACAATGGACAAGTAATCTAAAAGATGGGACAAAGATGTCCTCAGACAATGGACAAGTAATCTAAAAGATGGGACAAAGATGTCCTCAGACAATGGACAAGTAATCTAAAAGATGGGACAAAGATGTCCTCAGACAATGGACAAGTAATCTAAAAGATTGGACAGAGATAACCTCAGACAATGGACAAGTAATCTAAAAGATGGGACAAAGATGTACTCAGACAATGGACAAATAATCTAAAACATGGGACAAAGATGTCCTCAGACAATGGACAAATAATCTAAAAGATGAGACAAAGATGTCCTCAGACAATGAATAAATAATCTAAAAGATGGGACAAAGATGTCCTCAGACAATGGACAAGTAATCTTAAAGATGGGACAAAGATGTCCTCAGACAATGAATAAATAATCTAAAAGATGGGACAAAGATGTCCTCAGACAATGGACAAACAATCTAAAAGATGGGACAAAGATGTCCTCAGACAATGGACAAACAATCTAAAAGATGGGACAAAGATGTCCTCAGACAATGGACAAATAATCTAAAACATAGGACAAAGATGTCCTTAGACAATGAACAAATAATCTAATAGATGGGACAGAGATGTCCTCAGACAATGGACAAATAATCTAAAACACAGATGTCTTAAGAAGACAATTAATAGTCTACAACTGGAAAAGACCAAATGACAGATGTGATAAGGCTGAAATGTCCAACAAGTCTGTGACCAGACACCTTAGTAAAACAGTTGTACAATGGAAAAACCATATTTGCATGAACTTACCTCTCCTGAGAGAAACTTTACAAAACAATGGAAAATACAATATGAATTATTTTTAAAATCTGCAAAGTAGTAAAATGTCATCTAGCAGATAATTTGTATATCAGATATGCATGGGAAGAGACAAGTGACTGCATGAAATGATAATATTATCCCACTGCATGTGATAACAATAATATCACATTGCATGGGATAACAATATCATCTCACTAAATGAAACAAGAATTCTATTCCACTGCATGAAATAACAAAATTATCCCAATGCATAGAATAACAATATTATCTCAATGTATGAAATAACAATACTATCTCAATGCATGAAATAACAATATTATCCCATTGAATTAAATAATATTATCCCAATGCATGAAAACCATTATCCCACTGCATGAAATAATAATATCCCATTGCATGAAATAACAATATTATTCCACTGCATTAAATATTATCCCATTGCATGAAATAACAATATTATCCCACTGCATGAAATAACATTATTATCCCACTGCATGAAATAACAATATTATCCCACTTCATGAACTAATATTATCCCCACTGCATGAAATATAATACGATCCGACTGTATGAAATAATAATAATATCCCATTGCATGAAATAATATTATTATACCTCATGAATAAACAGTCAGAGATTGGTTGAGAGCTGTCATGTATCAGGGAGACTACAGTTCATGTCTCCCTTGTGTATGTCATATTTCCCTCACGTGAGTCATGTCTCCCTCATACGAAAACCCTTGCAGCTTATTCGACAGTTTCATGTCTCCCTACAACCAGGGCAACAAATGTACATGTATAATATTATCCCAATGCATAAAATAACAATATTATCCCACTGCATGAAATACCAATATTATCCCATTGCACGAAATACCAATATTATCCCACTGCATTAAATACCAATATTATCCCATTGCATGAAAAAACAATATCATCCCATTGCATGAAATAACAATATTATCCCACTGCATGAAATAACAATATTATTCCACTGCATGAAATAACAATATTATCTCATTACATGAAATACCAATATTATCCCACTGCATTAAATACCAATATTATCCCATTGCATGGAATAACAATATTATCCCACTGCATGAAATAACAATATTATCTCATTACATGAAATACCAATATTATCCCACTGCATTAAATACCAATATTATCCCATTGCATGGAATAACAATATTATCCCACTGCATGAAATAACAATATTATCCCACTGCATGAAATAACAATATTATCCTACTGCATGAAATAACAATATTATCCCACTGCATGAAACAAAAAAGCTAATTGTCAATTTCTTATGACATCAGTGATTAATATACTTTTCTGACTGATTATACAGATAAAATTTACATTCCATATTTTTCCCATTGCTAGCTTATTATAAGTAATTGATCAAAACAATAAAAGCAAATACTTAAATTTGTAAAAAAAAAAAAAAAAAAATAATAATAAAAAGAGAAAGAAAGAAAAAAAAAAGAAAAGGATTGAGGAACCCCGATAGAAAAAAAGACTGTGTTGTAGTAATGAGTCACTTTTTTATCTAGAAACTTATATCAAATATTATTTAAGATAAAAAATTTATATACACAGTAGATAACAAAGCTATCAACATCGTCAGTTTCACTTTATCTGATATGAAGTTGGATATGTGTTAAGCTGGGACACACACCATGTACTACAAAGTCAATAAATACTGTTTTGAATGTTAACATGTATAATATGAAAACCTCACAACACTGACCAAATGTTTCAATTCTATAGGTGACCTCTTTGGGCTGCAAATTTATATCTACAAACGATGTATATAAAAAAAAATCATGATTGAATCAAGGCCATTGGGAGTTTGTGTATAAAACGAAACGGTAGCAACATAAATGTACCACTGGATAGAGAAACAGTACAATACGTTTGTACACAATGATAGAGTGTTTAGAAAACAAAAAGTACGGTTATTTATCTAATTAGCCTGTCGTACTTAGTCTTACCATCCAAACTCAGAAGAGAGAAATAAACGAAAACAGAATAAGTATACGAGGCTAACATAATTATCTACGTCTATTACAAATATCACACTTCAACAACACACGTGATACAGCATATAATAAGTTTCATTCATACATTTCACCAATTGTCAATTTCCAAGCAAAATAATCAAACATACATACATACCTGCACCTTTGTTTTGTTTCTGATCTTTTTAAATTTTTGTCCCAGGTTAAGCTTGAATTGAAACTTTTTACGTTCCATAGTAAGTCTGAAGTCTATATACTTCCATACAATATACACAAATTAAAATCCTCTAAGTGTCCGATATCAGTTGTACACTTACAGAGTATTTCATTCCTACCACATCTATCTAATTTAGTAGAATGACACAATATTCGGAATACACCTCACAGAGTCACTTAAACAAAATTCACATACAGAATAAATTTCTTTTTTTTTCCTCCCCGAATCACAAAATTACATCAACTTCCAAACTCTTTGATTTGACATCTGTGTGCCATTAGGAATCAAATTCCACATAAAATGAAAAACACCTTGAATAAAATGAAAAAAAAAAATTCTATAGGCACTGGAAGATGAGTTGATCTTCCGCCAAATCACTGAGTGCTGTTGGTGAAAGTTTCACATTGAGTTCTCAGTGGTTGTTGTAGAGTATGTATCTATGTGTGTTGTAGTCACACATATCTGTTTGGTATTGCTTGGCTTTGCAAGTACATGCACAATCACAAGATAAGGTAGCTATACACATTTCACCAGCTTCACTTCTCCAGATAATAAAACTCTCTCTGATTGGCTTAAAAAGCTCAAATTTAGATATGGTTATCTAGTCCAATATAAACAATTAATGGATAATGTTCCCTCATTATCAATCTGAGCCCCCATAAAAAGATCTGTAATTTAGATTGATAGATTGGTCAGTTTTGTTGGATTATTCACAAACTTTGCAAAAGCTAGCCATCGGAAAAAAAACTTCTTCTAATATCTACCTAACATCGAAGATGGGTGACAGATCCCTGACAATGACTGACAGCCAGAGAAGTTTGCATGTTTATTTCACCTGCAGAACAATTTGTAAAGTTGACAGACAGCTGTAGTAATATGCATGTTTATTTCACCTGCACTGTTGTATATATTTTATCATGTATAGCTATATATTGTTACACACAAACGTCAAAATGAATGAAACCAAAATAACAGACAGAAATACATTCTCAGTTACATTCAAATACAAATTTCAATATCCGAATAATATCATGTTTATAGTGTTTAGTTTCTGAAGCAACAAAAAAAAAAAAAAAAAATAAATAAATGTAAGTTTTGTAAGACTTTCTATATAAAGTTGTGATAAAAAATGAAGTGTAAAAGTTGTAAAAATATTTTTCAAGCTATTAGCCAAATGTGTTAGAGATTTTCTTTCAAATATCTTTGCCATTTAGGTTTTACAAAGAAATGACAACAAATATAAAATTCGGACAAAGTATATAAAAAAAATTGACCAAAATGTCTAAAACATGGTCTTTGTATCAAAGTAATTATCCGCTTCTAATATTTCAAATCTGTATCAATTAATACTATTCACCTCAAACCTTGGATACTCTTAATAGATTTCAATCGGCCCTTGTATCTCACTACAAAGTATTCAATCTACACTATGACATGTAGAGCAGTGAAGATATTTACAAATACCTACTCAATCTCTTAACAATTCAATTTGTTTATGTAAAATTGTCTTTTAGCAGTTCAACTGGATTTTGTGAAAGCAAACACTTTGTTTCAATAAAAGGTTAAGATTTTTCAATATCCTTTCTAGGTAACTTTGATTGATATCATATGAAAAGATAAAATTCAGGAAAAAACTTTGTTTTTTCAATTACAGTAAAGACAAAAGTGGTGAGTGACATGTTAATTAAGTGATAATCATGTAAGTGAGAGACTTACATCACTCTCAGCCATATCTCTGTACTTAACATAAACAGTCAAGGTAAGGAACCTTAATGTAAATAAACAGACCAATAATTTCCCACCAATACACTGTGAGCATGTCTGTCAATCTTGTGTTAATGGAATTCTTAGAGCACTTCTCTGAACCATGTTGGAAATAATTACTGGTGTAGTACACACAACATAACTCAACCACATAAAACATGATTGCAAAACATATGCCCCCACATACTTGTAACATTTCAAAAAATAAAACCCATCTTTACTTTTTTTGCTCCCATATCAATTATTTCATCAGAAACATCTTGAGTTGAAGCTTGACTTTTGTTTTTATGGTTCAAATCTTTGGTAGAAATTTCAATGTCATGATGTATTTGATATTGATGTCCTCAAAATATTTCTCATTTCATGACCCCAGCAGATGTAAGCAAATCAAAAAAGCCATAACTTTAACAAAGCAGCAGACTGGTATGGGTCTCTACCTTGCTATCTAGACATGACCTAGTGTTGTTAGTTTCATTTGGACTCATCTGATAAATCTGTCACTTTCATTTCTTATCAAAACAGAAGCAACAACACCAAAAATATGACAGATGATGATAAAATTTGATAACATTTTTATTTGACCACTAGAAATATCATAACATATGTGAACATTATCTCACTTCGCCAAACATTTGAAGAACTCTTCACATCACTTAAGTGACATATTTAACACTCAAGACTCATACTCCGAACAACAGTTGACAAAAGTGTTTGACCATTTAGTGTAACACTGGTAGTCTATATTATAACAAAGATTTTAGATGGCCAGTAATTTCTACAACTTTTGTGTTTTAGAATTTTCAATCTGTTTGTCTTATTATTTATAACCCAATGCAAAACAATTTTTTTAAGAAACTCTTCCATCTCAGTGAAGAAAAGGAAAGTTATGCTTCAGTTAAAAAGGTCCTATGGCCTATCCCTGCTTACTGCTTATCAGAAACAATTCAGCTACATCCCTGTTTATATGTTTGTTTGTTTTGTTTGCAAGTATGTAAATTATCAAGAAAAGAAAATGATTCTAATACCAAAACACTCCTAGCAGTTACACCTACAAGATGTACATTCATAAGCCTGAAGGGAAAAATTCCCTGAAAGACATAAAAATGGATCAGACAAGAACATCAAATATATGTGTTTTAAGTCAACAAAAAACAATGTAAATGTGGCTTTTAACACTTTTCATTATTTCTCCGTTTGTTAAGTTATCAGTTTTACTTGTTTTAATCATGTACAGGTTTAGTTCATTATTTCTTACATCCAGACTGCCTACATTCAATACAAATCTCCCGCGGTCCTTCTTAAGTGCCTGTGACCTAATTAACCTAACCATATTTTCCTTTCCATTACAGTTGATATTTCAATTAATTATTCAAGAAAAGAAAACTACATACTGACTGTTAATACATTTTACTAATTTCCTGTGTGTGCATTGCAATAATTTCGGTCCTGCCGAGACCTTGGTAAAAAAGACGAGTAGTATATGCTTCCTTGATTTCGTATGTACATCTATAGGAAGAATGCTGGCATCTGGTAGCTTCTGTGTCTGTTATTTGGCACCAAGAACAAGTGTGGCATGAATTACTGTACAATATATTACTTCCATACTTTGTCTAAACAAATTGGGATTTTTTTTTATAAAAAGCAAAGATGTTGTTGTAATATCACACTTAATCAGTAAAAATTTAATTTAAGATGCCAAATAATAAATTATATATTTTGAATACTTTGGGAAATGAAATCATTTTATTCAGATTGATATGTAGATGTAACATATATTCTGAATACCTTGGGGAAATTATATCATTTTATTCAGATTGTTGTTATGTGGCTCTATCATCTATGTTGAATATCTTGAGAAATGAAATTGTCTTATTAAGATTGTTGTATTTTGAAGTCGAACTTTACAAACGGTAGATCTACACATTTAGGTTTGAGATGAACTTACCCTATTTGAAAACGACCACAAAATGAGATGCCACAAAATTCTTGATAGGAATAATATAGAATTTGTACGGTTACCACTAATATGCCACAAGATTTCCAATTTTCTCATCAATTCTTGAGATTTATGTATAACTGATGTTAAGATCCTGCTTACTTCAAACATCTACATATTTCTCCTTGGCAATCAGGTTACCCGTTTATAAACACTTTAACATATTTAGGTACCTAAAATAATTATATTATTAGCATATCTCCCAGCATTCCTGGTAAAAAAGAGAAAAGAAGAAATTTAGAACTGTAAACAAGCTGTTTCTACGGGGTATATGTTTTTATTAAGTTACCATGTAACTCATATAGACATTGTCATATTTCACTTGATAACGGCCAAGGAGTAAACAATTTGGCAATATAGAGTGTGTTTACTGTATTTTTTTTTTTTTTTTTGTAGAATAATTATGTTTTTAACACTTATCAAGTACCGACATAAATTTCCCTTATTTAATTTTAAGTCATGGAATATATCCTGTTAAAAATCAAATTACCAACATAAAGTTTTTGACAATATGTCAAAATTTGACCAAACTTGTGACATAGCTGTGTTTTAAAGTGTTCGATGATATATACACGTAATTCAAGTATATCTATATATTCTCCAAAGTCAGTTTTCATTGCCAACATATACATCCCCAAGATAATGATTTCATTCTTTGTATAAAATTAAGCAGTGATCTGATTTCAATTTTGTGTTTATGCATCTGCAAGTCTCGACATTACATCAAGTTGCACTTGGCAAACAAGAACACATCCATTATCTAGATTTGATCTGGACAACAGCAAGAAAAAAAAAGAGAGATTTACGAAAGTTTCTTCTCATTAAAATTTGCATTCCTTTAATGACTATCAAAACCCTGCTGAAAGTGAAGATTTACATGAGGTTGATGGTGGGACTATCTATCTCATTAGTTTCATTATCGTAATCTTTAAAATGCACTACAATATTACGACCCCATAGAAACAGCTTGTTTACAGTTCTAAATTTCTTCTTTTTCTCTTTTTTACTAGGAATGCTGGGAGATATGCACATTAAATTGCTGGTTTTGCGAGTGTTATGGTGATGAATCATTCATAATACTGGTCTGTCATAAAAATGACTGCTGTTCTAATATCACATACAATGCACAAAAAACAAATTCTCATGTTGAAATGAGAATTAACTAATTTTGTCCATTACTTTTATACATTACATACTGTTAGCACAAAATTTTAACACAACAAAGAAACAAATGTTCAGTGTATAGTAAATATGGCTGTACATTGTATGATGGTATGGTTAATACTGAATCAGAAAGAACACCGCAGTAAATAAATATTTATTTACAACATATATACATGAGGTAAATATGGCTATATGGTAAATATAAGATCAGAAAAAAAATACAGCAATTAAGTGCTAGTTATACAATTATTATTTCACATTAGCTATAGATATTTTCAGCCCTCTGTTTTATAGACCGGAAGATTCCCAAAATATTGAAAACTATACAGACATCTAAAATATAACAAAAACTGTCAAAATCTAAAGATGAAAAGGTACCAACTTTCCTATAAAAATATCTAAACATTTTCATTATCAAGTGGCAAATAATTCTTTTTTTTTTTTTTCTATCTATCTCTGACAGTTCTGTAGTCATCTATAAAAAAAAAACTTGGGTGTAAAAAATAGTAAAACATGTGTTTGAATCAGACAGCATGTTTGTATCATTATTTTCATTCCTATCAAATATTTGACACTTACCACGGAAATATAATTTGGAAGAACCTGTACAATACAATTATGTCTAAGCCATCAAGAAAACTACACTGAAAAAGAATCACACTCAATAGATCGCTTGTTTACTGGTAGGTACATGACCTTCGGTCCGATTGTGAGTCAATACTCTCTACCACAAGACAGTTTTCTTGCGGAAGGTCAGTGGTCTTTACCCGGTAACTGTAAAAAACATCTAAACATTTTCATTATCAAGGGACAGTTCTGTTCTATCCTCATTATTTTCATTCCTATATTTGACAAACGGAAATATAATTTGGGTACAATACAATTACTAAGCAATCATATGACTGGTGAACCTTCGGTCCGATTGTGAATACTCTCTGTTGGAGTACTGGGGTTTCTCCTCCACCTATAAAAACTGGACGCAATCATATGACTGAAAAATTGTTGAGTATGGCGTAAAACAAAAAAACCAAAAATCAAAAAAAAAATCGACCACAAGACATAACTCATTTTTCCATTTAGCAGTTCTAGTTAGATAGAAATCAAAACATAAATGAAAGAGTTATTTACAACAACTAATGCCTTAAGTTTGCCAAATGTTAGAACAATGATTGAACTATAAAGTTTAAACTATGTAAATAACTAACTGATTTATATAGTTAAAACTTGTAAATAACTAATGGACCTATATTGTTAAAACTTTGTAAAAAACTAACTTATCTATTATATAGTTCAAACTTGTAAATAACTAAATTTTGACTGACATATGATGACAATTACAAATGTATGTGTTATGTGGAAATGTTTGGAATAAGTTTTCATATGATGACAGACAATGGGTATAACAAACAACAATAAACAATAAATAAAAATAAATAAACAAGCTCTGTTCTTTAAGACAGGTCTATAGTAGAGCTTATAATTACAATCAGACAACATACTAAAATGCTTGTTTTACTCTTCATCTTCTTCTAATCTTTCGTTTGTTTGTCTGTTTCTATTGCCTAGTAGTATTGAAATAACATTTGTAACTGAACAAGATTGTCCAGGAGAACAGAGGCTAAATAATCAGATGTTTGGGTAGCAATGTGATTATTTTATCTCATTTCGACATGTTCTTTAACTTAATGGCAGGATAATCTGGATGAGTCTGTGAAAATAAAACTCTGTTTTCGCAGTGAGTTCTGTAGATAACTGATAAACATTCTAGTGACTCAGATTGTAAGTATAAACCTGATGTCTCCGGTGTTATCAATGTTGAACTTTTTCAACAGGCTACCTGATGTGTTTATGTACGACTCTCACTACATAAAAAGTTCATGTATCTCCTACTTTTTATTTCATGTACCGCAGTTCCAACCACAGATCTTCAATCCCTGTAATCTATAATTTTCTTATTGCCATGATAAATGCTGATGTGAATCTTCACACATCTCACTCCTTTTGATATATGGTTTTCGAAGGCGATGTTTTTACATATTGTTCCAGAGATGATGATAAGACTGTCTGACAAATCATGACATAAACATTTTACCATCAATATCAAAGTTATAGCACGACCTTGACCTTCAAAGCAGGGAACTAATTATAATACAGACCCACTTCAAAGCGACTCTGAATAAGACTTACCAATACACTGCGAGAAGTATCCAAAGTAAACAAGAATACCAAAGGTTACACACTCATAACCAGCTTTATTAACATAATGTAGACAACTGTCAGGTCATGACCAGATCCTTATTGCTTCCGGAAAAAACTGACATGTGTCAGGTCATGACCAAATCCTTAATGCTTCCGAAAAAAACTGACATGTGTCAGGTCATGACCAAATCCTTAATGCTTCCGAAAAAAACTGACATGTGTCAGGTCATGACCAAATCCTTAATGCTTCCGAAAAAAACTGACATGTGTCAGGTCATGACCAAATCCTTAATGCTTCCGAAAAAAACTGACATGTGTTAGGTCATGACCAAATCCTTAATGCTTCCGAAAAAACTGACATGTGTTAGGTCATGACCAAATCCTTAATGCTTCCGAAAAAAATTGACATGTGTCAGGTCATGACCAAATCCTTATTGCTTCCAAAATAATTGATATGTGTAAAGGTTAGAAATGAACAAATTTAATCCATTTATTTGTCAAAAGGGTTAAAAATGAGCAAATTAAGCCAATTATTTGTTAAAAAGGTGAGAAATAAGCAAATTTAACCCATTTATTTGTTAAAAAGATAAGAAATGAGCAAATTCAGCCAATTTCTTTGTCTAAAAGGTCAGAAATGAGCAAATTTAACCCATTTATTTGTCAAAAAGGTAAGAAATGAGAAAATTAAGCTCATTTATTTGTTCAAAAAGTAAGAAATGAGAAAATTAAGCCAATTCATTTGTCAAAAGGATAAGAAATTAGCAAATTAAGCCAATTTATTTGCCAAAAGGATAAGAAATGGGCAACAAGCAATTGTCTATCATTTACTGTATGCCTTACTCTGTCTTCTGAGTTAAAATATCTACCTACCAGGCAAAAGTCAAAATTCTACAAATTGAAACAAAATTACCGCTCATGAATTTGATGGTCCCAGATGATGAGATTAAGAACTGCATGTCAACATTTACTGAATTCTTCCTGTAAACACACCCTATTTTCAAGTGATGGTTTAAACACATGTAAAGTGTAAAAGTTTTATGATGCAGTTATTTGCTGACTGCCACACTCAAGCCCTTGTTGTTCTCCATCAAACATTGGTGTACACTTTGTAGGCACACATATAATTCTACTAAAGTAATATGAAATAGTCTGAGAGGGGAGAGGTAATGCTGTCAATTGCCTAATAATGCTTTGTTATAAAACTCAAGGTTTGATTTAGCAATTCATACTTTCCACTTAAGTGACATTCAACATGGAATTCTCGTCCAGTATCAGGTTATGTGACTGCAATATCTTAGTACATGTACTTACTTTTTAAGGTGGACTTTAGTTGTAGGCGTCAGTTTCCTCAAAGATATGATACATGGCCCTCTGGGGCCCTGACATGTCTTTATTTACAAGACCACTCTCATAGTGTGATACAAAACATATACTGTAAATCCATTTTTATTCACAAGCATTTAATTTCTGCCTAATTTTGTGAGAGTGAGTGAGTGTAATTTTGTGAGAACTCTCACTCGCGAAAATAAAATTATTGTTTAATGAAGTATGATAATAGTACGATGGAAAGGACTTTTGAAATTGCAAAAATATCATCTTGCGAATAAATTTAGAACATGTGTATCGCATAAATATAATACCACAAATTTTTCGGATTTACAGTATCAGTAAACACACTATTGTTTTGAACCTTTTTGTGGCAACTTTTTTTTTTTATAAACAGATATTTCAGACTTACCTGGTAATGTAAAATTATGGTCCAGATCAGACCAAGTGTCAGTTTGGGGTTGCCATCCACTATTTCATCCGAACGTATGTTTACAAGGCGAATCTGAAAATATGGTGTAAAGTTGAGTACATCTGATAGTCAAACAAAGGCTACATATTGTTTTTTATTGTTTCAACTGAATGCTGAAATACTTTGAACTCAACTACAATTTGGTATAATTGGTAAAACACTGTAATTCTGACCAATTTGTTCTTTTTTGTAATTTTGATTTTGCTCTTTTGTTTAATTGAGTGTTGAGAATGTTAGAACCACCTAGATAGATATAGACAGTGAAATATTAACCATAGCATTATCATGGAACACTAACTCAAATTTACTCGCTGCTTGATTCTATCACATACGAAATATGAACCAATGATTACATCATTTATGGGACAGTCAAAAAAAAAAATTACAACGTAACATATATGAACGGCATCGAATCATTACAAATTTCTGTATATGATTCAGATCCTATCAAAGCCAATGTTTGAAAATTCAATTTCCTGATCAGAAAATGTAATATTTGATACAAATGATTTATTTTAGTGGATAATCTAACTCTTGGACATGAAAAGTACATTAAATCAATTAATATCAGCCTTCTCTTACTGACCAAGTAGTCAAAACTTGGGTATATAGTAGCTCATCATAAAACAAGTTATTTTAGATTATGACCTTAACATTCACAGACAAAATCTTAACTAACCCAAGCATAATTACCATTTCAGTAAAAAGTAATGGCTGTAAATGATAACATGAATTTCAACATGCATTTGTCAGAAAATATTGTGTCTACATATCACTTAGGAAAATCTTAGTCGGTTGAGGGACATGTATTGATCAATGCTCTCAGAATGCTTTCGTTTGTATTACTTATATTTACATGAAAAAAATAAAAAACCCTACACACAATAATATGTGAAAGAGACCTCTAACACTTCCTTCCACAGAAATATGGGACATAAATGTTTAGTCTACACTCAAGGGAATTCTTTCATTTCTGTTTTTTTCCTGTGCAACAATTAATCACAATGTACATTTGAAGAAATGGCAGTTTCTGTATAGTCTGGGAAGAGAAAGCTAGCATGAAACACAGACAGGACATATGAACTTCCATGTACTTCCATACAAACAGATTTTTCCTTCCAACAAAACATATGCTTCACTAGTGCCTGCAGTTAAGTATATGTGAAAAGATTTATTCTAAAGCACAAGCGATAAACACCTTGAGAGTATATCTGATCATCTGTCAGTACATAAGCTACAAATCCTTTACCTCCAAGACATAAGTCATGATCACAATAGAAATACTCCAATAAGTAAAGAGGTCAAATCATAACAACTGGACAGCTAACTATATAAATTCTGGAATTAGTCAAAGTATAGGCAGACAACTAAATATGTAAGTTCTGGAATTAGTAAAATTATAGGTGGACAACTGATTACAACTGATGTAGGTTCTGGAATTAGTCAAATTATAGATGAACAACTGATTACGTAAGTTCTGGAATTAGTCAAATTACAGGTGAACAACTGATTACAACTGATTATGTAGGTTCTGGAATTAGTCAAATTACAGGTGAACAACTGATTACAACTGATTATGTAGGTTCTGGAATTAGTCAAATTACAGGTGAACAACTGATTATGTAGATTCTGGAATTAGTCAAAATATACAGTACATTGTAGGTGGGCAACTGATTATATAAGTTCTGGATTAGTCAAATTATAGGTGGACAACTGATTATGTAGGTTTTGAAATTAGTAAAATTATAGGTGGACATCTGACTACAACTAGTTATATAGATTCTGGACTTAATCTCATTATAGGTGGACGTCTGACTACAACTATTTATATAGATTCTGGACTTAATCTCATTATAAGTGGACATCTGACTACAACTAGTTATATAGATTCTGGACTTAATCTCATTATAGGTGGACGTCCGATTACAACTAGTTATATAGATTCTGGACTTAATCTCATTATAAGTGGACGTCCAACTACAACTAGTTATATAGATTCTGGACTTAATCTCATTATAGGTGGACGTCCAACTACAACTAGTTATATAGATTCTGGACTTAATCTCATTATAGGTGGACGTCCTGACTACAACTAGTTATATAGATTCTGGACTTAATCTCATTATAGGTGGACGTCCGACTACAACTAGTTATATAGATTCTGGACTTAATCTCATTATAAGTGGACGTCCAACTACAACTAGTTATATAGATTCTGGACTTAATCTCATTATAGGTGGACGTCCGACTACAACTAGTTATATAGATTCTGGACTTAATCTCATTATAGGTGGACGTCCGACTACAACTAGTTATATAGATTCTGGACTTAATCTCATTATAGGTGGACGTCTGACTACAACTAGTTATATAGATTCTGGACTTAATCTCATTATATAGGTGGA
The DNA here is from genome assembly GCA_030159075.1 of Atrina japonica. NCBI lineage: Eukaryota > Metazoa > Mollusca > Bivalvia > Pterioida > Pinnidae > Atrina > Atrina japonica. Next base: position 1,317,313 of record BROG01000091.1, on the reverse strand, counting down.
CGTCCGACTACAACTAGTTTATATAGATTCTGGACTTAATCTCATTATAAGTGGACGTCCAACTACAACTAGTTATATAGATTCTGGACTTAATCTCATTATAGGTGGACGTCCAACTACAACTAGTTATATAGATTCTGGACTTAATCTCATTATAGGTGGACGTCCGACTACAACTAGTTATATAGATTCTGGACTTAATCTCATTATAAGTGGACGTCCAACTACAACTAGTTATATAGATTCTGGACTTAATCTCATTATAAGTGGACGTCCAACTACAACTAGTTATATAGATTCTGGACTTAATCTCATTATAGGTGGACGTCTGACTACAACTAGTTATATAGATTCTGGACTTAATCTCATTATAGGTGGACATCTGACTACAACTAGTTATATAGATTCTGGACTTAATCTCATTATAAGTGGACGTCCAACTACAACTAGTTATATAGATTCTGGACTTAATCTCATTATAAGTGGACATCTGACTACAACTAGTTATATAGATTCTGGACTTAATCTCATTATAGGTGGACGTCCAACTACAACTAGTTATATAGATTCTGGACTTAATCTCATTATAGGTGGACGTCTGACTACAACTAGTTATATAGATTCTGGACTTAATCTCATTATAAGTGGACGTCCAACTACAACTAGTTATATAGATTCTGGACTTAATCTCATTATAGGTGGACGTCTGACTACAACTAGTTATATAGATTCTGGACTTAATCTCATTATAGGTGGACGTCCAACTACAACTAGTTATATAGATTCTGGACTTAATCTCATTATAAGTGGACGTCCAACTACAACTAGTTATATAGATTCTGGACTTAATCTCATTATAGGTGGACGTCCGACTACAACTAGTTATATAGATTCTGGACTTAATCTCATTATAAGTGGACATCTGACTACAACTAGTTATATAGATTCTGGACTTAATCTCATTATAGGTGGACGTCTGACTACATCTAGTTATATAGATTCTGGACTTAATCTCATTATAAGTGGACGTCCGATTACAACTAGTTATATAGATTCTGGACTTAATCTCATTATAGGTGGACGTCTGACTACAACTAGTTATATAGATTCTGGACTTAATCTCATTATAAGTGGACATCTGACTACAACTAGTTATATAGATTCTGGACTTAATCTCATTATAGGTGGACGTCTGACTACAACTAGTTATATAGATTCTGGACTTAATCTCCTTATAGGTGGACATCTGACTACAACTATTTATATAGATTCTGAACTTAATCTCATTATAAGTGGACAACAGACTACAACTAGTTATATAGATTCTGGACTTAATCTCATTATAGGTGGACGTCCGACTACAACTAGTTATATAGATTCTGGACTTAATCTCATTATAGGTGGACGTCCGATTACAACTAGTTATATAGATTCTGGACTTAATCTCATTATAGGTGGACGTCCGACTACAACTAGTTATATAGATTCTGGACTTAATCTCATTATAGGTGGACGTCCGATTACAACTAGTTATATAGATTCTGGACTTAATCTCATTATAGGTGGACGTCCGACTACAACTAGTTATATAGATTCTGGACTTAATCTCATTATAGGTGGACGTCCGACTACAACTAGTTATATAGATTCTGGACTTAATCTCATTATAGGTGGACGTCCGATTACAACTAGTTATATAGATTCTGGACTTAATCTCATTATAGGTGGACGTCCGACTACAACTAGTTATATAGATTCTGGACTTAATCTCATTATAGGTGGACGTCTGACTACAACTAGTTATATAGATTCTGGACTTAATCTCATTATAGGTGGACGTCCGACTACAACTAGTTATATAGATTCTGGACTTATGAAAGAAGTAAAAGTAATAAAAAATCACATGTCACAAATTTAATAATGCAGTTATTTAATTATCAGTCATCTTGAGTTTGATACCATTATTAAACGGGGTGATGTATTATGTCATCTCGTAAAAAATAACATTTATCTTTACACATATACCCGACACTTATATCAACAACAAATTAGTATCAATAATGTTATTCACACATCCCAAGTAACAAAAGTGCATTTATCCAAATTTGAAATCAACCTGTCTCCAAAAGTGCCTTAGAATACCTCCAATTTTCAAAGGATATTAAGCTAGCTTACTCTATTTATTATTCAGAAACAAAATATTGATAATCTTTTGCAGCAATAGCTATATATACCTCATCAGTTTATTTAGATCCCAGACTGCATCATGGATATTGCAATACAAGTTCTTTACTTGCCAAGCTATCAATACAAGCAGTCCATCTATGACAATTTACCACCAAAGACAGTATATATGTTGAAAATGACTAGATACCACAGATAAAAAGCAAAATATGACACAGTGTAGACTGATATATACACTAGACAACCCCCCCCCCCCAAACAATCAAACATTTTATTCTACAAGACATCTTTTAAAAAAAGTTAAGGTTGATGGCGCTGAGCCCAGAAATGATGGAGCATTTGTACTCTGTTACTTGATACTAAAATATATATAAACTTAATGTTACACTTTCCGTTTTCATTTCTACCAAACATGTGTACTGACAAACTAAAGTAAAAATAATGTCTGCATCTGTTTCTGAACTTCCAACACATGATATAAAATAAAATAAAAACATAGAAAGTTTATATATATCTATAGATTTTGTCCATGGTACAATTACTAAGACAGCAATCTGTCAGACATCCCTGTGGCTGTATGTTTATTTAAGTCTTCATCTGCTTAACCTTTCTGTTTTTGTCAACTTTTTTTTTTGGAGATAGGATCATGTGTGTCAAGCATGTGTGTTCTTCTTTAAGATCGGGAAAAAATTCTGAGTGATCTAAGATGGACAGCGTGTTACAAAAACAAAACCACACACTAGGTCAGAGTATACATATATCAAAGACATCTTCCTGATCTTATAGACCACAGGGTGTACCAAAACGTAGATGAGCAGTTATACAAAATATAAGTAATTCTACTGTGTGTGAAGATCAATAAGAACTAGAGAAAAATACAACTGTAAAACTAATGTCACTTTAATATACTGAATCTGTCTCCGAGATACTGCAAAGAGTTTTTATACTTTGAGTATGATCTGCCTTTTTATTAACTACATGTTAGACTGTTAAGAATTCTCAAGATCTGAAGTTGATCTGTATTTTATTAGCATCATGTGTATGCCACATTTACACAATGCCAGTGTTAAATTTAAACAATGTGTTAATAGAACCACAAATTACCCATAAAATCCAATAGGCAACAACTCATAGTTTGTGATAAGACATTACAGTTTGTCACAAGATTATAAACAAGATCAAAACCTGTACAAATAATATACAGTGAAACTTTAGTATCAAGACATTCTTACAACTCATGTTATGACGAAATTAATGTAGATAGTTAACATCAAACAAATTATAAAGTTATTTAACAAGATTAGTGAAGTCATCTCCTAAGTGAGTCAACAACAAGATTATTGAAGTCATCTCTTAAGTGAGTCAACACCAAGAATATTAAAGTAGTCTCCTGAGTGAGTCAACAACAAGATTATTGAAGTCATCTCCTAAGTGAGTCAACAACAAGATTATTAAAGTAGTCTCCTAAGTGAGTCAACACAAAGATTATTGAAGTAGTCTCCTAAGTGAGTCAACAACAAGAATATTTAAGTAGTCTCCTAATTTAGTCAACAACAAGATTAGTAGTCTCCTAAGTGAGTCAACAACAATATCATTGAAGTCATCTCCTAAGTGAGTCAACACCAAGAATATTTAAGCAGTCTCCTTAGTGAGTCAACAACAAGATTATTAAAGTAGTCTCCTAAGTGAGTCAACAACAAGATTATTAAAGTCATCTCGTAAATGAGTAAACAACAAGATTATTAAAGTCATCTCCTAAGTGAGCAAACACCAAGATTATCGAAGTAGTCTCTTGAGTGAGTCAACAACAAGATTAGTAAAGTAGTCTCCTAAGTGAGTCAACAACAAGATTATTAAAGTAGTCTCCTAAGTGAGTCAACAACAAGATTATTAAAGTCATCTCCTAAATGAGTAAACAACAAGATTATTAAAGTCATCTCCTAAGTGAGCAAACACCAAGATTATTGAAGTAGTCTCTTGAGTGAGTCAACAACAAGATTAGTAAAGTAGTCTCCTAAGTGAGTCAACAACAAGATTATTGAAGTAGTCTCCTGACTGAGTTAATAACAGGAGTAGCAAGTCTGCTAAGTGAGGAAGCAATAAGATTATTAGTAGTCTCCTAAGTGAGTCAAGAACAAAATTAGTGAAGTAATCTCCTAAGTGAGTCAACAACAAGATTATTGAAGTTATCTCTTAGATAATGGACTGCTTTGGAAAGATGACTTCTTTAGTGAGGTTTCTATCAATTCTGCTACATCATAAATACTGTTGAAATGGATCCAGATTGATAAGAATGACACCAATTATTGTCAACTATTGTGAATTTATTATACAATTTTATTTCCATACAGGAATTATAGTCTCCTTTGACTTCATCATGAGTAAAAACAAAAGCTCAACATGTTTAAACCTTACCCCTTTCTTCCTCAAGTATTCTAAAGCTATTTGTACATTCTGTATTTTGTGAAATTTCATGCGTCCTTTCTCTCTGGGCTGTAATTAAAAAAAGTTATCATTAGGAAAATCATATAAAAATTGCACGTCAAAATAATGAGTGCAAGCGGAAAATTTTCTGCATACTTGTACATAATTAACAAGGCACTTAACAATTTTAACAGCATTTGAGAGTCCAACATAGACTTAACTACAAATTACTATAAAAATCACTATAAAACCAAACCATCATGAAGAATAACTGTTTTATTACAAAATATAAATATGTATATACACAAGTCAGGATAGTAATGAAAAGAACAAAAACGAAGGCTTATCTAGTAGATATTTTGATGTTGATGGAAACAACAACAAAAAAAACATTCCATTTCAGATGTTGAATTCTGAAGATTTTATATAAAAAGACAAATCAACAATAAGTACAAGCAGAAAGTCAATAGGACATATAGTGTAGACAGAAATATCTGAACAAATTATACAACTGTAGGACACTAGCAGAGACAGAAATACAAGACACCAGCAAAGACATAAACATCTGAACAAGACAGCAGCAAAGACATAAACATCTGAACAAAACACCAGCATAGACAGAAATAACCAAGCAAGATACCAGCAGAGACATAATTATCTGAATGAGATGGCAGCAAAGACATAAACATCTGAACAAGACATCAGCAGAGACAGAAACATATGAATGAAACACCAGCAGAGACAGAAACATCTGAACAAGACACCAGCCAAGACAGAAATAACAGAGCAAGATACCAGCAGAGACAGAAATAACTGAACAAGACACCAGCAGAGACATAAACATCTGAACAAGACACCATCAGAGACAGAAATAACAGAGCAAGATATCAGTAGAGACAGAAATAACTGAACAAGACACCAACAGAGATGTAAATATCTGAACAAGACACCAGCAGAGGCACAAACATCTGAACAAGACACAAGCACAGACATAAACATCTGAACAAAACACCAGCAGAGACATTAACATCTGAACAAGACACCAGCAGAGACATTAACATCTGAACAAGACACCATCAGAGACCAACATATCTTAACATATTGTATTTATTTATTTTAGAGACCAGCAGAGACAGAAATAACTGAACAAGACACAAAAAGAAACAGAAATAAGCAGAGGCAGAATTTACAAATGTCTTGCCATTAGAGTACCTCATTGTATGTAGAGCACTTTTATTTATCCGACATAGTTTTTATCTATCGGGAATGGATTTTATTTATCGGGAATCCTCAAAACTGGCTATCCAGTTAGTTAAGCTTAACATATGTTTGGGGCCTAATTGGGAGATTATGATAAAACTAGAAACCAAGGGTACAATACAGTAGTGTATACCAGTATGCACACTTATAAACAAAAATCCAATCACAGAGGCAGACAGCCAGACCTCTAGAGATAATACATATATCATACCAGATCATTAAAAGTGGAAACATCTCTTTCTAAAAAAAAATGCTTAAATAGCTGAACCATTGGAACTAATCATGATTAAAGATTAACTAAAGTGAAATCTATTAGACTCCATCAAAACTAAAGAGAAACCAATGATAAGATGTTTGTTAACTATCAGTATAGTGCCTCCAAAATACAAACTTTCCATCCTTCTTGACCAAATGTCCTATCCCACATTGGTCAAAACAAAATAAGGAACATCAATGTGATTTAGCCTTAGAACTTTTGGCCAGAATATCAGGTAGTTAAAAACTAAAGTAAATGTCTACAATGAAACAGAGAGAAATTAGGATTGTTATATAGAAATAGAACTGACATGGACATCAAGTCTTATGATGAGACCAAAATAGGCCTATCACAAACACAAACAAAAATATTGGTGAAGATGTATTTCCTCTAACACTCAGAGAAATTAGAATCCTTATAAAGAAATAGAATTGATATGGACATCATCCTATGATGAGACCATATAGGCCTATCACGGATTTCTCACAAACAGAAACAAAAAAATATTTGTGTATTTCCTCTCACTCTCTACAATTTATTTGGTGACATTAGTGGGGACAGTTTTAGCTATGGTTGAGAAATAATGGTTATAATGAACACAATACCAATAACATTTACCCACATATACAGCCTAGTATCATTACCAACCCTCAAATAGTTAAGACTAGAGGTATGTAGCACTTTGGTTAAAGTGTCAGCATGCCCCCTTCCATTCTCTTCCCCATCCCCAAATATGTCTGTAAGGAATTATTTATGTAATGGTAATTCCAATGGTTTAGATTTCATAGATATCTAAGTATTATTTGGATTATGTATACACAAGTTCTGCAAAAAAAACAAAAACTAATCTTATTCTGATACCTTTTTGACTGCTAATTTTACCAAAACATCATGTGTTTGCAGTATCCACTTACAAAGAAAAGAATTTCATTTAAGAGTATCACAAAATAATGTAAATATTTCTATGACAAAGATATACAACAAACAAGTGCGGCTTTGTTAAATTTACTAAAGCCTACGCATTCTTAACTATCCAACTTTCAATTTTATAGTTGCACAGAACAATGTGCAAAAGGAGAAATAGTAAATCAAAAGGTTTTTTATCTTTTTGGCTGAAAATTCACCCAAGTTTGTATATGGAAAATATATTTTGTTTTAAAACTTGATACATAAAAGAATGACTCCCTCTCCAGAACAATTTAGAATTAATTCAATTGGCAATCAATAATTTTGACATTTTTCAAACTGAAATTAATTTGTGGTGTATAAAGACAAAAAACCTCATTTCAACACTGTGCTCTTTCTCGCTTTCCATCCTTCATAAATCAGTTAGACTAAATTAAATTTAAAGCCACGGGGAGTCCTTGAATATAGACATAAGCCACAGGGAGTCCTTGAATATAGACATAAGCCACAGGAGTCCCTGAATATGGATGTAAGCCATAGGGAATGTCCCTGAATATGGATATAAGCCATAGGGAGTCCCTGAGTATAGACATAAGCCATAGGGAATGTCCCGGGGTGACATCAATGTTGATATAAATTTGATATTCAATATTAAAGTGTGACATCAAGGTTGATATAAATTTGATATTCAATATTAAAGCGTGACATCAAGGTTGATATAAATTTGATATTCAATTACTAAAGTTTGACATCAAGGTTGATATCAATTTGATACTGATTAAAGCCTGACATCAAGGTTGAAATCAATTTAATACTCAATTATTAAAGTGTGACATCAAGGTTGATATTGATTTGATATTCAATTATTGTACGACATCAAGGTTGTTATAAATTTGATATTCAAATATTAAAGCATGACATCAAGGTTGATATCAATTTGATATTCAATTATTGAAGTGTGACATCAAGGTTGTTATAAATTTGATATTCAATTATTAAAGTGTAACATCAAATTTAATATAAATTTGATATTCAATTATTAAAGTGTAACATCAAATTTAATATAAATTTGATTAAATTCAATTATTAAAGCGTGACATCAAGGTTGTTATAAATTTGATATTCAATTATTAAGTGTGACATCAAAGTTGATATAAATTTGATACTCAATTATTAAAGTGTGACATCAAGGTTGTTATAAATTTGATATTCAATTATTAAAGCATGACATCAAGGTTGTTATAAATTTGATATTCAATTATTAAGTGTGACATCAAAGTTGATATAAATTTGATACTCAATTATTAAAGTGTGACATCAAGGTTGATATAAATTTGATATTCAACTATAAAAGCAGGACAACAAAGTTTAAATAAATTTGATATTCAATTATTGAAGTGTGACATCAAGGTTGATATAAATATTTTACAATCTAGTGTAACAGGTGTAAGACAAACATTTATAAAGTTTTCTGATATAAACAAAATTCCATCAATTTTTTCATTTATAAATACAAAATTTCATAAACTCTGTTAAAATTCTTCATTTTACTCTCTCTCTCTCTCTCTGTCTCCAATTATTTCTCATCCTGATTTTGACTGATGTCACTAATCAGTTACTTATTTTCAATCAAAAATCTTTAAATGTCTTCCCAGCTTCGCTATCAATGGATTTCATCATCAGAATTTGTTGTAAATGTTTAAGCACACTTAGAAGTCCCAAGATACATCTGTCAGTCTCATCATATATACAGATATATATTTTTTTGGCTTTTCAATGATATACATTTTTACTTTTAAGATCCTGTCAGACAGATTAAATTTTATGAAACTTTTTCTTTTATTTGTTTCTGTATATGTTTCTGTATTTTCATAGCTATCAGATTGTGAACACATCAACTTACTTATCATGAAGTACATGTATTCATAGAGAGCTTTTCAAATACTTAAAACATTCTAAATCAGAACAAATGTCCTAGACTTGTGTAATTTGTAAATGCAATAAATTTGAAGAACTCTCAAAAAATAAAAATATCTTAGTTTCATCACATTATATTTATATTCAAGATGTAATCATATATAATGAATAATTTTTTTTCTCGAAAATTAGTATTTATTTGTTTTTTGAACATGTTTTATTTTAAAGCAATTCAAATCTTATACTTTCCAGTTACGCAATCAATATTTATGATTAATTTTGAAGATAAACTTGCTTACATGTATATATTTTTTTTACTTTACATTTTTGCTATGATGCACTCCACATTAATTCATCTTTCAGATTCTTACACAGCTGTTCATGTTACATATGTAGTGTTTTATTATTTAATGCATCATATTTATTTTTATCTTTCTTAGTGATATCAAAATCTGAATCCTACGTACATTTCTGCTGTTTCTGAACAGATTACACAGAAAACAGCAAAAGCAAAGTGAATGTATAAACATCTCTTCTTCTTTATCATTTAATTCCACCTCCCTTTTATCAGTAACCACTTCAAAAGTGTCAATATTTGGTGGTGCATTCTGTCACCTGATCTGTCTGTTTAGCAGTAGTACAGCTTAACTCAAAATAGTTGAACAACCTTCTACATTACAGATTTCTTACATTTACAAAATGATTCAATCTTGAGTTTATCTATCACCTGACAAGTACACTACTCTTGTTGTAATTTATCTAACATTCCCTTCATTTATCTTTCTTCTTTGTACAGGTATGGCAGATTACTGGAATGAAAAAACTTGTTTTTGTGTAGTTGGATATGTAAAAAACAAGTCAAATTTCTTGGAAATAAATTTGACAAAGGCCACTGGATTAGCTCTGCTATCCAAAAGTATTGTCAGGGGTGAGGAAATCCAATGCTCGACTTACCCGACCTGTTACATTTACCAAACAGACATGTGATTTATTTTTAGTTTGGTTGTCCCTGGACAAGTGCATTATAAAGAAAAACAAAAACATAAACTAGAGTGCAAATTTCTATTAAAGTATTTTTGTACAGTGGAACCTCTCTATTAGGACCACCTTTCTGACTGACTCAAACTGGTCTTATTAGTGAGGTTGTCTCTTCAGTGAGGTTCATATTTAATTATTTATCAAGAGACTGGAAATTGATGGTCTGAAATGTGACATGGTCTCCTAAGTGAAGTGATCTTTAGGCGAGTTTCCACTGTATATAAAAAAAATTGTCAGTAAATATTAGACTAGTAAAAATCAATTTCGGGCAACCGATTATTTTGCGTTTACTTCCCTGGGGACAAGTGCATGAAAGTAATATTTCTACACCCCTGATTGTCTAATGAATATACTCATTGAGAGGGGTAAGGCTGATACCATTTTTATCAAAATATTTAACATGGTAATACATGATACAGATTGTTTTTATAACTTGTAGTGATAAAGAAACAAAATGAAGATGATCTATAGATGTTACATAATGCAATTATTTTTTATGATCAAGTTTAAATTTAGCTCCTTACCAATGTGTCATGCGCAAGAACTTCTAAGAGTGAGATTAAGTTATGTCCATCTCGCAGATCGCTAAACAGGTCAATCACTCTTCTACCGGCCTATAAATAGAAAAAAACCATCATGTATTTTAAATTCAGGAATTTTAAACAACCATGACAGTACACCAAAATTATTTTGGTCTGAAACCTAACTCTGAAAACAGTGAATGTGAGACAAATAATTATGATGAAAAAATAGATTTATCAACACCCTATCAATCAGAACAATTGATTACATTTTGTATTTCATATTAGCTATCTATGATTAGGGAAAAGTTGTCACAATGTATGTTGAAGTTTCTTTGCGATACATCTAGAACAAAACCATGTACAAGTTTTCTAGTAGAGAAAATCATCATTTAGAAAACTAGAAATCAAGTTTATCATCAATAATGGATAGCACTTTCATTTCAAACAGATGATGATCCAAGGAAATTGATTACTTTTTGTTTATTTCTGTAAATATTTACTGTATTCCTGTGACCTATCATAAATGTAGGTCAAATCTGTCACAAAATTTTGTAACCTCTATATAACCATTGATACAAAATTTAAAAACCAAATGAATATTCGACATTTAGATTAACATGTTATAATCTCCTACGATTTAGCCAATGCGGAGGTAATTATACAAACAAATAATATTTTTTACAACAGCACATATTCAAATACAACATATATTATCATCTTTTACAATTTATATATAAATGAAAGAAAAGATAATCCAATCTGTTAAAATAATTTGAAGTTCGATACATACATAGAACATGGATATACTGGGAGAAGCAATATATTACACAAAATAAATCAAACTGGAGGCTGCATTCAATAAATTTGGTTAGAACAGATGTGGAGTTACTTAAATATCTTATTAACACTTACTTATCAAAGATATTATAAACAAAATATTGTTTTATGCAGTTTATAAGGGATCGACCACACAGCATATATTTTCTCATGCAATTTGAATTATGACAATTAAGTCATATATTATAACATGTCGCTTTACATAAAGTTTCACGAAATTAAATTATGTAAGTTTCAAACATGAAACATGCATTATCTGAAATAAATCATTTTAAGTGTTTCTGTAAACATCAACACAGCATGTCATATAATTAAGAACTAATATTTTTCTTCTTTCAAAGAAAAAAACAAACAAGTAACAGCACAAGACATAAATTGCTAATAACGATTATTGTTACGATAAATCACAAAAGCAAGTGAAGGACTAAATTTTTTTTTTAAAAGTGAAAATATATCAAATATATTCTTGAAATGATATTTATTTGCACACTAGTCAAAATAATTAAATACTGAGAAAAAACACAACAATAAAAGTAATAATTGAACAGATTGACGCAGAGGATATATGATTTATGTTGAAAACAAAACAACAACAACAACAACAACAACAACAACAGAGGATCACACTCTATTCATATCTCTACATGTAATATTTAACCTATCCAACCCTTATAAACACAATGGAATTTGTCTATGTCCTTTATGTTCTGAAGAACTCATTGGTTTTTAGGGGTGGACACATTAAAAACAGACTGATGCATTCTTTTGGAAGGAAAACTGGACTAAGATGCAATAATAACAACAAACAAAGATGTTGAACTTAAAACATGAGCTACAGTTTGTAGAAACGAGCTATAGTTTGTGGATACATGATCTGCCATGCTTGTACAACAACAAACCTGTGAGAATCTCCAGTGCTGCATGTAGTCAACAGGAAGAGGAGACCACTATATCATTAGAAATAAAAAGTGATATAATGATGTGTTCAAATAAGACTGCCAGAGTTATCTCCCATAACACTAGATGCTGTCAATTCACATTTGATATATTATCTAGCTCTAAAGCCTTTGCACTTCACATGTAATTTGCAAACATATTTCAGGTCAATAAAATCTAGTAGACAATAAACTAAATTGCTACTTATTTTATGCAGCTGCTGTTTCATTTACTTCATTTTTTTTCTTTTTGTAACTGTATAAATGTTGTGAAATTATTGAAGTGAACAGTTGTTGTAGACAGGGATGTTAACATTTTTGTATTGCAATGCATATAATGTACATATATTGTAGAAAATGATTGGCTCTTGATAAAAATGTAAATAATGTTTAATCAAAACACAGATTAATTCATAATTGACAAACTAAAATGAAAATCTTTAAACTATATCTGTTTTCTGTTGATTCTCCCTAGTATATCTATTTTACAAAACAAATTCAAAGAGTAATTAAATAGAGTCCGCTACACTGAACCGCAAAAAATTGGAATCGGTTTCCATCTACATTATCCTGTAGGTGTTTGTCAACATGTGGATGATATAATGCACTACTTATAAATACTGTTAACTCAACAACCCCTGAAAAACAATGGACTCTGCTGTATATCAATACCTTAGACCAGCCCAAAAGTGTCTTTGGGGTGGGGGTGGGGGTAAATGAGTTAAACAATAGGAAAAGCAGACCACACAGATATTCAGAGGTGAAAGGTTAATTAGGACCCGATTGACAAAATTAACAATATCAACATTTTACATAAAAATGTCTTTAACCTAGCATATATTTAAACTTGAATTCTCAAGGTCACCAAGTGATTTTTCTTCAAGATCGTTTCCAAAAGTATATGTACATGTATAAGTAATCCCCCATTAATTCTTTGTTTGTAGGTAAATGTGTACCTGTTTCTGATGCACCAATAATTAACTCTGTATGGATTTGTCAAACTACCTCCACTTTGTGAATTTATACATTTTTTTTTCAAGTTTGAAAACAAATTTAAAACAAGAATGTATATCTACAGGAACTAAATACAACCAGTATTCTAATATAACATCTCACTTTTGACCTGTTGACATGTACTAAATCCCCTCCCAATATCACACCGATACACAGCCTCAATCTATTTTTTTTTTCGTAGTTTAAAAACTTATTCAAGGTGTAAGCTATGAGCGATGACAACAACAATACAGTCTTTCTTATAGCTATACTTAACTCAATTCTCTAATTTACTCTCAGTGGGAATCTACGGACAATATAAACCTGTCATTGCTAAAGCCTATCATTAATTCCTTTTCTGGGCGACAGTAATGGCCATCTATTTTTAATCAATGCTTTATCCCCTTTATTGGGCTTTAAAGAGGCATTTCTGGAATTTTAAAGAAAATTTGACTTTATTTATAAGATATTAGGGGTCTCTACATTTGAAGTCATGTACAAGGTATGAAGACACACATTTCTGTTGGACACAGTCACTCAAAATTATCATTAAAACTTGGAGTTTGGGCCTAGCAGCTGAAAACATAGAAATTTACTTAAATCTGAGAGTATTATAAACTTGACCAGCCTAGCAGAAAGGTTTTCAGGATTAGCCGACTTTTATACTAAAAGTACTGACTTTTACTGTGCTAGATTCAGGACTGTGTATAGATATCAACTTAATTACTGTTCTCACTGTTACAAGTATCTACCTCAAGTACTAAACTCAACAGTACCAGGTCCAGCACTGTTTTTAGACTTATTGTTCTCACAGTTATCTACCTTAAGTACTAAGTTTTACAGTGCCAGGCCCAGCACTTTGTATAGATATAGACTTACCATTCTCACAATTATCTACCTTAAGTACCAAGTTTTACAGTGCCAGGTCTGGCACTTTGTATAGATATAGACTTACTGTTCTCACAATTATCTACCTTAAGTACTAAGTTTTACAGTGCCAGGTCTGGCACTTTGTATAGATATAGACTTACTGTTCTCACAGTTATCTACCTTAAGTACCAAGTTTTACAGTGCCAGGTCTGGCACTTTGTATAGATATAGACTTACTGTTCTCACAATTATCTACCTTAAGTACTAAGTTTTACAGTGCCAGGTCTAGCACTGTGTATAGATATAGACTTACTGTTCTCACAGTTATCCACCTTAAGTACCAAGTTTTACAGTGCCAGGTCTGGCACTTTGTATAGTTCTCACAGTTATCCACCTTAAGCACCAAGATTTACAGTGCCAGGTCTGGCACTTTGTATAGACATAGACTTACTGTTCTCACAGTTATCTACCTTAAGTACTAAGTTTTACAGTGCCAGGTCCAGCACTGTGTATAGATATAGACTTACCGTTCTCACAATTATCTACCTTAAGTACCAAGTTTTACAGTGCCAGGTCTGGCACTGTGTATAGATATAGACTTACTGTTCTCACAGTTATCTACCTTAAGTACTAAGTTTTACTTGTATACATATAGACTTACTGTTCTCACAGTTATTTTAGGATATAAAACATATTCATTCTTAGTTCATTCCATCTTAAATTTGCCCTAAATCACCATACTCTCAAGGGTAGGATATATGTTTGCGCTTCTGTTAATTAGCTTGAAAATTTCGCTTTCAATTTAAATTTGCCCTCTCACCTAAGGGCAAAAATGGCCACAAATTAAACGGGCGCGAAATTTTCCAGGTATATATAGTGTATATGGAAAATATGAAATAAATTACTCCAACAGTTGTATCAATGTTATTTCATTGTATCTTGGTCATTAACTCATTCATCCCTAAAGACACATTTGGACTTGCCTAAGTCATTAATTTATAGAAGAGTTCATTGCTTCTCAGGGGTTAATGAGTTTTTATTATTGTGTACATAACTTTTTCTCTCTCAAAAGAAGAATTTTGGGCACAAAATCAAAATGGGAACAAATGCAGGTCAGAATGGAATGATAATAGAAATTATGTTGTCAGAAGAAATTTACAGATACTGTGACTGTGATGTGATATGTAGGTAAGAATATCGAGTTAAATAAGACTGGTAAACTGATAATGACCAATCACTTATGTAAGTATAACATCAAAACACACAAAAATACCACTCCTGCCCCCACCCACCGCCTCTACCTTAAGAAATACAAAAACACAGAAAGACTATTATTTACTGTTCTTTGATTGTCATTGTTATGTCACATGATTATTTTGATGTGCAAACAAAGGTGAATAAACTCATACATAAATGTCAAATTTAAAGTCCTCAATTCATCACAGAGTTGATATTCAACTTATAAGTACACAGATAGTGACAGTTACTCAGTGTATTTAATCACCAGGCATCAATCTAATTAATGAAACACCATCAATATTTATTAATTATCAACACTGTACCATATATAGGGCTTTTTACTACCAATACTCCATATTAAAATATCCATTGTCAGGGCCTTCTGTTTGATCTGTCTTACACACTGCTATAAAGCTGAATGGTGAGATATTATTTTTCTAAGACCATGGGTTGTATCAAACTTAATATTAAACACCAGACTTTCCCTACACAATATCAGAGTTTAAATGCCATATTTATTTTACAAAATGTGACATCTAACATTTTGTAAATCTCAAACTGTTACCCACAATCTTAATGTTGTGTGTGTGTATAACAGATGATATGCTACAATATGCAAAGTTAAAATGAACAAATATGAGATGTTATGCTTCTGTAGATATATATATATATATATACAGAATATCTGCAGGCTACATATAATTCTAGTAATGTGTTTGGCTAAATATCAGCGAAACCCTATGCCTATGTCACTTAACTGGAGTATGTTAAATATATCATATATAATACATCTCTGTCCATTTAACTAAATGACCCTGAAACTGATAACTTATCTGGTAATCAATTATTTATATATCATTTATCTATATCAATAATTCAACTACAGACAAATTATCTATTTAGGAAGATAAGTTCTCTAGTCTTTTACTTATGTCATATACTTGTATGGGTATAGATACACAGACATTTAAAAAAAAAGACTGGCTCCCTGGTCTATTAGTGCAGATACACATAAATAGTATATAACAAATTTCCTAGCCTCTGGACCAGATACAGAGATCAAAATGGCAAGTTCTCAGATGTGTTATGTATGTAATCATATGTACAGATAGCTCAACAGCTTTTAATAGCAAGTCCTCATGTATATTATAAATGTAGCCTACTGATACCATACCTGTCAATATTAGGAAATTTGTCTGGGGTAGAAAATGCGTACAATGGTCAAACTTTTTACGAATGCATTGTCATTCTGATATATATGCGTGTACCAGTTGTGTCGAAATAAGTGAAAGGGGGAGGGTACGGGAGGGGGTGTCCCCCTTCGGAAATAACAAGAAAAATTGTAATTTCAAACTTCAATATCTAAAAGGGAATTATTGTCAATAATATTGATGATATATATATATCACATTTCTTTTAATTTTCTAGTCGACTTTGAAATCTATAAGGAATAGATATAGACTTTATTTTGAAGTTTTCATACATGTAATATATACATGTACACACACAGCTTGGGAGACTCAAAATGATGTTATGGTCATTGTTATATTAGAATGTTTAATATTTAGTATTTCTTAATTTGTTATAACAAATTTAAAATATACTAAATTCTGAATATTCTAATATAACAGTTGGATTTGGAATGCAGAAAATAAATAACTAGACTTACCTGGAAGAAATATTATCTCAGTTTGATTGCTAAATATTTGGAAGTATGATCATTTTCTAAGTCAAAGGCTTGATTTTTTTTTTTTTTCAGATTTGAACATTTATTTTTCATTTTCATTTTTTTGTGAATATATAGATGGCCGAGTGGTTAATGCGTCAATCATGGGATCCAGGCGATTCGTGTTGTAGGTCAAAAGTTTGAACCCCAGACGGGGCATTATGAGTTTGTAGGTGCCTTGTTATTTTTGTATTTGTGCTTCACATATATATTAACAGATACAGTTCAACAGTAAATAACAAGTTACTGGGTTTGTTAAAGATACAATCAGACAGAAATAGTGAAACAAAGTTTCCCAAAAAAGTCTAAATTAACAGAAAGAGTGAAACAAAGGTTCCCATAAAGGTCCAAATTAACAGAAATTGTGAAATAAAGGTTCCCCAAAAAGTCAAAAATCAACAGAAATAGTGAAACAAAGGTTCCCAAAAAAGTCCAAATTAACAGAAAGAGAGAAACAAAGGTTCTCAAAAAAGTCCAAATTAACAGAAAGAAAGAAACAAAGGTTCCCAGAAAGGTCTAAATTAACAGAAATAATGAAAAAAGTTCCTGTAAAGGTCCTAAGTAACAGAAATAGTGAAACAAAGGTTCCCAAAAAGGTCTAAATTAACAGAAATAGTGAAAAAAAGGTACCAAAAGCTGCAAGTTAACAGAAAGAGTGAATCAAAGGTTCCCAAAAAGGTCCAAATTAACAAAAATAGTGAATCAAAGGTTCCTAAAAAGGTCCAAATTAACAGAAATAGTGAACAAAGGTTCCCAAAAAAGACCAAATTAACAGAAATAGTGACACAAAGGTTCCTGAAAAGATGCAAAGTCACAGCAATAGCAAATTACTCTCATCAGCCCTAGGGGCAGTTCTGAAATAAAAAAACAGCAAATGAGAGAGAGGGGGATACAAGTGGAAAAGAGGAATGGAAGGTCGGAGAGAAAGGGGAGACAGGGAGAGAGAAAATCCATGTAAATGATCTGTATTTTGACAACTTCATCATGCATCAAATTTACAACACCTACAAGGAACCTGTTTTAGCTGTTAAAGGTGCGACTTTCATTCCAATGTAAATAGTATATTCACAACACCCCCACATAAATTTTATATTCAGTTACTTAAATACAGTGTTCTGCATACATAAATATCTAACCAACCCTTTTAAATCAACGTTAGTTTTGCTAAACACAACAACGTTGGCACCATATCACATGAAATGAAATTCATCTGAGGATATACATGTTGTATACAACATATATAAAACTAATACAAAACGAAACTTAGGAGGTGAAATCATTTCTTAAGCTCAACAAGTACATACATAACATGTATTCACTAGACTCAATTTCATCATCTCATAATGTGGTTTGCATATTCTCAAGGTTATTCTCAAGATTTATCAATACTTTTAACAATCAATACTTTTAACAATCACAGTATCTGTTTTGACAATATTGGTACTATCTATAGAAGATAGTCTGTTTTGACAATGTCTGTTTTGACAATGTCTGTTTTGACAGTATCTGTTTTGATGGTAATGGTCTGTTACTTATAGACAGGACATCTGTTTTGATAAGAGTAATGGTGACTCTGTTTTTGTGGTACTATCTATAGAAGAGAATCTGTTTTGACAATGTCTGTTTTGACAGTATCTGTTTTGATGGTAATGGTACTCATTTTGTTACTCTATACATGTATACATGTTTTGACAGTGTCTGTTTTGACAGTACTGGTACTCATTTTGTTACTCTATATATCAGGACACATACTTCAGCTGATAAAGTCTGTTTTGACAGTGTCTGTTTTGACGGTACTGGTACTCATTTTGTTACTCTATATATCAGGACACATACTTCAGCTGATAAATTCTGTTTTGACAGTGTCTGTTTTTGACAGTGTCATTTTGTTACTCTATTTGACACATACTTCAGCTGATAAAGTCTGTTTTGACAGTGTCTGTTTTGACGGTACTGGTACTCATTTTGTTACTCTATATATCAGGACACATACTTCAGCTGATAAATTCTGTTTTGACAGTGTCTGTTTTGACGGTACTGGTACTCATTTTGTTACTCTATATATCAGGACACATACTTCAGCTGATAAAGTCTGTTTTGACAGTGTCTGTTTTGACGGTACTGGTATTCATTTTGTTACTCTATATATCAGGACACATACTTCAGCTGATAAAGTCTGTTTTGACAGTGTCTGTTTTGACAGTGTCTGTTTTGACGGTACTGGTACTCATTTTGTTACTCTTCATATCAGGACACACATTTCAGCTGAGTTAGATTCTGTTTTGACAGTACCGGTACTCATTTTGTTACTCTATATATTATGACAAATACTTCTGTTAATAAGATTTAAGAGTCTGTTCAACTATGTTCAACTTCTAAAATGAAATATTTCAGCTAAATTTGTGGGATAATTGTAAATGATTAAGATTACAATAAGTAGATTGGATAGCTATAAGGTTTTTAATTTGTTTGTACTTGATTAGTTGTTGGCCTTTCCTGAATCATCTGGTATTAAAGTCAATTATATGTAGAGGTGGATCAAAGTGACGCTATCGACCAGGTAATCTCAACATCGCAGGGCCATTCCTCTGTTGCCACTCTCAAACAAAGTGTGTGCACTTTCTCTTTAGATACGACCTACACTACATAATTAATATATGCTACTACCACTAACAAAACACCAGGCTAATCTAATCTTGGTGTTTGTGTATTGATTTCATATCCAATAAACATCAATCAACAAACAGTACACCATTGTTAAATCTTGAGAAATATACGTATACTGTGATAAACTTACTTATATAACCATATAATGTCTTAGAGTTGCTTGACATAAGAGCCATCTGAACGACTTACAGAGACCTATACTGTGACAAACTGACTTATATAACCAATGTTAAATGTCTCAGAGTCACTTGGCAATTAGAACCAATCTTAACGACTTACAGAGCACCAGAATGTGATAAACTGACTTATATAACCAATGTTAAGTGTCTCAGAGTCACTTGGCAATTAGAACCAATCTTAACGACTTACAGAGCACCAGAATGTGATAAACTGACTTATATAACCAATGTTAAGTGTCTCAGAGTCACTTGGCAATTAGAACCAATCTTAACGACTTACAGAGCACCAGACTGTGATAAACTGACCAATTTTAAGTGTCTCAGAGTCACCTAACAATAAGAACCAATCTTAACCAATTCCAGAACACCAAACTACAACTGATAACCATTTTACAAAACATACAACCTGGTAGACAAGAGCAGCATCCACATTGCAAAATATGCCAGTTAAGACTGCAACATCTAAATAATGGACAAGGTACGATGAAAGGTTTGTATACAACAGGTACATAAAAACAAACTGTATCTTCTTCCTTTTGCAATAAAGAGTATGTGGCTCCATCTTGAGACACCCAGGTACAACAATTTGGTCTTAACCTTGCCTATAATTTGATCCCTTCAAATATAGTTAATGACCTTCACCTAGCACTTAGACAAGAAAGTCAAGAGGTAGAAAGTCAGCAAGCACTTAGACAGGTAGCTAGCACTTAGACGACAGGATATAGCCAACAGCAGCTAGCACTTAGAAAGGATATATACAGAGCACAGCTAGCTAGCACTTAGAAAGGATATACGACAGCTAGCACTTAAACTTAGACAGCTAGCATATACAACAGCTAGCACTTAGACAGGATATACGACAGCTAGCACTTAGACAGGATATACGACAGCTAGCACTTAGACAGGATATACGACAGCTAGCACTTAGAAAGGATATACGACAGCTAGCACTTAAACAGGATATACGACAGCTAGCACTTAGACAGGATATACAACAGCTAGCACTTAGACAGGATATACGACAGCTAGCACTTAGATAGGATATACGACAGCTAGCACTTAGACAGGATATACGACAGCTAGCACTTAGACAGGATATATGACAGCTAGCACTTAGACAGGATATATGACAGCTAGTCTTAAACAAGTAGACAACAGCTAGCTCCTATAGAGGATAGACAAAAGCTAGCACTTAGACAGGATATACAACAGCTAGCACTAAGACAGGATAGAAAACAGCTAGAACTTAGACAGGATATACAACAGCTAGCACTAAGACAGGATAGAAAACAGCTAGCACTAAGACAGGATAGAAAACAGCTAGAACTTGGACAGGATAGAAAACTGCTAGAACTTGGACAGGATAGACAACAGCTAGAACTTAGACAGGAAAGACAAAAGCTAGAAAGACAAAGCTAGCACTCTGACAAGATAAACAACAGCTAGCACTTAGAAAAAATATACAAGAGCTAGCATTTAGACAGGGTAGACAAGACAGACAACAGCTAGACCTTAGTTAGGACATACAACAGCTAGACCTTACACAGGAAAGGCAACAGCTAGCATTTAGATATAATAGACAAGAAAGAAAATAGCTAGCACTTAGATGAAATAGACATCAGCTAAAACTGAGACAGGATAAATGACAGCTAACACTTAGACAAGATAGACAACAGATAGCTCTTAGACAAGATAGTCACCAGCTAGCTCTTAGGCAGGATAGTCAAGATAGACAAGCTAGCACTCTGACAAGATAGACAACAGCTAGAACTCAGACAGGAGAGACAACAGCTAGAACTCGGACAGGAGAGACAACAGCTAGAACTCGGGACAGGAGAGACAACAGCTAGAACTCGGAGAGGAAAGACAACAGCTAGCACTCTGACAAGATAGACAAGCTAGCACTCTGACAAGATAGACAACAGCTAGAACTCGGACAGGAGAGACAAAAGCTAGCTCTTAGACTTCAGTGTAAAAACTGCATGCAATCTACAGCAATTATATGCAGCTAATAAATACTCCCAAGTAATCTTGACCCCATATAGCTGGAGTTTCTTTTGTTGGTAAGTCAAAAAGTCTAACTTTGTTCCCATACTGTCAGTTAATGATCCAGATTTGCTCAATAGACTGTTTTGCTTTCTTCTGTCGTAACATCACAGACCTCCGAATTCAGATGTAGTGCAAACAAGTCCCAATGTCAAACTAATTACGTCACAATCTTTACATTGTGACCTTTTCTGGATCTGTTTAAAAATGTTTAATCTAAAAACACAGGAAGTACAGATGACTTTCACATGTAGAAATTGTTCAGACATGTGCAAAATGTCAGTTTACAACTATTGTCAAATCCAAAAAGAAAAACAACATGAAATATCATTTCAATATCTGATCTAGTGTAAAATTGAGTTTATCTTGACATTTCAAATGTAACGCAGACAACAGTGAAACACCAAATACAATTTCAGATGTTACAAGATATTGTTCAAGATAAAATGTTTATATCAAAATCTCAGGAGTACTCTCAAAGGTTTGGGGGTTCTTTACTGATGAAATCCATATGCATTTGGCTGACTTAAAAAAGCAATCAGACAGTTTTCACTTTTAATTAACAGATGAATGTTTCACGATTCCCTTTGGAACTGTGTGATCATTAAAGTTATAAAACCACCTAATTTCTTCAAGACACCACTCTCATACAATGTATAACTTTTTCTAAAACTAATTAGATACGGTAGTAACCTTTTTACATTCATTACTCTTAGACAGTTTAGACAATACGTTTAGGCTTAGTTTTGGCCTTGTTTTATACCTTACAACTTAATTTCTTTCAGTCCCATTGATATATTGTTGATGTTTTGGGCCTTATGGAATTTGTCAAGTTTACACTTCATATAGACATTTGCCCCTTCCTTCTCAACTAAGCCTAATATTTAACCAATTTTCAATTTATAACTTAACATGGAAATTGATGAAATGTTGCTTTATCATAAAACTACTTTGAATTTTAATCATTGCTGCATTATATGTAAAATAAGAGTAGGATATGTTAACATACCGTATTCCACCCATTAAGTGCCCATGTCCCTATAAGCACCCGCCCCTTCTTTTTTTTTTTTTTTTTTTTTTTTTTTTTTACATATGATCAAGAATCTTTTCTAGCTGGTTGACAATGAGATGTAGACCTGAAAAAACCATAAGTAACAGTTTATCTGTACCCCTCCTCCCACACCCATTTCCCCCGACAACAGAATTATGTTGATGTGTCCTCAGTAATAATTACAACAACTTTACCACTGTGCCTGATAAAAAAATTAACTGTTTTACATCGATTTATTATCAATTGGTGCCCATGTGCACGTGCTCACCCCTATTTACTGATTTTTGTAATGCCTTGTGCACTTAATAGGTTGAATACGGTATCAATAAATACCTTGTAGAGAACATAAAATATGTTTATATTACAGGTAAACACAAAGGTATTTAAAGATGTGGTATTAATATTTGTGTTATAATTTATAAAGATTTGATTACAAAATTTCTATAATTTATATGATATGCAGAGGTTAGTCACAAATTACATCTAATAACCTATATATGTATATGCCATAACAGGTGATAACACACCTATAATGTACTAACACACCTATAATATACTAACACACCCATAACATACTAACACACCTATAATGTACTAACACACCTATAATGTACTAACATACCCATAATGTACTAACATACCTATAACATACTAACACATCTATAATATACTAACACACCATAACATACTAACACACCTATAATGTACTAACACCCCATACTAACACATACTAACATACTAACACACCTATAATGTACTAACATACACACACCTATAATGTACTAACATACCCATAATGTACTAACTAACATACCTATAATATACTAACACACATAACATACTAACACACTATAATGTACTAACTATAATATACTAACACACCTATAACATACTAACACATCTATAATATACTAACACCTATACTAACACACTATAACATAACATACCCATAATGTACTAACACACATAACATACTAACACATCTATAATATACTAACACACCCATAACATACTAACACACCTATAATGTACTAACATACCCATAATGTACTAACACACATATAACATACTAACACATCTATAATATACTAACACACCCATAACATACTAACACACCTATAATGTACTAACATACCCATAATGTACTAACACACCTAATCTATACATCTACTATACTAACACACCTATAATGTACTAACATACCCATAATGTACTAACACACCTATAACATACTAACATCTATAATGTACTAACACCCATAAATGTATAACACACCTATAACTAACACATCTATAATACTAACACACCTAAACATACCTATAATGTACTAACACACCCATAATGTACTAACACACCTATAACATACTAACACATCTATAATATACTAACACACCCATAACATACTAACACACCTATAATGTACTAACACACCCATAATGTACTAACACACCTATAACATACTAACACATCTATAATATACTAACACCTATAACATACTAACACACCTATAATGTACTAACATACCCATAATGTATAATACACCTATAACACCATAACATAATATACTAACACACCATAACATACTAACACACCTATAATGTACTAACACACCCATAATGTACTAACACCTATAATATACTAACAAATCTATAATGTACTAACATACCCATAATGTACTAACACACCTATAGCATACTAACACATCTATAATATACTAACACACCATAACATACTAACACACCTATAATGTACTAACACACCCATAATGTACTAACACCTATAATATACTAACACACCTATAATGTACTAACATACCCATAATATACTAACACCTACTAATCTATAATAATACACCATAACATACTAACACACCTATAATGTACTAACACACCCATAATGTACTAACACCTATAATATACTAACACACCCATAATGTACTAACACATCCATAACATACTAACACACCTATAATGTACTAATACCTATAATGTACTAACACCTATAATGTACTAACACCTATAATGTACTAACACCTATAATGTACTAATACCTATAATGTACTAACACCTATAATGTACTAACACCTATAATGTACTAACACCTATAATGTACTAATACCTTTAATGTACTAACACCTATAATGTACTAACACCTATAATGTACTAACACCTATAATGTACTAATACCTATAATGTACTAACACCTATAATGTACTAACACCTATAATGTACTAACTATAATCTTCAACATACTAACACATCTATAATATACTAACACCTATAATGTACTAACACCTATAATATACTAACACCTATAATGTACTAACACCTATAATGTACTAACACACCTATAATGTACTAACATACCCATAACATACTAACACACCTATAATGTACTAACACACCTATAACATACTAACACACCTATAACATACTAACACATCTATAATATACTAATACCTATAATGTACTAACACCTATAATATACTAACACCTATAATGTACTAACACATCTTCAACATACTAACACATCTTCAACATACTAACACATCTATAACATAATTACAGGTACAGGTCAAGGTAAATTGGTCTAAATCAAATCATAACAAGGGTGACAAGCCACTTGTCATCACATAAGTATTAGAGATTCAGTAATGCACGAGTCTGTACATAGCAATTACATGTATCTTTGACCTGAACAACCTATTTTTAATATCGTTTTGGTTTTTGACTCTAACCGGATGTGCAACTTTACCTTGGTACACCTATACATATTTGTGTTGAATTCAGTTTGATTATTCTTTGTCCTTACATGATGATGGTCCATGTACACAGGTGGATGTAATTATACAAGTCCATGTACAGATGTTATTACACATCCATTATAATACTCTAATCACCAGACCACTAATGCCACTCTTATCACCTGCTCACACATACCACTCTAATCACTAGGTTACTCATACACCTCTAATCATGAGGCTACTAATGCCACTCTAATTATGAGGTCACTAATGCCACTCTAATCACAAGGTTACTAATACAACTTTAATCATAAGGCCACAAATGCCACTCTAATCATGAGGTCACTAATACAACTCTAATCACCTGGCCACACATACCACTCTAATCACTAGGTTACTCATACGACTCTAATCATGAGGCTACTAATGCCACTCTAATCATGAGGTCACTAATGCCACTCTAATCACAAGGTTACTAATACAACTCTAATCATAAGGCCACAAATGCCACTCTAATCATGAGGTCACTAATACGACTTTAATCACCTGGCCACACATACCACTCTAATCACTAGGTTACTCATACCACTCTAATCATGAGGCCACACATATCACTCTAATCACCAGGCCACACATACCACTCTAATCATGAGGTCACACATGTCACTCTAATCACTAGGCCACACATACCACTCTAATCATGAGGCCACACATGTCACTCTAATCACCAAGCCACATATACCACTCTAATCATGAGGCCACACATGTCACTCTAATCACCAGGCCAGATATACCACTCTAATCATGAGGCCACACATGTCACTCTTATCACCAGGCCACACATACCTCTCTAATCATGAGGCCACACATGTCACTCTAATCACCAGGCCACACATACCTCTCTAATCATGAGGCCACACATGTCACTCTAATCACCAGGCCACACATACCTCTCTATTCATGAAACCATACATGCCACTTTAATCATTAGGCCACTCATGCCACTTTAATCACTAGGCCACCCATGCCACTTTAATCAAGAGGCCACTCATACCACTTTATCAAGAAGGCAATAAGCACTATGTGTTAGACAGTTTGTCAAACATGACATACATTTAGCCGAAGATGGATAAAAATCAGTACACTTCTAAATGATTGATATGGTTTTTGTCTTTTTCAAAAACTTAAATATTTTTTAAATTTTCTTAGATTTAAGTACAGTGGTGTAACAGCTGAAAAGTCAATTTGATTTGTTTGAAAACAAGTAGTTTATGAATCTGAATAAAAATAATTTAAATGTGATGTTAAAATCAATATGTCTGTATTTAGTAGTTGTTATCTAATATTCTTATACAAAATAAAGTAAGTCAAGCTGAATACAAATCAATAAGTATAAATATGAGAGAGAGAGAGAGAGAGAGAGAGAGAGAGAGAGAGAGAGAGAGAGAGAGAGAGAGAGAGAGAGAGAGAGAGAGAGAGAGAGAGAGAGAGAGAGAGAGAGAGAGAGAGAGAGAGAGAGAGAGATGAACCTTTGAGAAGTTTCCTAAAGCTTGTGTCTCATTTTGAAGATAAAAGGTGCCCTTTCAAAGAATTAAATAATTTCATTTAATTCTATGATCAATTTCTTTTTAAAATAAAATATTTCTATATATTGAAAAATGTCAATGCATTGTTTTAAGAAACTGAATGCCAATGAAGACGATGGAAAAGGGCTGCATCATATGAGACTGTAGCTGTATGATACTATTGCATCTGATGTTATTTGCTTTGGAACACAGATAAAAAAACATCCAAGTTCATTCTAAATACAAGTTACTGATATCAACTGTACTTGCCTTGATTATTATCTTAACCAAATAAGGGTGGTGCAGGTAGAGCATGTATCTGATATCAGAGTGTCAAATCATACCCAATACAGATTATATTTCACAACTTTATCTCACTTCCCGGAATTCTTATACCAATAACCGATTTACAGAGCTCATACACGTCCAGTGAGTATGCTTTCCATCCAAATAATTGTGAATGTATCAAACTGTTAACTCATTCACCCCTATTGACACATTTGGACTGACCTAAATCATTGATTTACAGAGAAGTCCATTGTTTTTCAAGGGTTGGTGAATTAACATTCAAAATACAACCTCTCTCTCCTAATGCCAAATGGTAACAACAATGGAACCTTGTTATACCCTCTAATACAAAGTGTTTATAAATAGCTCTATACATTTGCTAAGACTTCATTTCACATAGAAATAGAGTTATCAGATCCCATCAAGTCATGGCAGTCAGCTTTCAACCCAGAGGATTCAAACCAAGAAATTTTTGACAAAAGCAAAGTCTATTCCTTCACCAAGAATATTGCATAAAGAGAAAGTGAAAAGTCTTTCAGAAAAGCCATAATATGAAAGTCAAGATTGTTCATTGTACAAGTCATGATTTACAATTGTAATCCATAACATCTTTATAAAGGTCAACAATTTGTGGCGGGGACATAAAAAATCTCTGTAACAAACTGTACTGTGTTCCTAAAATGAGTAATGATTCTAAAATTCTAACTCTGGCAAACCCTCTGTTGTATACACACATACTTGTTCTTGACCTTTTATTTCAAAGTGACTCTCAAATATTTCTGAATGGCCACTATTCATTGACACAAACCTATTTCTGTTGACACCAAAGAAAGTTCATAACTTTGTGTCAAGATAGAGACAAAGTGATGGATAAAGCCACAAAATCAACACCAAACAAAGCCGTAATTTAAAGACTTCTGAAGAGTTTGTATTAGCTCAAATCAATGAATATCACTTCACTGAGCTTAAAGCCACCACAGACAATCATACAGTACACAAAGGTTTCTTTATGATCAAAGATTCTAATTTGTGATGAAATGAAATAATTATCATTACAAATGAAGTCGAATATTTGTGCCATGATCCCCTTGTGCATACCATTCATTGAAAGTTTACAACTTTGGTACTTTTTAAATCCTTTTACCCCTTAGCATCTAAATGGCACATTCTTTTCCACGGTTTAGATTAGCCTATTATAGTTGGTTTAGATTAGCCTATTATAGTTTATAGGGTTGGATGAGTTAATGGTATCCAAATGACCTGGAAATGCACATGATCTTAAAATGTTTTGTAGAAGTATATAATTAGACAAAAGAGATCTGGTGATGATGATCCAGATTTTAGAGAGAACTGATACTGACATGTTTTATTGTAGGTAAAAATACAGAGAAAACTGTTTATAGACTAGGAACATGTTCACAACATTCTTTGTTAATTTATATACTAACTAATCATTCAATTAATGTAATATTATTTCGATGTTTCAGGTATCAGTCATCCTTAGTTAATTAAAGATTTACTCATTGGATGATGATTATCATTTATGACTGATACTGTTTGACAGAAGAGAACCGACGTGGAAACTGCTGATAAATAATTCTTAACATGCCGACGTTAGAGTGCCCTGTGGATGGATGTGATTGGCAGTCCCAGGACCTGGATGCAGCCTTTGCCGCAGCGTTGACAGCAGCCCTCCAGATACATGATAGAACCGTTCACCAGCCACAGACCCAGCCAGCAGCGGCCACAGCTCCCAAACTGAAGTTGGACCCACCCACCATAGCTGCTGGATGTGATCCAGACCAGTGGTCAGCGTTCACTCGACAATGGAGATGTACAAGGTGGGTATGGCCATAGCACAAGGCGTCATACCCACTGCTCTGTTCTACTGCTGCAACTCAGACCCTCCGGACCGACATTATGCGGGACCAAAGAGGTAACATCACAGACATGCCAGAGGCAGACCTGATGAATGTCATTAAACGGCTTGCTGTGAAGGATGAGAGCACATTGGTACAACGCATCAAGCTCAGTAAGATGACGCAAGCACCTGGTACCAGCATCAGAACGTTTTTAGCCAGTCTTCGAGGTCAGGCGTCACTCTGTCAGTACAAGGCCACATGCAAGGAGGAAGGATGTAACCATGTTTACGACTACAGTGATGAGATCATAAAGGACAATCTGGTTAGAGGAATTGCAGACCCTGAAATTTTGTCTGACCTGCTTGGTGATCCTAAGACAGACAGAACCTTGGAAGAAACTGTTTCCTTCATAGCACAGAAGGAGCAAGGCAAAGTTACACGGAGTGCAGTTGGAGACTCAGCCGGTGCCATGTCGACTACGACCCAAAGCCAAAAATCAGTACAAGGACCCGGAGGCACATGCTGGGCATGTGGTGGCCGTGCTCACGGACAAAGAAACGATCGCCGAGCCAGACAAAGAAGTTGCGAGGCCTGGACGTCTACATGTGCAAAGTGTAAAGTTAAGGGTCATTATACCAAGTCATGCAGCAAGTGTTCAACGTGTGGTGCCTGGGGACATCGTGATTCATCATCAAGGGCGTGTACACAGGACGAGGACAGAAACTCCGCAACCAGGGACCATCACAGGAACCGACGAAAGATGCTGACGACAAGGTTGGTTATGTCTACGACCAGCTATGTACCACATCAGGACGGTATCAGAATACAGCACGTCTTGAACATCACATCTTTGAAGGACAATGGATAGCTAGGCCGTCCAAACCTCATCCGATGCTACTGGTTAACATGACACCTTTGGCCGAAGACCACGCATCATTTGGACATCCCATCAAAGATGTTACAAGGCTCAAAACGATTCAAGTGTCCATGGTAGCTGACACCGGATGCCAGAGTACGATTATTCCGTTACAGACAGCCAATAACCTGGGAATTACGAGAAAGGACCTAATTCCAGTAAAGCTCGTTATGCGAGGTGCTATCAAAGAAAACCTTGGTGTTATTGGAGCGGTTGCAGTTGATGTGAAGGTCAGAGATGGTTCCAAATCTACACGCATATTATGTTATGTATCAGATGTCATGGAGAAAGCTTTCATCTGCAGGGAGGCACTGGTTTCTCTTGGAATAATTCATGCAGACTTTCCCAACCATCCCGTAGACGCCCCAGAGAGTTTTGCCTCTGTAGAAGATGAGACTACCTGCTCCTGTCCCAGACGTCAGACTGATCCACCTCCACTACCAGCGACACTACCACCAGGCTTGGACGCTACTGAAGAAAATGTGGATGCATTAAAGGAATGGCTTCTTGATTACTACGGTGCTACGACTTTTAACGTATGCGAACATCAACCTTTACCTCTGATGAACTGTGAGCCCCTCAAACTTCACATAGATCCTGATGCCAGACCAGTTGCTGTTCACAAGCCAGCACTTGTACCCATCCATTGGCAGGATAAAGTGTATGCTGACCTGGAAAGAGACGTAAGGATCGGAGTCTTGGAGAAAGTTAGCCAGAATACCCCTACAACTTGGTGTTCCAGGATGGTAGTTACAGGTAAGGCTGATGGTACGCCCAGAAGGACGGTAGATCTTCAACCACAAAACCGTCACTCCGTACGCCAGACCCATCATGTACCGAGTCCGTTTCATCTAGCAGACAGAGTTCCTCAAGGGATGAAGAAGACTGTCACTGACGCTTGGAATGGATACCACTCCGTACCTATCCGAGAAGAGGACCGTCACTTTACCACATTTATCACACCATGGGGACGGTACAGATACAAGGTAGCTCCACAGGGATTTATGGCCAGCGGAGATGCTTACAACCAACGATTTGACGCTGTCATTACTCACTTCAAGAACAAGGTCAAATGCGTGGACGACACTTGTATGTGGGCGGATTCTGTGAAAGCAGCATTCTTCCAGACGTGCGAATGGTTGGACCTCTGTGCTCGGAATGGTATTACTCTCAACCCAAAGAAGTTCCAGTTTGCTCAGGATATCGTAGATTTTGCCGGGCTCACAATTACTCCTACAAATATACGACCAAGCACGAAATTCCTAGATGCAATTAGCAACTTTCCACACCACCATCCGACATTACCGGTGCAAGAGCATGGTTTGGATTAGTCAACCAAGGTGCCTATGCGTTTTCCATGACTAAACAGATGAAACCATTCCGGGCGCTATTGAAACCATCTACACCGTTCCATTGGACAGATGAGCTAGATGAACTATTTACAAAGTCCAAAGAGGTCATTATCCAGGAGATGAAGGAAGGTGTTCGTCTGTTCGACCCAGCACGCATGACCTGTCTAGCCACAGACTGGTCCATTGATGGTATTGGCTTCTTCATGATGCAGAAGTATTGCCGCTGTGCCAGTAAGACCCCAGCATGCTGTGATGATGGATGGAAGCTTTGTTTGGTTGGTAGTAGATTCACCCACCCAGCAGAAAGTAGATACGCTCCAATCGAAGGTGAAGCCTTGGCTGTTGTATACGCACTCCACCAGACAAGATACTATGTGCTCGGATGCGAAGATCTCATTGTCGCCACTGACCACAAGCCACTACTCCAGATATTGAACAACCGATCACTCACTGAGATAGATAACAGACGTCTCCTCAACCTGAAAGAAAAGACCCTTGGATACAAGTTTACGGTGGTTCATGTACCTGGGAAGAAGAACCTTGGTCCGGATGCAGCGTCCAGGCATCCAGCTTGCCCCCCAGATCGACTGATATTACCTGGTGATGCCACAGTAGACGAGTCTCTTGACAGTTGCTCTGCCAGTTGTTGTGACACACCCACCAGTTTCAGCCTATCTTCTGAGGATCAAGATCAAGCTGATGATACCTCCACAGTTGCGGCCGCTACAACCGCATTACATGCCAACATCACTGTTGTAACCTGGGATATGGTACGTGAAGCCACAGCATCAGATTCTACGTATGTTAGCCTCCTTCAGCAGATAGAAAAAGGGTTCCCAGAAGATTATAGGGATTTACCACTGGAGTTGCGCCCATTTCATCGTTTCTCTGCCAGTTTATGCTCTGTTGATGGCGTGGTTCTCTTGGGACAGCGTATAGTCATCCCACCTGCCTTACGTAAACCAGTACTCAACGCACTTCATGCAGCACACCAAGGAGTATCTTCGATGCGTGCCAGAGCCATGGACTCAGTGTATTGGCCAGATATCACAGTGGATATTGCCAGAACGAGGGACCAGTGTGGACATTGTCACCAGATGGCTAAGTCAAACCCCATGCAGCCACCTACTGATATAGTTCCCCCCTGAATATCCTTTCCAGAAGATTTGCAGTGACTACTTCACCTACAACAGCAAGGATTATGTTGTCATTGTGGACAGGTACTCCAACTGGCCCATGGTATACAGATCGGAGTCTGGAGTGGATGGACTTGTGAAGCGTCTTCGTGAGACGTTTGTCACCTTTGGTATCCCAGAGGAGTTAACATCAGATGGTGGTCCCCAGTATACAGCTGGAAAGACACAAGAATTCCTGAAAGCTTGGGGAGTCAGACATAGACTTTCATCAGTTGCAAATCCACATGCCAACTGCAGAGCTGAAGTTGCTGTGAAGACGGTAAAAACGTATGCTTGCGGACAACATCACAGCCAATGGTTCCTTAGACGTGGATAAGTTTCAGAGGGCTTTACTTATATACAGGAACTCCATTGATCCAGAGACGAGAGCGTCCCCAGCCTTGATCCTGTTTGGTCGTCCGATCAGAGATGCCATACCAATCATAATGGGTAGATATTCACCCCATGATACATGGAAGGAAACTGATGTCGGGTAGAGAGTTTAGCTCTTGCCAAACGCCACTCAAGAGAGCATGAAAGATGGAATGAGCATACCCATCGGCTACCACCACTGCAGGTTGGAGACCATGTGTATATCCAAAATTTAATGGGCAACCACCCAAGGAGATGGGAACGCACTGGAGTTGTTGTTGAGGTCCGCCAATACCACCAGTATGTTGTACGTGTAGATGGCACAAGAAGGGTTACGCTAAGAAATCGCCAACATTTGAGGAAATTTACCCCGTTTTACAGCGACTCACCCAGTGCGATTGAAACGATGCCGAGAATGCCACGTCCTTCAGAAAAGACTGTTACAGATTGTTCATCTTCGACTCCGGTGGAATGTAAAGCACCACAACCTCTACAGGTGACTCCTAGGATGGATGGCTCTTCTGTTATACCCCCTGTTAACCATGGTTCACCTGCTACTTCTGGAGAGGTCCCACCTGCGGTCTTGACTCCAAAACCAACAGCTAAGTCACGTTTATCGCCAAGACGACTATTGACGGACAAGGACGAAGTTGCTCCTCCGACAGAACATGAGGACAAACCGAAGATCACGCGTTTACCCCGTGCTCTGGCTCGTCTTCAGCCACACAATGCAGCTGGAAAGAAAGAGTTGTTGACGCCTCGAAGACCACGCCGCGATACTAGACAGGATTCCATGGAGTCTGCAGAGAATAACTGATTAATGGACAGTTTAATTGATCTTTCATTACTAGTGACTGATGTACAATTGTGATATGGAACATTCCGTAATTTGATTTTTGATTTATACTGACAGTTCTCAGTTTTATTAGTGCCTAAAAAACTTGTCCCCGGGGGAGGAGGTAACTAATCATTCAATTAATGTAATATTATTTCGATGTTTCAGGTATCAGTCATCCTTAGTTAATTAAAGATTTACTCATTGGATGATGATTATCATTTATATACTACATTTAACATTTAAGAAATTCTAAAATTTTTGGCTTTTGTACAATGTAGACAGTATTATCAAGTTTGTCAACTAGCATATTTGTTTTTTAGGAACTATATTCAAATCACACAATTAAAATGACAGTGAATTTAGGTTTCCAACTGAATAGTCATATAAGCTTTAAACCTTACTTTTAATACAAATAAAAAATATATAATATTATCATGTCATTTACCGGTAGTTCCATTTCAAGGCCTGACATTCATCTTCATAAAGCTGTAGACCTATACAATTATTTCATCAATTAACTAAATAGAAATTTGAGCTCTTTGGTAATTCATATTGTTTTGGGCATTTAGGTAATTCATATTGTTTTGGGCTTTTAGGTAATTCATATTGTTTTGGGCTTTTAGGTAATTCATATTATTTTGGGCTTTTAGGTAATTCATATTGTTTTGGGCTTTTGAGTAATTCATTTTGTTCTGGACTTTTGGGTAATTCATATTGTTTTGGGATCTTGTAATTCATTTTGGTAAATCATATTGTTTTGGGCTTTTGGGTAATTCATATTGTTTTGGGTTATAAGTAATTCATATTATTTTGGGTTTTTGAATAATTCATATTGTTTTAGGCTTTTGGGTTATTCATACTTTTGGGGTTAATTCATATTGTTTTGTGCTTTTGAGAAATTCATATTGTTTTGGGCTTTGGAGTAATTCATATTATTTTAGGTAATTTATATTGTTTTGGGCTTCTGAGTAATTCATATTGTTTTTTAGGTAATTTATATTGTTTTGGGCTTTGGGGTAATTCATATTGTTTTGGGTAATTTATATTGTTTTGGGCTTTTGAGTAATTCATATTGTTTTAAGCTGATGTATAAGTTATGGTCAGCTCATTAAATAATTTCCAAAAAAAAACAATTTACGCAAAAATAAAATGTTGATCTTAAACACGACAGTGTGTGAGAAGGATCACTTTTACAACATCAGCATTGAAATTAAATGTTTTCAGTAAAAGTGATAATAAATATACAAACAAGTGCTTGTAAACAATGGCTACTAAAGTGTTCCAATGTTACTAGTGGACTTGCTACAAAGTAGATATATTTCTTATAATAAATATACAACAAGTGCTTGTCAACAATGGCTACTAAAGTGTTCCAATGTTACTAGTGGACTTTTTATATAGTGTATATTAAAAATATACAACAAGTGCTTGTATATAATGGCTACTAAAGTGTTCCAATGTTACTAGTGGACTTTTTATATAGTGTATATTTTTGTTATAGTAAATATACAACAAGTGCTTGTATATAATGGCTACTAAAGTGTTCCAATGTTACTAGTGGACTTTTTATATAGTGTATATTTTTGTTATAGTAAATACACAACAAGTGCTTGTATATAATGGCTACTAAAGTGTTCCAATGTTACTAGTGGACTTTTTATATAGTGTATAATTTCATGTACACACATGTATATATTGTAAACATAAGGAATACAAACTTGTATTGGCAACATCTTGGATAGGAAATGAGTTTACATTTGACATTAATTACATCAATATTTAAACCTAATCTATACTAACTCAGACATCTGTTTTGGTCAATGATTAAGGTTGCTCTCCCACATACAACTTTTAAACAATCAACAAGAGCCAACTGTGTGACTTGAATCTACTATGTACATGTAAGGACAATATAAAGGACGCCATAATATACACCCGGGAATGGCTGGTAACGGTGAAAAAGCAGAAGGAATGAATAATGTTAGAGAATAGATTCCTAGATAGACTGGTTAAGTATGTAGAAGGGGCTTTTAAAATCATTTTGACTTTAATTTAAGCACCAACAGTACAAAGGGGGTGGTTAACAACCCGGTACTTTCCATGTCAGAAAAAAAAGAGTTGATCTTACTGGGTATTGAGGAGTGTATATATGCCTGTGTTTTATTCTCTGTTGCCATACTGTAACTCTTCCTATCACACATTTATTTTGACTTTATGCTATACCTAAGCGGTGAAGGTTCTTTAACACATCATGAAGTCAGACCTCATTTTTCAGTTTTATCCAAAAGACTAATTAGACTATTATCTTTCATGCCTTGGTAACATATCAGCTATTCCTCTCAACATTTTATTGACTGAAGCATAAGAGAGAGCTCAGACAAAGAGTCTGGAACCTCCAAATTGTCTTTTACCTTGGTAACATATCAGATATTCCCCTTAACATTTTGTTGTCTGGAGCATAAGACAGAGCTCAGAACAAGAGTCTGGAACCTCCCAACTGTCTTTTACCTTGGTAACATATCAGATATTCCCCTTAACATTTTGTTGTCTGGAGCATAAGACAGAGCTCAGACCAAGAGTCTGGAACCTCCCAACTCCCAACATATCAGATATTCCCCTTAACATTTTGTTGTCTGGAGCATAAGACAGAGCTCAGACCAAGAGTCTGGAACCTCCCAATTGTCTTTTACCTTGGTAACATATCAGATATTCCCCTGAACATTCTGTTGATGCATACAAACAAACTACATACCTTCTATCTCTGATATCAGAGTGAATTTCTATGATAATGTATTTATTATCTTTATACACCCATAATAACATTAAATATCATTAAATATAGCTATGAATATGTATAATTACTGATGGAAAACTGAATTATATCTTCTAGTCAGACATTTTCATGAAGATAAATGTCCAGATGTAAATACTCATTTATTTCATTCTCCAATGGATAAACTTTCAAACTGAATGGTAGAGCTGGCACTGTAATTTATTTCTGTCCAGAGGATATGATTTCCACTTGAAGTAATACATTTCACACACCTAATACAATAGTTATATGTAAACATACACTGGTGTCAGTCATTATCAGACCTTCATCAAAAGTAAAATCAAGCATTTATTGTGTAATTCTGTACAAACTCTATATAAGTACCTCTATGGCTTTAAAATCGTCTGTCTACTTGGACTATAAAAAACCAATGATATTGACTGAGCTATTTATTCTCCGGTTATTTAATGCTGATATCATTAACCTGAATTCAAATGACTGGCCCTTCTAAATCATGCTTTAGATGTAGATCTAAAATGATTGACAGCCAGACGTCCATATCAATGATCTATAGCTAGATTGGTTTTATTTCAAATTGAAAATCTAGCCAACATACAAAAACAAGTCTAGATGAAACATAAAATCAATCTTTGGTTTAAAGTAAACAAGTATTGGTAACTTTTCTGTGTACTGTGATGCATTTTGGTGGTAAAAGTGATTTTTGGTGGTAAAAGTGAAGGTTACATAGACCAAGTATAAATTTGATGTATGGTGTACAGTATATATGTAAACTTAGAAGTTGACATCACAACTACAGAGCTATCAGAATTACAGTTTATCAATATACCTGAAATGCCTAATGTAATACAGGACAGATGATTGACACATCACACAAAATTGTGACACTTATATCCATATAATACCAATTAACATGAACACCTCTGGTCTTAATCAACTGCACAACAGTTTCACAAATTAGGTAAAGTTGTCTTTATTTACTGGCTCAGAGGATGGGTGGTAAAGCTCAGTTTGGCAAAGTGTTGGTTCTGAAACAAGAAAGTCCCACATCTCTCATCAAATAATCGGCAGAGGTCACTTTACATACTCTGTAGAACTGTTCAGCGCTCTACAATGCAAACAAATCACTCGCAAATGCGACCATGTTTTAGATTTGGGCGAGTGTTTATCCTCATTCAGTCGCCACATTGCGACCAGTTTTTCCCCGAATCGGAAATCAAAAGTTTGTCCGTTTTCACTGTGAAATTACATTATCGAAATCATGGTCTGTTATGCGCTTTACAACAACCAATTTGGTTATTCAGTTTCGATAAACTAGAGCATCTAACGCACGCAGATTACTGTATAAAAACAGGTTGTATTGCTCTCATGTTTTAGACTTAAAATTTTCCTAACAGCACACGATGACATTTGTTTCTCGGTCGATTTCAACAGAAGCATCATTAGACACTACTAAGTTTAAACGATCTTGGTTAAAGGAATACTGGAACAGAGTTATGGCTAGTGTTTGACTAGGCCGAACTTTCTGCCCCGATTTCGATTTTAATTTAAGCGATTTTTAAGTGGTAAAATCGGGGCAGAAAGTTCGGCCTAGTGTTCGACGAGGAGGACAAGCAGACCACAACCTAATTTCTTTGGGGATTCTATCGTGGCCGATTTATCGTGGAGCAACACAATAAAACGGCCGCGACAGAATCCCCAAAGGGATTAACCACAGTCGGAACTGGAAATTTTATCTGTAAATTAAAATCGAGAGTCAAACACCCGATTGTAGGACAAACACCTATAAATTGAAGAACTGTATAGGTGTTTGTCTGACAATCAGGTCACGGGTGTTGGACTCTAGATTTTAACTTACAGACAAAATTTACAATTCTTGTGGGCAGTCTCTGTTTTGTAAATTCTGTCGAAAAGAAACTGGAGCTAAAAATTTAAAAACAAAGTTTAAGGTTGCCTCAATATTAGAGCAACGAATATGAAAAATATAGGCATATAAACACTCCTGGATTGATAAAAAATGCACAAAAAGGTCAACATGCAGTTAATAACCTTGTTTTAAATGGATTGAAACAAAAAAATGTTACATAAACTTAGAAAAATTAATATTTCATTTCATTTCTATATTTTCATCCAGTGGATTTTTTTTATGAACACACACACACACACACACACACACACACACATATATATATATATATATATATATATATATATTGGCGAGTAAAAGTTCCAGGCTGGCTAGTAAAATTTCTGGTTTGCTGGCCAAATGAAGAGTGAATTTTTTTAGTGTTGTAGAGCCCTGTCAACATCATGATTGTTCTCCAAAACCTTGCTGAATATAGAACACAAAATAATGTGAGAGGGATCATTCAGGTTACACGCAGGTTACGACAAATACAAATCATGTAACATCCTTTTAGTTCTCGATGATACTTGTCACTTCATTTTTTTACCTACTTTGAACTTTGGACCACACACTACACTTGTCAATAATGTAATCAGCAGAAAGAAAAAACAATATAGTATAATCAATAAAATTATATACATTTTTGGGTCTTTGTAATTGTTAGTGTAACCTGCAGTTTACGGTTATTCCTTTTAGCGTAACCTCTAAATGGGTTACATTGCTTTTTGTTATTTTATGGCCTGTGAAGACTGGAATGGTCAGATTGGAGACCTTGAGGCCTGTATCAGTGTTGTTTAAGTGTTGCAGCACAAAGAAAGCACACTAGAAATAAGGACCACATTGGAATCCTTAATACATAATGTACAAACACTACAAATACAATTTCCATTCCTCTCATAGAGTAAAAGTGCTACCATTGGTAGAAAATCTCGCTTACTGATTGTGTCAACCTAACAGTCTTCTGAGAACTCTTCAACTCACCCGCTAAACAATTATGACAAGATTTACTCTGGAAAAAAAAAAGATTTGGGGTACTGCTAATAGTTAATGAAAAGATCTTGTAGTGTTTATGTATTCCTTCCAAAATTCTTTGTTTGCGAGTCTATGAAGTGTTTAAAATCCCATCTCTGAAGATGTCCTCTGCATTTAAAATCTTATGTAATGATTAATGGTAATTTTGTGTAAGAAAGACAGCTAATTATGACTGGCCAGTGACCACCAAGGAACTGGTCATTACAAAATCACTCTTACTTATATGACCCTGTCAGTATTACACTTACATAGTAAGATTAGGTCATTTAATGATCATCATTGTCCATGTGCTTGGACATAAACCACACTAACAATGTATATCACATGACCTGTACAATCTACTAGAAGTAATGTGTGAAAAGGATTAAAACAGATTCATGAAATTCTATTTCCAATGACCTCTTCTTTCTGAATAACCTTGTCTGGACTAGAATTAATATCAGTAAACAGATGACTTTATATTTATTTGTCTTACTGTTGTTTTACATTCTGCCTAGGATTTGTCACCATTTTTTTACTTGTAAATTGAGGATCATTTAATGTGCCATGCCTACCTTGACACAATTAAAATAATATTAAAGAATTACAATAAAAATATCCACTATACATGAAATCATTCACAATATATCTAGCATCCTGGTGATGTCCTATGCATTTTAAAAATGTGCCACTATTCAAGTTTTTCTCCTGCCACAGCCATTATTCAAGATTTTCCTCTGCCACAGCCATTATTCAAGTTTTTCCTCTGCCACAGCCATTATTCAAGTTTTTCCTCTGCTACAGTGACTACTTAAGGTTTACCCTGCTATAACCACTATTCAAGTTCTTCCCTTGTAGCAGTCACTAATCAAGTTTTTCCCCTGCTGCAGCCACTATTGAAGTTTTGCATGCTTCAGCCACCATTCAAGTTCTTCCCCTGTAGCAGCCACTATTCAAGTTTTTACCCAACTGCAGCCACTATTCAGGTTTTTCCCCTGTTGTACCACTATTCAAGTTTTTTCCTGCTACAGCAACCACTATTTAAGTTTTTCTGCTGCTGCAGCCACTATTCAAATTTATCCCCTGCTGAAGCCACTACTCAAGTTCCCCCCTGCTACAGCAGTCACTTTTCAAGTTTCCCCCTGCTGCAGCCACTATTCAAGTTTCCCCCCTGCTGCAGCAGCCACTATCCAAGTTTTTTCCCCTGCCGCAGCCATTATTCAAGTTTTTACCCTACTGAAGCCACTACTCAAGTTTTTCCCCTGCTGCAGCCACTATTTAACAAATGATTTCAAAATATTTCTGTATGTGCAAAATATAATGTAAGAATTTCATGAATGAGATATATATATATATATATACATATAATAACAATTTTTCACACATATTCACAAGAGAAAGATTATACAAGGCTAAATTCAATATGAATTATTCATCATTAAGAAAGACTGAAATTAACTGTGTGAACATGGTCATTAGCATATTATAATGGTTCCTATTAATGATTTCTTTACTCCAACAATAGAGAAAATACATACTTTTAAACTGTGTATTATTAATTACTTTACCTATAATAAATGTCAACATGTAATGAGTTATAGATTTGTATTTATATAGTGCATATGAAAGATCACCTAAAATCTACATACATATGAGAGAACACCTGTATACAGTTAAACTTGTATACAAAGACCCGGTTAGGAACATAACAAAAACCAGTCTTTATAGGGAGGTGGTCTTTATATAGAGGTTGATTTTACACATATAGTACTATTGGAGACAGCGAAAAAAAACAGCTAGTCTTTATAAACAGTTGGTCACTAAAGAAGGTTTTACTCTATATATATAGAATTCAGGTATATGCAAAAAAAATTACACAGCAACCAAAAAAAAAAAGATTAACAGAAGGTTAAGATGTGTTTCCGACCAGATGGCAACTTTCCCGATGATTGTTTTATCTCATGACCTACTATAAGCAATTGTCAAAATTAAAATTTTCTTGAAAACATACAAAACATTAGGTGTACATTTCCAACAAATGGTTTATACCAAATCTGCCACTCTCAAAAATAGCCAAAAGTGATCAGCGGAAGTGGTAACATATGATGATTAAAATTAGAAAATAACAGAAGACAATCCCACTGATAAAACAAACAAAATGAGTATGAATGATGCAACAAAGCATGACTGATAACAAATTTCAATTCTTTTTCCTAACTTGAGAAGTAAAATGGCTAAAGAACGATAATCTTTGTACCATCTGCTGATGCTGGCAAGATGAGTGAGGTTCCAAAACAAAATATCGAAATAGAATCACCAGATATCGTGAATGGGTGGCCAATAATAAATCAGAAGATGAAAACGGTTTGTTGAGTGAGTCGGAAATAAAAATAATGTGAAACTGACAAAATAGAGGTGGATCATAAAGGAATCTTTCATTAATCACAGCCAAAAATTGTTTAAATGAGAGTATATATCTACATGTTTGTAGTATCTAGCCGTAAACAGATTGCTAATTTAAGCCATTGTTGCTTTACTGTTACAAATTCCACTGCCTGCCTGTACAAATCTGTTAAAATAATCCAATAATTTAACTAAACATATGGTTAACCCAACAGGTGCACAGTTTGTATTCAGCAGTTCCATATCTAATCAGTTTCCCATATCCTGTAGATTAATGGATTAGGGGAGGGGAAGAAGTTTCAGAATGGACATAATAAGTTAGTCAACAAAAAGTGGACATGAACTCAAAATAAAGAACAAAAAACTTGGTATGTGAGGAGACTGGAAACTGATTTAGGATTTATTTACAATCAAAGATATCTACAATATTCTGATGAAACTGACGAGCATTTTACTGTCTATAGAGATCTACCAAAGTATTATTTCAACATTCTGAATATCTAGTTGAGTTTTTCTGCCCAAGCTCGTAACAAACAATATGGAATGGTGATACAAAAAGATTTGCCAATTTTCAACCTTTCCTGTATTTTGACCATGATGAATAAGTTTCAAACAGTCAACCTTAATACATGACTTTGTTAACACCAATACCATGTTCACCAGAACAGATAAAGATCATGTAAGACTTTGACATTAAATATACATCTGTGGGACTTTATTGTGACTTTATTGATTTCCATAGAACATCAAGTGCTTATATTTACTTTAATTGTTGTTTACAGGTTTGGCTGGATGTTGATGTGTATGTCATAATTTGTCCAACAATGAAAAGACAGAATTCTGTGTGGCTTACTGGTGGTTCTACATAAACTCTCAATACAAGTTCCAAGTCTACTGGTGGTCAGAGTACAATCACTATTTTTTGTGGTGATGGTGGTTCATTTTCCAGATCTTCTGTTTAAGCACCATATAGATCAACTACTGGTCTATATCATTATTTACCAGTGGTC
Organism: Atrina japonica; assembly: GCA_030159075.1. Classification (NCBI taxonomy): domain Eukaryota; kingdom Metazoa; phylum Mollusca; class Bivalvia; order Pterioida; family Pinnidae; genus Atrina; species Atrina japonica. The sequence goes on along the minus strand of BROG01000091.1, from coordinate 1,274,029 downwards.
CATAATTCTCATTTTTAACATAATTTACAACTCATCACAATCTACAGGGCTAGTAGAAATTCAGGTTTTAAATAACGTCTTATTTTATGATTACTTATACAAAAACTTAGAAAAAAATATACACTTCTATCATCTGCCAATTCATTCATCTTGATAATTACTAGATAAGATATCAGATGAATAATCTACATTTGTAGTGGCCAAAAAACCAAAAATTTTGGATTCCGTGGTATGATCTTGGCAACTTTGGTTTGACAGAAGATTCAAGTAATATATATCATATACAATGTACCTTAGTGATTTTATATGGATTCCAGAGAAAATCATATGTAATTAATATTTCAAAATGTTTAACCTAAGTTTTAGATCTGATGCATTTACTACATGTAGTATGTGTATTGTTTATCTAGACTATGGTCACTAATGGTTGTTTATGTATAGATGCATGACGATTATCCATTGATTTTGATTGTTTGTTTGTTTACTGTTGTTTAACGTCCCACTCAAAAATATTTCACTCATATGGAGACGTCACCAAATGACGGTGATGGGCTACAAATTTTGGCCTGTGCTCAGCACTTACGGCCATAGAGCAGTGAGGGTTCTTTAACGTGCCGACACCTACTGTGACACGAGACCTCCAGTTTTTACTGTCTCATCCGAAAGACAGGAACCCAACCTGCTGCCGGCAGGACTCGAACTCACAACCTCACGATCCAGAGTCGAGCGAGGTACCAACTGAGCCAGGCCGGCTCTCCATTGATTTTGATTTCTCGGGGCCAAAAATTTTCTTTACACTTCTGTCAGATGTCTCAGGAGTGACAAATATCTCAATGGTAGCCTTACTAAAAATACATAATGTGTAGTATATAAAGACAGAATGAGAGACAAAAATGAGACACAAAGATAAAATGAGACACAAAGAATGATAGACAAAGTCAGAACACAAAACAAAGACAGAATGAGACAAAGACAGACAGATATAAGAAGAGAAGAATTCCCTGTAAATTAAGAAAATCTAAGGCAGTTCACTGTGCTACAAGTTTGACCTTTCTGTTAATGTAAAAACATAAATAACTTGAAAATCATCCAATGTCTGGAAATATCCTGTAATTTTACAAAATCATTCATGTTAATGTTACATCATAAAGATGATATGGTACCCAGAGCTTGTAGAAATTACTTATGGTGTCAAGCCATAAAAAACATGGTAACAAATGTATGTCTAGCACTAGAAAGATATAGAAAAGGGAGTTAACTCTTGATGATACATTTCCCTGACTACATTTGATTTATATCTGTATGTGTTACAAAGTGTGTTAGCTGTAGGGGAAATATGTATATCATTGTAATGGCAACAGGACAATTTGAGATTATTCCTCAAATTCCTGTCAGAAAATTCATTAATAAAAAGAGTTATGTAATTACAATAAGCACAAATAAGTCAACACTCTTATTACGTTTACCAGTGCATGTGCAGGAAATTTGTCCTGAAATCTTTTAAGTGATAAAGGTCTGAACTGAATTGAAATGCAAGAGCACAGACAATGGCATCTGTATAAGTAATACCCTGAAGGCGACAGATAACACTTTAAAAAATATCTACTTCACAGGATTTTACAATCGGCAATTATACAAAGGATGAAAATGCTGTGTATTCTTTGAAGTAAAACGGAAACCAATGAAATAAATTACTTTGAAGAGATTAAGGGGTCAAGGATGACATAATAATTAATCTGCATGTTTTGTGTTGATTTCAAAAGCTTTGTAAATAGCTGTTAAGTTAAATACCTACAATGTATACATTATAATATCCTTATTTATAAACCTCTCGTTATTTTTGTTCACGTCTTTAGATATTTAACACTTCCCTTTTTGGAAGTACATGTACATGTTTATCAATACATGAAATGCATGATACACGAAATAAAAAGGACGATATCTTACGACAAAATATGTGTATGAGTCATCACTTTCAACTGTCTTGTTAACTGTTGTCAGTAGGTAGAAATGCTCTCTCCTCCTACATCTAAATTATTTTCTTATGATTAAAAATTACTGCCAACCAGACAGTCACATTTCTATCAACAGCGGGAAATCATAGATGATAACACAAATTACTGTCGTCCCTTAGAGAATAAAATAACCGATAAAAATATTGATGAGTTACCACAAAACCAACCACTCCCCAGGCCAAGCGTAAATCTGTAGAAATAGAAACTAATGCTAGTTTTTAAAAACGTAACTGAAACTGCTGGTAAATGTCTCCAAAGTAAATAGAGTTACAGACATACCCTTAACTCATTCATAATGACACATTTGGACTGGTCAAAAGTATTGATTTACAGAAGAGTCCACTGTTTTCCAGGGGTTGATGAATTAACCACTAATACCACTGATCTGTCACATATAACCAAATACAGGAGACAGTTCATGACTATTTGACATATGTAGTGAATATCCTGTATCACCGAATGTACAGTACGGGCCACGCGGATTCCGCAAAAGTCACGTCATCGCGGTGGTCATATAAATCTTGCTCAATAAATTCGCCGCGAATACGCGATCAGGCTATTGAGCTCAACGCGGGTCGCCGCAGTTTGCGATGGAAAAAATCATCGCGGCAGTTTGCGATGGAAAAAATCATCGCCGCAGTTTGCGATGGAAAAATTTATCGCCGCAGTTCGCGGCTGTGAGCAACTTAAATTATATCGATGATTAATTAGGTTATCATTACTTTACATTTGCTAACATTACTTGGAAAATTCCAGTCCAGCGTGGTCTGTTAAAGTATTATCGATGTTTTGTCAGCATAAGTTAACATTCTGAATTAGTATAATGTGGATAGTTAACATCAAATGTGTTTTATACTGGACTTAAAAACAATTTATTCCGCTGAAACTGCCAACTCATAATCAATGTGAACGTGTTATCACGGAGCAAAAGTACGTTTATTTTCTGTAACCTACCATAAGTTTGACTACAATGCTGAAGTACTGTATCTCGAATCATTAGCATATTCATCATAATTTGACTTTTTTCTTACGCGACTTAAAGTCTCGCCAGTTTCAACCTGATTTAAAAACAAGGAGTTCGCCAACTAGCAACAGAAAGAATTATTTTAGTTACGCAACCTAGTTTTTCTAAATATTTATCAAAAAACTGTTCGTTTGAGAATAATGCTTTATCGCACAAATAAGTGACGCGAGTCTCATTCTTTAAAAAAAACGCTTACAGATACAAACATCGACCCGCTTCGAAGCTGAGAAAAATAGAGCAATGAGAAATACCGATATTGGAATACGATGGTCATTTTCATACTTGACCTGTTGGTCCCTTGTGCAGACAAGTTCTTATTTTTGATTATAAAAAATAATCTTCTAACACATGATATTTGCTATGGCTTTCATTACCTGAAGTCATGAAATCCCGCCTTTTCGTCCACGTATTACCCTCAGGTGATTATTTTACCCCGCCCCTACCTGTACACGTAATTTAGTTTGGCGGTTTGTCTGTCAATCATCGTATCAATTCATGAAGCTCTGTGGGTCATATATATATATCGTTAGTTGAGAGAGAAACAATTGAAACTAAATGATATATATTTTCCAGACCAACCTCATTTAATTTATGTTTTTATATTTGCTACTCTGGGAGAGTGAGATTGTTTGCCTTTGATGGAATTTTCCGTTTTAAAAATCAATTTTGCTTTATCCCCATGTAATCTAATTATAAAAACCAAAATGACCTTGATTAATTCTCGGAGTAAAAATAAAGATATGTCACCGTAAACAAAACTAAAACTATGATAAACGAACTGTAGATTATTCACCCAAAGGAGTCGAGTTCATTAATTGGACAAAAAATGATCTCGGGTATTAAAATTCAAAGGATTGGAACTATACCCACAATCCAAACCGTAAACGGCTGAGATTGTTCTGTCATGTTGTAAAATTTTACTTTACTGGGAGGAGGTAAATACAAAATGGCAGTTCTGTGATTTATATTTGATGAAATTATAACTTTTAAAGTATTTCTGACGAGTCATATTCGCAGTATATTAATCAGGAAAACGATCGCTGACAGTTAATTTTAAAAAAAATCGTTTTGATAAATTAATTATTTTATACTTCCTACTCAGTCTGAAAACTGTGGCAATATTGTTAAAAAGATTCTTAACTTCAATATAGATTCCAAAACATGAGTAAGTCAAGAATATTTTTTTCTGATATTTAAATCTTTATAAAGAACGACTGATCCAAGCTCTACATATTTCTTTTCGAAAAAAAAAAATTCTATTGCTGCCTCCCCCGAAGATCCACTATCGTTAAACAGAATCCACATTATTTGACCAAGTTACAAATATGGCTCCTCGATCAAGACCGCAGACCAAAGCTATTACATAACAGGGACAAAATATCGATTCTGAGTGAACGGGGTATCCTTACTCACTGTCAAAAGATAACTCGGATGATGTGAGTGTATATAAGGACTGTATGCCTTCATTATCAGAGGGCATATCGAAAAAAAACATTTTGGTAATCATAAAAAATACTAAAAATTAAAAAGGATATATGAATTTAATATCTTGTATGACAGAAAATAGATTCCATGTTATGCATTTGATAATATATTTTCTTAATGTCCATCATGTCAGTCACAGTAGGTGTCGGCATGTTAAAGAACCTTTACTGCTCAATGGTCGTAAGTGCCGAGCATATGCAAATTTTGGGTGACGTCTCGATATGACTGAAATATTCTTTAGTGGGACGTTAAACAACGATAAACAAACGTAGCATCTGTGTGAAATATATTACACACGTAAAATTTTTAAGTACAAATGAAATAATAATAATAAAAATCTAAAATTCTCCGTGATTCTCTGTTAAGAACTTTTTGAATTTATTTTCCAAGTTTTAAAAAACTATTTACAAGTTGCAGAAAAGAATTTCTCCAGACTGATTCAGAATAGATATACTGATAGCATAGCAATATATTGGTAAGATGAATACGCGTTAAAATGCATGAAAAACTCCTTTCATATTCGTGAGGTAGGGGCGTACATCCTTTACGCCATAATAGTCAATTCTTTCAGTCATCTTTCAACCAATCATTTTGATAGTGCAGGCAGTATAATGATGCCGTAGCATATTTCGTGTCACCTGATGTGTGATTGACGGAATTCATCAGTTTTATTTTTGAAACTATAAACCTCCAGACATTGATTGAATTCTGACCTTTTAATCGTTAAAAATATTTCGTTGAGAGCCCGATGAGGTATCTGTTTCTCCATGATCCAACTGTGTTTGCTTCGCAGAAATGGTAAGATATAAAAGCCCACTTCACAGAGTTGCTTATCACATTGCGACTCGTCTTTATTCCGGCCAAAGACACACTTATAAGGTACAAATCAAGGAATTTTCAAGGAGAGGCGTGGAGTTTATTGTGGGGATAAGATACCGCAATGCATGTGGAGGATCATGGATTTAAACTTCGCCGGAGACGATTGGCCCCGTGTCACAATAGGTGTCGGCTCAATGAATTACCCTCAAGTGTCGAGCATAGGCCAAAATTTTAGTTTAGCCTTTTTGTGACGTCTCCATCAGTTTGACTTTTTAGTTTGGCTTTTTCATGATTTGTATTTCAACATATATTGACAAATTGAAAAAAAAAAATGAAAATAAAGTTTAAGCGTAGATGGTGGTTTTTCACTCAAGACATTTGCCCCACTTATTAAAGTGCAAGAACTACCGTGTAGACCTATAAATAAAACAAAATATCAAAACAAAAATTATTAAACTAAATATATCTCTATGTAATTTTCAGAGCTATAAAAAGAGCTATCGCAATAAACAAGGCTAGGTCTGTGAGCATCTTAGCGTTTAAGACTAAATTTTAAAGTACAGTTAATCCAAATCTGGTGTGTTTTTAAAAAATCTATTGCCCCCCCCCCCCCCCCCCCCCCCCCCGAAGAATCATCTTCGTTAATCAGAGTCAACATTACTTGACCAAACTTACAGTTATAATGGCTCCTCGTTGAAGACCGCAGATCAAAGCAATTACATAACAGGGACAAAACATCAAGTCTGGGTGAACAGGGTATCCATAGTGACGGGGTCATAAATCGCCTCAAGAGATAAAACTCACATTCCTATGTACACAGATATACGCGTAAGTCAAGAACTGTATCTAGTTATATATATATTGCTAATTAAAAAATTGATATGGAATCTATTATAAAAACATCGGGGATATCAATGCTACATGTATATTTTACCAATTTTATAACAAAAAAACATGTATACAGTTGTCGTTTGGAAAAATGCGCTACTGAGTTAGGGTGGATGTAGATATACACAGATTATCGAACAAAATGTTATTTTGAACTGTTAAAATATAGCATGCATTACATAGGCGTCGGAGCCGGAGGCTAGGGGCGGCTAAGCACCCCCCCCCACTTTTTTGGCAAAGATCGGCATAGGTGACAAACAACTTTTCTCGCGTGTGTGTGTTTTAATTTGGTTTAGCCCCCCCACTTCTGGCGTGTGTGTTAAGTTGGTTTAGCCCCCCCCCCCTCACTTTCAATTTGCTTGCGACGCCTATGCATTAATTTCAAACGTTTTATTTTCAGATTCGAAATCAATTGTTAAATTGTATTGTTGGATCATTAGACGCGCCGACATTGAACTCGGTCACAATCAAGGGAAACTGTGCATTTGTTATTGTTTCTATTTATCTTTTGGTCATTAAACGTCATTTACGGTTTTAAATTATTTTAAAGAGCGTAAAATATATTTAAGTACAATAAAATAATTAATAAAGTATAATATATTTGCATAAATTCAATATATACATAGGCGTCGGAACCGGGGGATAGGGGGCTTAGCCCCCCCCCCCTTTTTTGCAAAGATAGACATAGGTGTTGAAAATTGGGGTATAGTCTGGTTTTGTGTGTGTGTGTGTGGTTTTTTTTAAGTTGGTTAAACCACTCCACATTCATTTTGCTTCCGACGTCAGTGATATATATATACGTAGTCGATACTTTCAACCATCTTCCACCCAATCATTTGATTGTGTAAGCAGTATTATGCTGTCATTGCATATTTCGTGTCACCTGATATGATCTTGAATATGTATGTATTGGCGTGATTTGCAACAATCATGACTCCCTTGTGAGTTTGGATTATCATGTTTATGTCATCATCAATACCTGTAAGAAATAGTCACCCCCCCCCCCCCCAAAAAAAAATGCCTGTTAGACTGTAAATATATCGCTGATAGACTTTTCCTTTTCATAAAGTCGGTAGGTTATTTTAGTCGAGTTTATTTTAGCAACTATGTGCGAACAGACGTAGATACATAGTATGTTGAACAATAAAAGATCAAGTGGGTATTTTTTATTTTATCTAAACCATTATTCAGAATCATCTTTATTAGGAAATGAACAACGGTCTTTGCCATGATATGATATGATCATGTAGGTCAACAATAAAGGCAACTCAGTATTCACAAATTTTATATTCGAAATATGATGTCACGCTAGATGCCCCTATATTTTCCCAATATTAAGACTAAATCTTAAAGTACGGCTGATCCAAATCTGGTGTGTTTGTAAAAAAAAAATCTACCCCCCCCACCCCCCCGAAGATCCATCTTCTTTAATCAGAGTCCACATTATTTGAACAACTTACAGTTATAACGGCTCGTTGAAGACCACAGATCGTTGCAGTTACATAACAGGGACAAAACAACGGGGTATCCATAGCGACGGGGTCATAAATCGCTGTCAAGAGATAAAACTCAGCTTCTATACGCGCAAGTCATGAACTGTATCTAGTTCAATGGTGGTTATATATACGGCTAAATAAAAAAATTGATATCGAATCTATTATTAAAACATCGGGGATATTAATGCTACATGTATATTTTACCAATTTTATGACAAAATACATGTATATAGTTGTCGTTCTGGAAGAATGCGCTACTGAGTTAGGATGGATGTAGATATACACAGATTATGGAACAAAATTTCATTCTAAACTGTTAAAAATATAGCTTGCATTAATTTCAAATGGTTTATTTTCAGATTCGAAATCAATTATTAAATTGTATTTTTGGATTATTAGACGCCCCGACATTTAACTTAGTCACAAACAAGGGACATAAAACGTCATTTACTGTTTACAATTACAAGTTTTTGAAACCTGGGAAGTTTACTTTTATAAAGCATCGAATGGTAAAAACTTTTTAAAAAGACTTTGTAAAAAGTTTTACCCGCGTGAATGAATTGTATGTTTCGTATAACGAAATCGGGTACAGATTTCCTTGAAATTTTGCTAATACATGTATATTATTCGTACCACTTTTAATCTTAATTTAAAAAAAGTGTACACAGTTGCACAATACTTTAACTGAAGTTCATATTAAAGTCGGGTAGATAAAGGTATCGGCAACCCAAATTCAATTACATTAGCTTTAGTATATCATAAACGTCCGGTAGTTTAAGTGGAATGGTCAGGAGACCAGGAAATTCTTTATACTAGTATCGCATACATGATAATTCTATTGATGTAAACTTTTTTGTGATTTTAAAGTCATGATGAACCTTGATATTATATGCAGCAGGCGAAGAACTGTTTTAAACCATTAAACCAATGAAACAAAACATAGTACCGTTAAAATATTGGGAATGAGAAATACATCTTTTGACCGAGCAAAAATACATGTGTGGAGAGAGAGAGAGAGAGAGAGAGAGAGAGAGAGAGAGAGAGAGAGAGAGAGAGAGAGAGAGAGAGAGAGAGATTTCAGAACTTCGAATTTTTAAGGGCCGTCACAAATTTGGCTTACAGTTTTTGTTTGAAAATCTGTTTTATAAACCAGGTACGTAGATAACTAAACGTAATACGAAGTAGGTAGGATCGAAAGAAAATAAACCTCGATAGGATTAGTCGAAGTTCCGTTATTTCTTTTTGTCGATATTTTAATTGATGTCACAAAATTTGTGTAAATTGACATACGATGTCTAATATCACAGTTACGGATAGTTGAAAAGCGATATACTTGTAAGGTAGAAGGTCCCACGTGTCCAACTCTGTGCAGAAATGTGATTACACTTCACGCACGGATAACTTTGACTTGACGGCTTGGGTAATCAATTTCATTACATGACGTAGAAGAACTTTGGAGTTTGATGCAATTATAACAGAACTGTTGAACAAAGTGAAAGTCGGGGGTTTTTTGTTTGGTTTGGGATCAATTTGAAGGTACATATTTCGGGTACTATAGAAGATAATTGTCGCATTTAAGCGAATAGTAATGTGTTTTTTTATATATTGAATCAATAGATTGACCTCGCATAAAAAAACAAAACAAAACAGAATTCCCGTTCGACAATTCCAGTAGTATAAACGGAGATCAGCAGCCGCTATTTGCGATGGTTTTCAACAGCCGCGATTTGCGATGATTTTCAACAGCCGCGATTTGCGATGATTTGATTCATCCCCGCGATTTGCGAGGAATTTCAACCACCGCGATGACGGCGACCGCGTTAAATAGCCGCGATTTCATCGCGGACGACTGCTCATAACTAACCCCGCCGCGATGACGTGACTTTTGCGGAATCCGCGTGGCCCGTACTGTATGGGGGGGGGATAATTTCACAATCTGCTATATTTACATTGTATGAATTAATGGTTCTTTAATTCTAATTTATACAAGACCAAGGTGAAAAATATGTGGAGCAGGTGAGCTAAAATGACACACATGAAACATCTGTAAAGATGGAGAACTTCCCACATGTTAAAGTATGAATCTCTCCAAATAACAATTAAAACTATACATCGTTAAAATACATCTGTTACCTAACTTGATAGAGTTTATCATATACATGTACAGCCCTCGTATAAACAAAATCTCTTATGTATTCCAAGTCGCATTTATTTATCTTATACCCCTGCTTCATGTAGAATGTTTCTATTTATACCAAAGCCTACTCCTAAGAATTCATATTATAAATGACCCTTTCTATTTAAAAGGCAAGCCCTACTCCTAAAAATTAATAATATAATTGACCCTTTCTATTCATCTATAGCCATACTCCTAGGAAGTTATCATATTTCTTTCTATTTTAATTTATCTCAAGCCCCACTCCTTAGAATTCATAATTTAACTGACCCTTTCTATTCAAGTTCAAGCCCTACTCCAAGGAATTCACAAAACGTATAACTGATAGCTTTCTATTAATCCCAAGCCCTACTCCGAGGAATTCACAAAACGTATAACTGATAGCTTTCTATTAATCCCAAGCCCTACTCTGAGGAATTCACAAAACGTATAATTGATAGTTTTCTATTAATCCCAAGCCCTACTCTGAGGAATTCATATCAAATGTAAAATGCCAGTGGTACAAGTAGAATCTTTCTACTTTTATCTTTTAACCATTTTGACTTATCTACTCAGTGATGATACAACAGTTTATCTTTTAACCACTAGACTTATCTAACCTGTGATGATACATCAGTTTATCTTTTAACCAGTTCTGTTGACTTATCTACCCAGTGACGATACAACAGTTTATCTTTTAACCAGTTCTGACTTATCTACCCAGTGATGATACATCAGTTTATCTTTTAACCAGTTCCGACTTATCTACCCAGTGACGATACATCAGTTTATCTTTTAACCATTTTGACTTATCTACCCAGTGATGATACAACAGTTTATCTTTTAACCAGTTCTGTTGACTTATCTACCCAGTGACGATACAACAGTTTATCTTTTAACCACTAGACTTATCTAACCTGTGATGATACAACAGTTTATCTTTTAACCAGTTCTGTTGATTTATCTACCCAGTGACGATACAACAGTTTATCTTTTAACCACTAGACTTATCTAACCTGTGATGATACAACAGTTTATCTTTTAACCAGTTCTGTTGACTTATCTACCCAGTGACGATACAAAAGTTTATCTTTTAACCACTAGACTTATCTAACCTGTGATGATACAACAGTTTATCTTTTAACCAGTTCTGTTGACTTATCTACCCAGTGATGATACAACAGTTTATCTTTTAACCAGTTCTGTTGACTTATCTACCCAGTGATGATACAACAGTTTATCTTTAACCAGTTCTGTTAACTTATCTACCCAGTGATGATTCAACAGTTTATCTTTTAACCAGCTCAGTATACTTATCTACCCAGTGATGATACAACAGTTTATCTTTAACCAGTTCTGTTGACTTATCTACCCAGTGATGATACAACAGTTTATCTTTTAACCAGTTCTGACTTATCTACCCAGTGATGATACAACAGTTTATCTTTTAACCAGTTCTGTTGACTTATCTACCCAGTGATGATACAAACAAAGTGCTATGGTTTTAATATTTTAATTCTGTTGGATTCAGTTTGTATCAGAAATAAAGTGATAATGGAGACAATTAAACTCAGGTTTTGGTAACCAAGTGTATCATAGACAGTAACAACAATGTACAAAGAATTAACATTAAAACAGAAATATAGATAGCAGAGGTATCTTGTCAAAATACAACAAACATTAATTTAATTCAAAGAATCTCTTGGCCACCTGAAGATAATTTGTGGCTTATGATCTACAGAAGTCTCCACCTGGAAGAAATAAAGTGAATAAATGATGACCTGGACCATTGCGGTACATACAAACATACGGCCAGAAGGTATTATTTTGTGTGTCTCCACCCCTACATACCACACACTACTGACAAGTGAGGTATGACCACATCTTCTCTCAAAGCCAAGTTGCTTAGAGGTAGGTGATAAAGCATGTCAACAAAAACGCATCTTAATAAATATATATACAACTCCCTCCCTTTCTTATGAACATTATTTATCCAGGAGGACAATATGGATGTATCTTTTCATGTCTAATCACCCCTGCCAACATCTATGTGTATGAATCCTATGATTAATGAGAAATTTTGCCAAGGACTATAGTGATGAGGGATCGACAACTACCGATGTTCAGTCTACATACACTTTCTAACTGTATATGTCATTACAAGTAAATCTGAATGAGTCTGGCATTAAATCAAACTTATAAGGGAAGGCACATGTACAGTTTTTAGAATACCAATAAATCTATTGTACTGAATACTTCTCTATCATAAACCTATCATTATATGTGTATCATTGTAAAGATGTTACCATTGAAACTGTAATGCATCACTATTTAGTCTTTATAAGAATTGCAGATATATTAAGCAGAAAACATGTCTAAAAATGTCAGTTTTGATTTATTCCTTTTCTAATTTCACATCACAAGAAATCAATGATGAGATATATTCTCTCAATAAATTTCATATTGTCTATGAAGACGTAGCATCCATTGCTCAAGAAAGACACCTAAAAAATGGAATTCCTACAGGTGTATAATTTCAAATGTACAAATATGTCAGTACACAATGTGAAAATCAAAGCCTGAGGCCAACAGATTTTACAAAACACTATTGCTGGCATTAACCTTGTTTTATGCTAAATGACACAATGTATTTGGTACAGCTTGTGTGTGAACAAACTAGCCTATAGACATGTTGATGTACTTTTTACAACAACAACAAAAAAACTACGAAAATAATGTTACAGGCATTCTCTGACTTGTTTACAAATATTTACAAATATTTATGATACACCTGAATTACATGCATAAGTACATGTATGTCATAGGTTGGGCTGGTATTAGCAGGTTTTGAATGGCTGAAGTGTTACATTAGCATTTCTTTACTTCCCATGTGGCTGACAATAACCTGGACAACTGCAGTATAAAATAAGGACACTGGAGACTTAGCACCATAAGAAGTACAAACAGAACTATATATCAGCCATTGGATAGAAAGACATTTCTAACACACCTAGGAATGTATGTCTGAATCTGCCAAGCTGTAGGGTAAAGCATAAGGAAATTTTGAATTGTACATGAAGCCCATATAAAGCCACAACATTCTCTTAGAAATATGTTTAACGTCCCATTCAGGAATCCTTCACTCATATCGAGACATCACCATATGCCAGTGAAGGGCTTCAAATTTTTTACCTACGCTCGCCACATACGGCCATTGAGCAATGAGGTTTTTTAAACGTGGAAACACCTACTGTGACACAGGACCTCAGGTTTTACTGTCTCACCGAAGGACAAGAAACCTACTTGCCGCCAGCTGGACTCAAAGTGCCAACCTCACAGTCAAGAGTCGAGGTGCTATCAACTGAGCCAGGCCAGCTCTGCTTGTGAGCATAATGTGTGCATGTGTGATGTGTATGTGCTTTTGATTATAATGTGTATATGTATGATATGTATATGTGTGACGTGTATGTGCTTTTGATTATAATGTGTATATGTATGTGTATATGTGTGACATGTATGTGCTTTTGATTATAATGTGTATATGTATGTGTATATGTGTGACGTGTATGTGCTTTTGATTATAATGTGTATATGTATGTGTATATGTGTGATGTGTATGTGCTTTTGATTATAATGTGTATATGTATGTGTATATGTGTGATGTGTATGTGCTTTTGATTATAATGTGTATATGTATGTGTATATGTGTGACGTGTATGTGCTTTTGATTATAATGTGTATATGTATGATATGTATATGTGTGACGTGTATGTATGCTTGTGATTATGTGTATACGTGCAATGTGTATGTGCTTAGGAGTGTAACTGTTTATGTGATATGTGCTTGTGAATTATAATGTGTAATTGTGCATATGTGTGATATGTATGGACTTGTGAATGTAATGTTTGTGAATATATTTATGTGCTGTGATGTAATCTGTTCATGTGGTGAAAGAGAGAGACAGAGAGAGAGACAGACAGACAGACAGACAGACAGACAGACAGAGACAGAGAGAGATGAAATACAATAATACTGTTGTGTTAGTTTGCTGTGTAACATTAGTATCACTGTGAATATCTAGTACAATGATGTGATGATGAAGCTACATATATACGTACATGTATATCTAGGATAAATATCTTTCTCTAGTTTTTGTTTGTATGAGAATAGTTCCCAAGGTTAAGTGCATGGGCCAGCATCCTGTGACCTCTTTTCAATTCCCACTAAGAACTTGTCCAGTCAATCATTGTGTAGTATTCACATAATGTATAGTTTAGTTGATGGGGACACAGTCACACAGTAACCAGTGTTAGCTGGTATCCCACAGTAACCATTGTTAGCTGGTATCACACAGTAACCATTGTTAGCTGGTATCACACAGTAACCATTGTAAGCTGATATCACGTGGTAACCAGTGTTAGCTGGTATCAAACAGTAACCAGTGTTAGCTGGTATCACACAGTAACCATTGATAGCTGGTATCACACAGTAACCATTGTTAGCTGGTATCACATGATAACCATTGTTAGCTGGTATCACATGGTAACCAGTGTTAGCTGGTATCACACAGTAACCATTGTTAGCTGGTATCACACAGTAACCATTGTTAGCTGGTATCACATGATAACCATTGTTAGCTGGTATCACATGGTAACCAGTGTTAGCTGGTATCATTCAGTATCAATTGTTAACTGGTATCACACAGTAACCATTGTTAGCTGGTATTACACAGTAACCATTGTTAGCTGGTATCACACAGTAACCATGGTTAGCTTGTATCACACAGTAACCATTGTTAGCTGGTATCACATGGTAACCATTGTTAGCTGGTATCACACAGTAACCATTATTAGCTGATATCACACCATAACCCTACAAGTTCAGTTTAGTTTTCTTTTTTTTTCATTCTCTGGGTCTATACATGTATAAACACTACAGTATTGTAATTGAGATTGATAGAAAACAGAGAGATTTTCCAAAATTGTTAACTTGTTGCCTGAAAATGACATTTCACTCTCCCACAATTTTTCTTCATTCAGTTTTTTAACAATTTACCTGAAGTCCCCCCCTCAAAGAGCTTGTTGGGATATCATCACATGTGACTATTTCATTAACTCATTGACCCCTGAAAATAAATGGACTCTTCTGTAACTCAATGATTTAGGCCAGTCTAAATGTGTCTATAGGGCTGAATGAGTTAAAGTACAACACAAAAAACACATTGAATTCAGATCTCATTTACAGGAACCTTTGACTTTTTTAATTACATTATATAAATACAGTACTTTATATTTTCCCTCACTTCGTTCATCTGATTATATAAATAAATTACGTAACAAAGAAAGAAAAAACTGCTGGCTAGGTAAAATCGAATTTCATTTTATTATTAATGATTTTAAATACTTCTTAAACATACACGCACACTTCAGTTTTAGCATTAATCACAATGCACAGAATAATCATGTGTGCTTAATGTCACAGTATACTGATAAAAATACACCAGTTTAAATGCTAATACCACATTTAGCGAAATCCCAAACAACTCCATGAAATTTTATCTACTGCCCTAAGTCTACTAATAATTAATATATCAAATTATTTAGAATGACTACCTTAGCTTGAGCTAGTTGTATTTATCAAACTACTATAAAACTATAATGAATGAAAGACATTATCTTGTATATGAAAAACGAAAAATTAATTCGTGACGTACTTAACAATAACCTAGCAAGCCGTAGAATGAACAGAAACTGACCAAATCGCAATTTTAGATAAACTAATATCACATGACTGAAATTCCTACACGGACCATACGAACACTCTAAAACATAATACTAAATAACAGCACAGGTATATTGCCATGATCTTCGGCAAGTTTTAAGGTCACAGGAAAGTTAAGTGCACAAAATTAAAACACTGTTTACTTATCGCAATGTCTCTATTATAAAGTCTGAAGATTTAAATATGATGCCAAGAGTAAACATCAAGATTAAACAACAATAATGTTTATGAAAAACATTTTTCCAAGGTATAAGATATCATACAATTCAAATGGAAAAGGAAAACTTCTCTCTCAACCAACTCATCTCAATGTCAGTGTCTCAGGCTAAAAGTTTTTTTTAAAAAACTACTTTCCGCACATGACCACATTTCAGACAGAAATATTTGCAATACATAATCCACCTCCTTGACAAAACAAAGCAACAAGAGAATGTTTTAGTTTTTAAATGTTGAAGTGATTAAATTCAGCCTTCTGGGAACTTTTCCTTCACAAAATTTAATTTAGCTCAATTTGCTGGAATTTCCTTCTGAACTACAGTGTTGATAGTTTCTTTACACAACTTTTAAAGATTGCGCACTTAAAGAATTTCATTTCTTCACCAGGAAAATGAAAAAAAAAAAACTCCCAAGTGTTTTTAATTTACTTTACATCCCAAGCATAACTGAACCACTGACTCTCAAGAATAAGATATTACTTTTGGCAGAGGTAACAATGTGTCGACTAAACAATGCTCAACCCAACAGTAAACATTGGGACCTAATGTACAAATGTATAAACGTAAATGTTGTAAGTGAAGATGGAAGCAGACAATTTATCTGACAGGGAAAAGTTAGATGGAACAATGTACAATCTTATACATGTATGATGACCAAGATTTCCATACCAAGTTTTGAAGCTTAACATGATATTTTGGATAAAGTAGTATGATGTCAATCAAATATAACACAAAGACTAGACATAATATTGTCTCAATAGACAATTACGGTAATTACAAACAATGACGTAACTAGCTTTTTAAAATGTGTGTGGCTTATTAAGGTCCATGATTATCTGTGTAAGTCACAGAATTATGTATTTTTCTTGTATGTGTATCAGAATGGACAGACTGAATGGCATTCTAGGACTATTTCTATCTATTTATTTACTTCTAGAATCCAAAAGGGCGAGAGGCACAGGAATCACCATATGACAACAATTTCAAATGGGAGTACAATGTCCCACATCCTGGGCACCACTTAGTTATGTCACGGATTATAAAGTTGATTCAAAACCTAGGCCTAATAAATACAATAATTTTCTTCTATAAAGAAAAAAACAAACAAACAATTTACACAGACAGCAGATCAACAGAGATAAAATTGATGTACCATTAAAATTTACATAAACATCTAGTCAATGTAAAATTTATGTTCTTATCACACTCAATAAATTTAAAGATCATATTTTGATAACAAACACAGCTGGATTACATTGTAATTAAAAAGTAAGGTCAACGACCTTAAATATATAGCATAGCTTATAGTGAGTCAAGATAAAAGGGAGCATACAGTGAGTTAAGATAAAAAGGGAGCATACAGTGAGTTGAGATAAAGAGGAAGGTAAGTATTGTTGATACATGTAGATTGTGTGGCTTGAAGCAAGCAGCTCTAGCCACTCATTTCCCATCAACTAAAATGTAAACTAAATGTATCAACACTGTACATGTAATACATCATAGAAATATATACTAAAAACATCTTATAAATCCTCCTTAGTTCAAATTATACCTAGAAGCTGAAAGTCAAGAGTTCAAATCCAGGTCATGTCACACCTGATATTTTGTTTTCGGACTGTAATAGTGAGTGAGTATGTGAGTGCATGCATGCATGCCTGAATATGTCTGGTCGTTAATGAAGATGTATGCCTGCCTGAACCCATTCTGCATAGATTCAAACAGACCCTTGTTCAGTATTTTAATTGCTAAAATTGAATTTTAAAACACACAGTATTGTTGTCTTTTCATTATCCATACATAAAAATTTTGAAGCATATATAAAATACAATACTGTATACAGGGAAATTTTCGCCCCTTTCGCCCTCATCGTCAGTGGGCGAATTCAAAATGGTAAATTCATCTGTTTGTAATAATAAAAGTCAGGGCGAATTTAAAATGGGGCAAAACCGTTTGCAAGTGCATAAGGGCGAAAATAACATGGTGTGAAAATAATCCTGTATACAGTATATCAGATATCATTAATCAAAATATTGTGTCGCATCAAAATTCTCCAGTCAATACACAGCCCTACATAAATGTACATGACATGACATTATAATTAAGAATTACAGATCTTTCAGATAACATTAAAAAGAAAGTCTTAATGTCCTGGTAATTCTCATGTTCTATTGACACCTTTGTTTTTCATGTACCAAATAATAAATCATGGCCCAACTTTCTTTACAATCAGAGAGCACTATCACTTGTTTTAGTGTTACTCTGAAGTCGTTAGGACCAAGCAAAAACTTGAGATAAACTTGTCCTTGGGTTAAAATGTCTGTCACTAAACATAATCCTGATTTCTCTGGTGAACATTTTGGTAATTGCCAGATTACTTGTAGGCCTAATCATAAATTTGAAATGGAAAGTAAAAAAAAAAACAGAATTTTTGGTGAAATTTGTATTCATTATATGTACTCAAAAAAACCAATACAGAAGGCATATTTGTTCAGCACCAATCATATCATCACATAATAATTCAATGACGATGTAGAAAATTGAACCTTGGTCACTTTTACATTGAAATTAAACATCGGGACCATGTTTCAAATTCAACATAAGTGGGTTTTTTTTTTCTCTCGACTTTTCCAATATTAAGTTATCAAGTCTTTTTTCAGTAAGATATAGTAGGATTGCCAGGACCGGTGCTTGAGCTTGAGTTAACCGGGTAAATCAAGATTACCGATTTCGACATAACAAGTTTTAACTGTATTCTATTCTCTGCTCTTATAGCAAAACTGAAGAGGTCAGCTGACTCTTCATATGTGAATGTATGTGAACCAATACAGCAAAATGGTGCATAATATTTGTATTAATATTTTCAATCTGTTTATATGTGATAATGTAAATATGGAAGCACTTATGCTGCTGTAGGTACATGTAGATCTAATTATCATATTCTGATAAGAAATACTTTCCCATACCTTAAGTAAGTGTTTGTTGACCCATTTGGTAAAGGTCTTCTTTTGTACTGCATCTCTTTCATCTGAAAATAAACATTTCAAAATCAATAAGTAAAAAACATATATTTATTTAAAGCAATGATATATACACATACCATATACCTATATATCTGGTCTAGTGGACCATATATATAGAGTTGATATACCCTAATCAAATTTCCATATTTAACAGAGGATCTTAATGTCATGTGTACATTTCAATGAATAAATATATAAATAAATATATCAATAGCCTCGTAAGATCTTTATTCAAACACAGACCAAGCACCAAAATCTTTGTCAACCTCGAACACAACAATCGCAAGATTGGCATTACACAGTCTAACATACATGTACATGTAATAAAAATGTACAATAAAACATGTATATAATTCTGCCCTTTCGATAGTTTTGTTACAGGAGATGAGTTACATAAAGTTGCCAGCAAAATGGTATTGCTGAACTTAGTGGGTAGATAGAAATCAGCAGTTTCTTTTCAGAATAGAAGAGAAAGTAGTCAATGACTAACACTGCTTTTTCATGAAAATAGCCAACAAAATATGTCTGCTGCTGGCTTCCATTAAAAGGGCTGTATATATAACTTATATACACTTATCTTGAGATACCAATGTTGTAAAAGATCACCTGTCTTATGAGACCATATTCCAAAAGCCACTTGGTTAAATAATTCTTAAATTAAACCCTTAAAAAGACATTACACAATGCCTTGCCATACAAATAAATATCTGTCAAGAATGAAGTTACAAAAATAGAGTATTAGAAAAATATATAAGAATGATAAAAGAAAATTCCAGCTTAAACCCACATGATCTTCATATCAGATGCATGACCTTGA
The DNA here is from genome assembly GCA_030159075.1 of Atrina japonica. Taxonomy (NCBI): domain Eukaryota; kingdom Metazoa; phylum Mollusca; class Bivalvia; order Pterioida; family Pinnidae; genus Atrina; species Atrina japonica. The sequence continues at coordinate 1,254,314 of BROG01000091.1, read as the reverse complement.
CACAAGGTCATGATGCACCATCTTCCCATAAGAAACATGTATGCCAATTCTGAAGGTGCACAACTCAAAAATTGAGGAAAGATATGGCCGGGCATGGAAATAACCTTTAAATAAATGTTATGACTTCAGATCAAGGTCATGCCACAACCACTTTACAAAATGGAACATTTGTGCCAAGAATAAGGTGGCAAAAATAAAGCATAAGAGAACCCTGGGCAATGCATATCAAAACTTCCATCCAAGTCAATCAGCAATATGACCTTGAGTCAAGGTCATGACATACTATCTTCATTCGGGGAATATCTGAGCCAAGAAGACTGCATATTATATATAAAGCATAAGAAAATTATGGCACCAATAAAACAAAATCTCTCCAAAAAGTAGACAGTGACACTAACACACCAGTAGGTAGTATTACATTGAGTCAAGCTCATGAAACAATGCCTTCCCATATAGAAATACAATGCCTTCACATAAGGAAATAACATCAAGGTTATAACACAATGCCACTGTATATAAATACAGTCAACATCATGACACAATGCCTTCACATAAGGAAATAAGGTCAAGGTCATGATACAATGCCTTCCCATAAGGAAATAACGTCAAGGTTATGACACAATGCCTTCCCATATAGAAATACAGTCAACATCATGACACAATGCCTTCCCATATAGAAATAAAGTCAACCAGCGCTCTACAATGCGACCAAATCACTCGCAAATGTGACCATTTTTTAGATTTTGGCGAGTGTTTATCCTCATTCAGTCGCCACATTGCGACCAGTTTTTTCCCCGAACCGGAAATCAAAAGTTTGTCCGTTTTCACTGCGAAATTACATTATCGAAATCATGGTCGGTTATGCGCTTTACAGCAACCAATTTGGTTATGCAGTTTCGATAAACTAGAGCATCTAACGCACGTGGATTACTGTATAAAACCACGTTGTATTGCTCTCACGTTTTCGACTTGAAATTTTCCTAACACACACGATGACATTTTTTTTCTCTCGGTCGATTTCAACAGAAGCATCATTAGACACTACTAAGTTTAAATGATCTTGGTTAAAGGAATACTGGAACAGAGTTATGGCTAGTATTCGACTAGGCCGAACTTTCTGCCCCGATTTCGATTTTAATTTCAGCGATTTTTAAGTGGTAAAATCGGGGCAGAAAGTTCGGCCTAGTGTTTGACGAGGAGGACAAGCAGACCACAACCTAATTCCTTTGGGGATTATCGTGGCCGATTTATCGTGGGCGAACACAATAAAACGACCGCGACAGAATCCCTAAAGGGATTAACCACAGTCGGAACTGGAAATTTTATCTGTAAATTAAAGTCGAGAGTCAAACACCCGATTGTCGGACAAACACCTATAAATTAAAGAACTGTATAGGTGTTTGTCTGACGATCAGGTCACGGGTGTTGGACTCTAGATTTTAACTTACGGACAAAATTTACAATTCTTGTGGGCAGTCTCTGTTTTGTAAATTCTGTCGAAAAGAAACTGGAGCTAAAAATTTAAGGTTGCCTCAATATTAGAGCAACAAATATGAAAAATATAGGCATATAAACACTCCAGGATTGATAAAAAATGCACAAAAAGGTCAACATGCAGTTAATAACCTTGTTTTATATGGATTGAAACAATAAAATGTTACATAAACTTAGAAAATTAATATTTTATTTCATTTCTATATTTTCATCCAGTGGATTTTTTTTAAGAAACACACACACACACACTCACACACACACACACACACACACACACACACACACACACACACACACACACACACACACACACACACACACACACACACACACACACACACACACATATATACGGTATATATATATATATATATATATATATATATATATATATATATATATATATATATATATATTGGCGAGTAAAAGTTCCTGGCTGGCTAGTAAAATTTCTGGTTTGCTGGCCAAATGAAGAGTGAATTTTTTTAGTGTTGTAGAGCCCTGTCAACATCATGACACAATGCCTTCCCATATAGAAATACAGTCAACATCATGACACAATGCCTTCCCATATAGAAATACAGTCAACATCATGACACAATGCCTTCCCATATAGAAATACAGTCAACATCATGACACAATGCCTTCCCATATAGAAATACAGTCAACATCATGACACAATGCCTTCCCATATAGAAATACAGTCAACATCATGACACAATGCCTTCCCATATAGAAATACAGTCAACATCATGACACAATGCCTTCCCATTTAGAAATACAGTCAACATCATGACACAATGCCTTCACATAAGGAAATAAGAATAAGGTCATGACACAATGCCTTCCATAAGGAAATTTTCTTTTATCAAAAATAAAAAAATATATGAGGAGACATGTGGAAATTACAGGCCAGAAAAAGCATAATGTACATCCTGTAAAAATATAGGTGTACAATAAACAGTACAACAAATTCATTGTGAGTTACACATGCCATTTTATCAAACAATAGCCTCTATGATCATGGTTGTATACACAAAACATATCATTATAGTATGTACATTCTTTATCGCTCATTATGTAATCATATTTCATCTTTATCACTATGTATTACTGCCAATAATTTAAGATATTAATTGCTTTTGAGATTTTTTTTGTCCCTGATCTAACCAAACTGGCAGGATGATGATGCGGATGTACACGGTATTGTGATAACTAATTGATGCTTTCATTAATAGCATCTGTGGTTTTAGTTTATAATCATAGAATACATTACATTACCTTATCATAAAATATGAATTAGTTAACACATGATAAAATGTGTAAGAAAGTAAGTAGAAACAAATCACTATACAAGTAGTAACTGTATCCCAGATCCATGTTTTGTAAAATCAACAGTGAACAGCAAATACGTATAACAAGATCAATACTACATAGTACATTCTGTATTGGTTTTGGCTTCAGAAGTACACAATACAACCATCTGCAAGAACCTACTATGTATCTAAGAAAAATACTGCAAAAAAAATGTGTACCTCACATGTATACGTTATATCTTGTGCCTGGGGCCAGTGTGTCAACATTGTGCCAAAAGGTCTGAGGTTCAACATGTACAATGTATCTGGGCATTTGGAGTTACACATGTACAATGTACTTGGACATTTGGGGTTCTACATGTATAATGTTTTTTGGACATCTGAGGTTAAACATGTACAATGTACTTGGATATTTGGGGTTCAACATGTGCAATGTACCTGGACATATGGGGTTCAACATGTACAATGTAAAATATACCTGAGCATTTGAGACTCAACATGTACCACGGGACCTTGCAATCTGTGGGTAACATCACAAGAGGATCAATAACACTAGAGTGGATACTTAACACTGGACAAACCATCACTTCTTTAAAAGAGCACCAGTAACTGAGAACTGAACTCATCATACATGTAGGCAATGGAACAGGGGGTGGGGGTGCAGGGAGGGGATTTTTTTCACATACAAGCAAAATTCTTGTATTATTTACATGTAAGCATGTTCTGATTAATCAAAACTATCACATGATCTAAAACATTTCTTCATGTCACCCTGTAACATTTATGTCAGCCTCTATGGCAATTTATGTCACCCTCTCCTGCCCAGAAATGGATGTGCATACTTTTCTTCTTTTTTTTTTTTAGTAGGCTATGTGGTAATTAGGTGTAACCTCTAGCAGATAAAATGTCTATTTCATAACTCACACATTACTCGATGCAGACTGGAATGGAGAAAAACAACAGCCAAAATTTAATGACTTGACAGCATTGATACATCGTTGTCAAATATATTTGCTGGAGTAAGCCTTGATAGAGGCTTAAGATTAAAAAACGACACAAAGGCGCTATGTGACATGTGTTACAATCATGATGAACTTACGTAGGTCAGTTTGTTAGTAAAGTTTTATTGCCTTTTGGTATAATAAAACAATTATTGCTCTTGTTTTGGGTTGACATGAATATTGCTCTTGGGTGGACAAATATTCATGTCAACCCAAAACAAGGGCAATAATTGTATAATGTTGTCTGCTGTGTACTGAATGACATAAGTTTTGGACCGAAAGGTAGGAAGGCAAGGTACAATCTACTTGCAGCAGTACCTAACCTGAATGACAATTATGATGATAACCAAAGAAGTTGATTTACTGTTTATACATTAAGAGACTTGTTTTAAACAGGAAGTGAGTTATATACAAATGGATGAATAAATATTCAATGAATGTAGTCTTCTCCCCTCTTTAGCTATTAATTGATTGAATTGATCTATATGCGATGCAATTGTACATCAAAACAAGGGATGTTGCTTTAGCACTGGAAATTATCAAAAACTATTTCAAAGGATACCGATGGCTTGGTCTTAAATATGAAGGATTAAGTGAAAATTTATTTAACTTTTAAAAGCAACTTTCTGTCTTGGGACAAAGTGAAATAGGTCACAGATGAAGTAACAAAAGAACTACAGATAATTTTCTCATTTCTGATACATAAACCCAGTACCCTCGTATCAATAGCATCGTTTAGATTTTAAACTCCTAGAAAGCAGGGATAAGTCATCTTTTTACAGTCGTTACTATCAGACAGAATTGACAACATGTTTAGGTTTATCATTTGGCCTTGCATGACACCACTTTCTGTTTCAGAACTCTGCACTGATTTTAAAAATTGAGCACTTGTGACTGATTATATCTTATAGACAGAATCATCTTATGTTTTGCCTCTCTTTTTGCAAAAACAAAAAATAACTTTGGTATTATGTTTATAATACTTTCTGAAGTGAGTCATATGGACAGTGATCTTAATTCTTACTAATGACAAATCAATTCTGATTATTGGGACCAACAAAAGGGCCTTGATTCTGGTTTTGACATATTGGTTTAGATTCAAACCTGGAAAAATTTCTGGTTTGTAAACCAAAGGTCCACTAACTTTCCAGATATGATGTCATAAGTTACATACAAAGGACATAACACATTTAGCACCATTAAGATTTTACGAGTGTTTATGGACATTTGATTTCCCAGAGGATTGGCCTAAATAAAAATATAGACGTACTGGTATTCGCCTATAAATTTTGTGTCATACTTTCCAGAAGTTGTCAATGGTAACAGGGTGAATATAATGTCTAAAACAATCAAACTGCACCATAATCTCTATCATTATGTATTAGTCATGACAAGACTTTTTCGACGTAGGTATTTTAACTTCACGAGCTATTAAGTACCATGACGTCCAACCAGCCAGCATGAGTGTATTGAGTACACATGTAAATCATTAAGTAAACAATTGCATTTAAAACAAAACACTGCATTGTCCAGCATATTTCACTTTCACCAAATAAAACAATTCACATTAACCGTGACATAACTATAAATAGGGGAATTGTCTTCAAACACTGTAAAAATGTGTCACATTAGATTATAACATACGTATAGTATATACATGTATGTCAAATACATCATTTATCAAATGAATGTTAAGAAATGAGATATGTACATGCATATTACTCATTAAATTGATAAGCCTAGAATAGCTCAAAATCTATGTTCTGATATATAGCTTATCAAAATGTGAAAGGAAAGGTGAGTATATATATACTACAAACATGAACATATAAAAAAAAAAACACAAAATATAGGTCAAGAAATTTGGTGTAGAAATTCAATGAGAGGCGAGTTTAAGATTCATTGTTTTACAGCTATAATTATCATTTCCTATCTGTATCAAATACCATATATCCAAATCAGGCGCAATTTTACTTGGAAATATTTTTAAAGATGAACTTTGTAGCTACAACCATACTGGTAAATATGCACATGTAAGATACATTTCTTGAGTAAACTTGTCACAAAATAATTTCTATTACCTATCCAATTACACACCTAGCTACATGTAGGGTACATCTCATTTCTATTACTTACCCAATTACACACCTAGCTACATGTAAGATACATCTCATTTCTATTACCTACCCCAGCTACATGTTACATCTCACACCTTACCTAGCTACATGTAAGATACATCTCATTTCTATTACTTACCCAATTACACACCTAGCTACATGTAAGATACATCTCATTTCTATTACCTACCCAATTACACACCTAGCTACATGTAGGATACATCTCATTTCTGTTACCTACCCAATTACACACCTAGCTACATGTAAGATAGATCTCATTTCTGTTACCTACCCAATTACACACCTAGCTACATGTAGGATACATCTCATTTCTATTACTTACCCAATTACACACCTAGCTACATGTAGGATACATCTCATTTCTATTACCTACCCAATTACACACCTAGCTACATGTAGGATACATCTCATTACTATTACTTACCCAATTACACACCTACCTACATGTAGGATACATCTCATTTCTGTTACCTACCCAATTACACACCTAGCTACATGTAAGATACATCTCATTTCTGTTACCTACCCAATTACACACCTACCTACATGTAGGATACATCTCATTTCTGTTACCTACCCAATTACACACCTTGCTACATGTAGGATACATCTCATTTCTCTTACCTACCCAATTACACACCTAGCTACATGTAGGATAGATCTCATTTCTCTTACCTACCCAATTACACACCTAGCTACATGTAGGATACATCTCATTTCTCTTACCTACCCAATTACACACCTAGCTACATCTAGCTACACAGACAAGCTTGTCTTGAGATACACTCTCATTTCTCTTTTTACCAAATTCTGACCCCATTTTTTTACACACCTAGCATACATTAGGATAGAGATCATTTCTCTTACAGATCACATACCCAAAATGGTGGTACACACAACTAGCTACATGTAGGATAGAGCTCTCATAGTAATGACTCTGTATTACCTACCCAAACCAGTATCTACAATGTAGATACATGTACAGAGATCTTTACATCTCATTTCTCTTACCTACCCAATTACACACCTAGCCTACATGTACAGGACCTTACATCTCATTTCTATTACCTACCCAAACCAGTTCATGTACCTACTTGTACAGTGACCTTAGAGCTGTCATGTCTATTACCTACCCAAACTTACACACAAGTAGCTACATTGTAGGATTACATCTCATTTCTATTACCTACCTACCCAATTACCTACACCTAAGATACATGTAGGATACATCTCCATGTCTCTTACCTACCCAATTACAGTACCTAGCTGTACATGTAGGCATACGCTCTTTTGCAATGTCGCAAATGGGGATTTTGTCTTGAGAGACCACTCTCGTGGAAGACTGCTTATCTTTTTAAACCAAATTCTGAAAACCACTTTTTTGTCACCAGTTGAAATAAAAAGGACATCTAGGTTACATAAAACTATCTTGGTAATCAGAGAGACTAATAAACTGTCTTGACAGTCATTAGACATTTCAGATGGCAGAATCGGAGGATGGTGGGGTAATTATCACGACCTGACAGGACTTACACTAAAGTGCTTATGTAGTTTACCACCAATAGAGCTGTCATGTTCTGTCCTTAAGGACTTCATGTATATCAACCTAAATGCTTTAAACCATGTATCTACATGTAATGATTTTATAAAATATTTAACTAGAGATATCTTAGAAATTGTGGTGTCTATGTCTATTACACTCTACACCATACACTTTACAGTGTAATGGAATGGACCTACATTTTTTAAGTTGTGACCTATAGAGCTGCCATGTGGTATATAATATTTTACCAACACAGAGTTCATGTCTTAATACATTGTAATCAGGAATTGACAGTAGAGCTGCACATGTATATAACCTCAATAATCTTTTTTTTTAAACCCATTTTATTTTGAATCTGGCTCCAACAAATTAGTAAGATTTTGACATCTTGTACAGCCAGAACTTTTTTCAAGCTGCCATGTCTATTATCTAACCATTAAACAGTACCTACATGTAAGATACATCTTGTTTACACATGACATTAGAGCTGTCATGGCGACAATTAAATCCAACCGACAGAAAATCACAACTGGCTATTTTTCCAGTACCTATATGTAAGATACATCTTTTACAATGAACTTAAAGCTTCCATGTCTATTATCTACCCAAACCAGTACCTACATGTAAGATACATCTTGTACAGTGAACTTAAAGCTGTCATGTCTATTACCTACCCAAACCAGTACCTACATGTACATGTAAGCAGGGATTGCGCTGGGCTTTTGCCAATGTCGCAAATGGGGATACATTTTAAAATATCTGAACTTAGAGTGACAAAAAATTATTCTGCCCAAACGATACCTACATGCCTCCATTTGATTGCAGCACCAGAAATATTGCCAGAAGAAATTTTTTGTCACCAGTTGAAATAAAAAGGACATCTAGGTTACATAAGGCTATTATATCCTCTAAATGGTAATCAGGAACATGACTAATATACATCTGTACAGTGATTAGATGTAATGTCATTAGAACTATACAGAGGTGTAATATACATCTTGTAGGAGTGCTTAGGGGTGTCATTATATTATCTGCGACCTGTAGTGGTCTACATGACTGTACAGATAAAGTGATTACCTGTACATTTAAACCTCTTCACCTAGTACCTATATGTAAGATAATCACTATCTTATATGTTCTGTCCTTTATGTAGACTTACCTACATGTATCAACATCTTTAATGCTTTATTAGCTCCATGCAGCTTGTATAAACATTACCTCAATAATTTACATCTTGTAAAATAACTTTAACTAAGAATTATATCTAAGCAAACCGTGGTGTACATTAAGATACCTCTTGTACAATGAACTCTACACTCTACAACCAATACCACCTACATTAAGATACATCTTGTAAAATGAATGGAGCTGCCATCTTTTTGCCCAAACCAGTTGTACATGATTTACATCTATAAAAATGAGTTTTCATGTCAATTACTACCCAAACCAATATTACATTTAAATTACATCTTGACAGAACGTTAGAGCTGCCATGTCTTAATGTAATTCATTGAACTGAATCAAAGATAAATTGACAGTGAATTAGAGCTGCATGTTAACAACAAACCAGTACCTCAATAATACTTTTTTTTTATATTTTTTATTTTTTTTTATGTCTATTATCTGGCCCAAAAATTAGAAACTGGCAACACATTTTGACAACTGAACTTGAAGCCGGAAATGTCTATTTCTAACCAGCACAACTCCTTTGTAAGATTCTTGTACAAGAGCTTCATGATTAAACCAAACTCCTAGATTAAGATACAGGGTTAGAATTTGTATTCATTCTATTACAAACATGTACATGTAAGATATCTTGGAACTTAGAGCTGTCATGTCTATTTAAAACCGAGCCTACATGTAAGAATCACAACTGGTGACAGTGAAAATAGACAACTGTCTATTTTTCCAAACCCTATACATAAAGATACATCTTTTACAATGAACTTAAAGCTTCCTATCATGTCTATTATCTAACCAAACCAGTATCTACATGTAAGATACATCTTGTACAGTGAACTTAGAGTTGCCATGTCTATTGTCTAACCAAACCAGTACCTACATGTAAGATACATCTTGTACAGTGAACTTAGAGCTGCCATGTCTATTATCTACCCAAACCAGTACCTACATGTAAGATACATCTTGTACAGTGAACTTAGAGCTGCCATGTCTATTGTCTAACCAAACCAGTACCTACATGTAAGATACATCTTGTACAGTGAACTTAAGAGTTGCCATGTCTATTGTCTAACCAAACCAGTACCTACATGTAAGATACATCTTGTACAGTGAAAGTGAACTTAGAGCTATCATGTCTATTATCTACCCAAACCAGTACCTACATGTAAGATACATCTTGTACAGTGAACTTAAAGCTGTCATGTCTATTACCTACCCAAACCAGTACCTACATGTAAGATACATCTTGTAAAATGAACTTAGAGCTGTCATGTCTATTATCTACCCAAACCAGTACCTACATGTAAGATACATCTTGTAAAATGAACTTAGAGCTGTCATGTCTATTATCTGCCCAAACCAGTACCTACATGTAAGATACATCTTGTACAGTGAACTTAGAGCTGTCATGTCTATTACCTACCCAAACCAGTACCTACATGTAAGATACATCTTGTACAGTGAACTTAAAGTTGTCATGTCTATTATCTACCCAAACCAGTACCTACATGTAAGATACCTCTTGTAAAATGAACTTAGAGCTGTCATGTCTATTATCTGCCCAAACCAGTACCTACATGTAAGATACATCTTGTACAGTGAACTTAGAGTTGCCATGTCTATTACCTACCCAAACCAGTACCTACATGTAAGATACATCTTGTAAAATGAACTTAGAGCTGTCATGTCTATTATCTAACCAAACCAGTATCTACATGTAAGATACATCTTGTACAGTGAACTTAGAGCTGTCATTATATCATGTCTACATGTATTATCTACCCAAATGAATACAAAACAATGTACACATGCAAACAAAATATTAGTACATTTTTATCCTTGCTGGAAAATACTTGGCACAAAACTGAAATACTTTTGAAAATAACCCAAGAATTCAATGTTCTGGCATCAAGGATCAGTTCATAGCAGAGCAGCTGTTTTGAAATTTTTCAATATTCTGATGATGCATATTAAACGAATGAACACTTGTCAGAGAAACATTTATTGTCAATTCGGATGCCATTTGGGTGACCCACTAAGTTAGAAGAGTAAAGTATTGAGTATATCCGATTGATATATCTCAGTGTCACGTCACGTTTATGAATGAAGATACATCTTTGTGTACCATCAGGCCTTAAATAAAATTAAGTTTGTTTGTTGTTTATCGACCAACCAACGGAAATCACCGCGACTCAGGAAAATTTTATTGCTGTTTTCAAAAAAATATTTTTTTTATTGACGATCTTTTGGAACGTTCGATTACCGTCACAACTTAATATAGTATTAGTATTACTTCGTCTCGATCTCTGAGAATATACATGTATATATTTTGACCTTGGCGCTATTATTTATTCAATGAAACATCATATATTAACAGTATTTTATTGGAGTAGTGTAAAATAATGGCCAAAATGTACGTAACATTACACTAGGGGCCTATCAAGGAACTGCAAATTCATAATACGGCCTCTTATAACTCTTCGATATATTACCAATCCATCTACAGTATTAGGTCATAAATGAGTCGCCAAACTTTCTGTCCCGACTTTAAGCAATTTTTTAGGGGGGGGGGGGGAGGGATAAATCAGGATTTTACCCTAATCCCTTTGGAGATTCTGTCTGGCAGGGCAACACGACAGAATCTCCAAAGGGATTTATTCAGATTTTACTCACTGAAAAAATTGCTTAAAATCGGGACATAAAGTTTGGCCTAAACTACTGCTATATCCCAGAATGACACATGTATTTTCTCTACGAATACTATTTATAAAAATGGGAAACCAAAAATCCTATATGATACATGTTTTACTAAGATAAACAATTTATGAAACACCTGTGTAGATTTGTTTGACATGTTTCCTCCTTTAATGAAAGCTGAAGGGAATAATGTGTACACACATGAAATCGTGTAGACAGTTACGTCAGAGTTAACTCCCGTTATTTTTTTTTATTTCAAAAATATTTGTCAAAACGTAATAATTTTACAAAAACGATATCAAATCTAGTAAAATGAAATCAATTAAATTTATACACCTGTTTTCTTGTACATAACCCTGTGTATTTCTCTAATTTACATTAGAAATATAAAAAAGTCCCATTTTAAAACGCCGACTCTGTTACTGCACCATGCACTTTATTATAAACACTGCCTCACTGTGTCACGGATTGCCGATAGTTGGGAGGTCAAGTTGAGCCTCTGATGTAATATTGGCAAGTCTGTTTAACTTGCAACCAGTGAACTAATGCTATGAGATGACCATTGCGATTCGATAGATAATTCTTGTACAGTGAAAACTTATTGATATTTCACAAATAACCTCACTCTTCTCATGTCTGTCTCAAACATTTATTTTAAAAATATTTAATGTGTCTTCATGTACAATTATTTTCATTATAATTTGTATAGAAAATGACTGACTGCACAATGACAGAAAAAATTCCCATAGGTAAAAGGGTAGAGTCGGTAAACAGCAAACAGAAAATATTCTATGTCTGGCCTCATCACATGGTGAAACTTTGATTATAGCCGATGATATAAATGCCATCTTAATTAAGTTTAATTAACAAAGAGACAATGGGAGATTTGCAGGAAGCATAAAAATACATATATAGGTGTATATATACAATTTATGGGTGACAGTTCTTGATTTAATCTAAGTCACTAACCAAAAGAGATATTTTTTCTTATCATTTACTTTAACCAAGCTTACATGTATCTATTTACTGGAAACATTTTGACATGCGTCTTGCCCAGCATCAAGATCCTTTCACATTTAGACCTACTGGTAATGAAAACAAAACAGCTTTTGGTGAAATATCACAAATTCTGATCTATGCTGTGAACTGATGCTAAAGCAGTAATGTCTCTTTTCTTAAGTCATAGTCAAAAGACATTTCATTTTCATGTTTTATGTCAAGTGATTAGTAAAATTCACTATATGTTACACATGTACATGTATATAAATAAGAGAATTTTACAGTACATGTAACATATGACCAAAGAAAGAATTGAACCTGGGACATTTCTTTTGCAAGTCAAAGAATCTTATCACCAAAACCACAAATCTTAAAACTAATCTCATTGCAACATTCTTTCGGGACTTAATTAAAGAGTTCCAGTTTACAAGATATTTCCTGGTCCAGACCAAAACAGAAAACACATAATTGGATTACTAAGTGAAAATCACAATTAGGTACAGGTTCCCTCACCAAAGAAATTGTTTATAAAGTGAAAGTCACACATAGTTTAACAATGCCCTCATCAAACAATTGGTTTGTGAAGTGAAATTAAACATTTGCAACAACAGTGCCAATGTAATATCATGGGACCTAAACATGTCTTGGTACAGAGATACACTGACAATGGGACCTAAACATTGGGATCTTCAACAACACTTGGTACCTAGAGATCTTCAACAACACTGAAAATGAAGTGACATGGGACCTAAACATGTCTTGGTATTGGGATCTTCAACAACACTGACAATGAAGTGACATAGAACCTAAACATGTCTTGGGTACAGAGATAAACTCTTGGTACAGAGAACAACACTGACAATGTAAATGGGGAGTGACATGTCTTGGGACCTCAACAAAAACAATGAAGTGTCTTGGTATTGGGATCTTCTACAACACTCAACAACACATGTCTGGGATCTTCAACAATGAAGTGACATGACCAAAACATGAACCTTCAAAACACTGTCTTGGTACAGAGATGTATTGGGATCTTCAACAACACTGACAATGAAGTGACATGGGGGCCTAAACATGGGGATGTCTTGGTACAGATCTTCAACAAAAGATGAAGTGACATGGGACAACACTGACAGAGAATGACAATGAAGTGACATGGGACCTAAACATGTCTTGGTATTGGGTACAGAGATCATTCTAAACAAAAGTGACACAACACTGAAGTGACATGGGACCTAAACATGTCTTGGTACAGTCTTGGTATTGGGATCTTCAACAACACTGACAATGTAGTAAACATGGGGACCTCAAAACACTGACAATGTGACTTGGTATTGGGGATCTTTCATGGGACAACACTGACAATCTTTCAACAAAAGTGTAGTGACATGGGAATGGGACCTAAACATGTCTTGGTATTGGGATCTTCAACAACACTGACAATGTAGTGACATGGGACCTAAACATGTCTTGGTATTGGGATCTTCAACAACACTGACAATGTAGATCTTAAACAACACTGACAATGTACTGACATGGACATGGGACCTGAAAAAAGTGACATTGGATCTTGGGACAGAGATCTTCAACAAAAGTGACAATGTAGTGACATGGGACCCTCTTGGTACATGTCAACAACACTTGGGTACTTGGTACAGAGATCTTCACACAAAAGTGAAAATGTCTTGAAGTGACATGGGACCTAAAACTTGGTGTCTTGACAATGTAGTACAGAGATCTTCTTCAACAACACTGACAATGAAGTGACATGGGACCTAAACATGTCTAACAACACTGACAATGTATTGGGATCTTTCATTCAACAACACTGACAATGTAGTGACATGGGACCTAAACATGTCTTGGTACAGAGATCTTCAACAACACTGACAATGAAGTGACATGGGACCTAAACATGTCTTGGTACAGAGATCTTCAACAACACTGACAATGTAGTGACATGGGACCTAAACATGTCTTGGTACAGAGATCTTCAACAACACTGACAATGTAGTGACATGGGACCTAAACATGTCTTTGATATCTTCAACAACACTACAATGAGTGATCTACAGAGATCTTCAACAACACTGACAATGTAGTGACATGGGACCTTGGTATTGGGATCTTAAACAATGTATGTCTTGGTATTGGGATCTTCAACAACACTGACAATGTAGTAGTGACATGGGACCTAAACATGTCTTGGTATTGGGATCTTCAACACAACATTGGACCAATGTAGATCTTCAATAACACTGACATGGGACCAAAACATGTCAACAACTTGGTATTGGGATCTACAGAGATCTTCAACAACACTGACAATGTAGTGACATGGGACTTAAACATGTCTTGGTATTGGGATCTTCAATGTAGTGACAACTTAAACACTGGACAATCTTCAACAACACTGACAATGTAGTGACATGGGACATGTCTTTGGAAACATGTCATGGGACCTAAACATGTCTTGGTACAGAGATCTTTCAACACACAATGTAGTGACAATGAAGTGTCTTGGTATTGGGACCTAACTGACAATGTAGTGACATGTCATGTCTTGGTATTGGGATCTTCAACAACATCTTGACAATGTGACATGGGTGACATGTTTTGGGACCTCAACAAAACACATGGGTAAACATGTCTTTGGTATGTAGTTGGGATCTTCAACAACACTGACAATGTAGTGACATGGGTACAGAGATCTTCAACAAAACGATGTAATGACATGGTAATTGTACAGGATCTTCAACAACACTGACATGGGACCTAAACATGTCTTGTAGTGACATGGGACCACAACATGTCTTGGTATTGGGATCTTCAACAACACTGACAATGTAGTGACATGGGACCAAAACATGGGTCTTGACAATGGACAGAGATCTTCAACAACACTGACAAAAGTGACATGGGACAATGTCTTGGTAGTGACTGAAAATGTAGTGACATGGGACTTGATATTTGGACCTCAACATGTCTTGGGTACAGAGATCTTCAACAAAAGTGAAAATGAAGTGACATGGGACCTAAACATGTCTTGGACCTAAACATGTCTTGGTACAGAGATCTTCAACAACACTGACAATGAAGTGACATGGGACCTAAACATGTCTTGGTATTGGGATCTTCAACAACACTGACAATGTAGTGACATGTAAACATGTCTTGGTGACATGGGACCTAAACATTGTCAACAACACTGACAATGTAGTTGGACCTACAGAGATCTTCAACTGACAAAGTGGACAATGTCTTGAAGTGACATGGGACATCGGACCTAAACATGTCATGTCTTCAACAACAACTGACAATGTATTGGGATCATGTCTTTAAACAATCTTAAACAACACTGACAATGTAGTGGGACATGGGACCTAAACATGTCTTGATATTTGGATCTTCAACAACACTGAAAATGAAGTGACATGGGACCTAAACATGTCTTGGTACAGAGATCTTCAATAACACTGACATGGGAATGAATGTGGTACAGACAAAAGTGGCATAAAGTGGGACCTAAACATGTCTTAGATATCTTACAGACAAAATCTTCAATCTTCAACAACACTGACAATGTGAGTGACTTAAACATGGGGACCAACAACACTGACATGTCTTGGTACAGAGATCTTCAACAACACTGACAATGTAGTGACATGGGACCTAAACATGGGACCTCTTGATATTTGGATCTTCAACAACACTGAAAATGAAGTGACATTGGACCGAAACATGTCTTGGTACAGAGATCTTCAATAACACTGACAATGAAGTGACATGGGACCTAAACATGTCTTGGTACAGAGATCTTCAACAACACTGACAATGTAGTGACATGACCTAAACATGTCTTGGTATTTGGATCTTCAACAACACTGACAATGTGTATGGGTGACATTGGACCTAAACATAGTGTCGGACCTTGGTACAGATTTGGATGACAATGTTCAACAACACTGACAATGAAGTGCCATGGGACCTAAACATGTCTTGGTATTGGGATCTTCAACAACACTGACAAGATGTAGTGACATGGGACCTAAACATGTCTTGGTACAGAGATCTTCAACAACACTGACGATGTAATGACATGGGACCTAAACATGTCTTGGTACAGAGATCTTCAACAAAAGTGACAATAAAGTGACATGGGACCTAAACATGTCTTTTTACAGATATCTTCAACAACACTGACAGACCTAAACAATGAAGTGCCAACAAAAGTGGGACCTAAAATGTCTTTTTACAGTCTTGGTGAATTGCCATGGGACATGTCTTGGTATTGGGATCTTCAACAACACTGACAATGTAATGACATGGGACCTCAACATATGTGAGACAAAATTCTCCTATACTAAAGTTACTACATGTACGAGTGATTTGATCAATTTACGAGTAAACTTAATATAATTCATTTCTCTTTTCCTAATCTAAATCATTTCAGTTTCTAAAACTTCACCTACAAAGTAATGAAGAATTTATTACAGAACTGACAGGTTTTTATAAGTTGTTTAGGATACAGTTTACGACAGTGTTCCAACAGGTATTTGTATACACATACACTGTGTGTTCGTCATTAAGCCTTGAAAAAGAAGTGAAAGGTACTTGTGATTTATTACGGTCACCTCAAATATTCTGATCAAGTCTAAAATGAATTTATCTTAAGTTGTGATAATCAACCAAGTGGAAAACAGCCGAAAAAATAAACAAGTCTTCAGACACAGCCGACAAGACAGTGCATCTTCATTGTATACATGTACATGTAAGCCCCCCCGACACTAATGTAGATGATGCATTGTATATATACATTTTGTAGAGCAACATACCAGTGATAGACATAGATAAAATTTAACATCATGACATTAAAATTTAAATCATGAATAAACGATGAAACTGGTTTGGGGTTTGTTAAATTCTTTCAATCCTGACAAGATATTTCAACAGGTGTGTCTATTGATCCAGATTTATATGACTAGGCAAAATTTGTTGTATCCATGATTGTAGTTCTATCAAGATCAAATGGCAAGTCCCTGCTCTGTCAAAAACCAAAAATATATACATCCTACTTTTTAAAAAAAAATTGGGATATACATGTACAGGTGAAACAGCATTATTGCTTTGATGCATTACCCGATATAGTAAATACTAATGTAGCTATAATATTTCTGTGTTGAAAACTAGCCTGTCACCTCTACATAATTCCAGAGTTTTTGGAATTCATCCGTCTTACCAGAAAAACTGGTAAATGTTACAAAAGTCCGATGAAATCTATCTGATAACTGGTCCAAATGACCAGTAATTTTTCATTTCTTTTCAAGTTTGTATATATACAGACCATTGAAAAAGTTTCTTTGACCAGTGAAATTCCTTTATTCA
Organism: Atrina japonica; assembly: GCA_030159075.1. NCBI lineage: Eukaryota > Metazoa > Mollusca > Bivalvia > Pterioida > Pinnidae > Atrina > Atrina japonica. Next base: position 1,236,559 of record BROG01000091.1, on the reverse strand, counting down.
TTGGTCTGGTTGACCAGTAATTTTTTTTTAATTAAAAATGTCTGTAATTCAGAGGCTTTGTGTTTGTAAATATGTCATTGTGCCAATTAATCTTGATAAAACTATACATGTCTCTAAATGGAATACACCATGGTCAGTCTCAAGCCCGGATGAGAAAGGAAGAGGGCTGTTCATGGCGCTAGCAACCCTGTCACGCAGAAAACTTATACGCATACTACAGAAACGGGGAGTCGGCCTGGCTCAGTCGGTAGTGCGCTCAACTCTTAGTCATGAGTTTGAGTCCAGCCAGCGGGGTTTCCTGTCTTTCAGATGAGACAGTAAACACCGAGGTCCTGTGTCACAGTAGGTGTCGGCACGTTAAAGAACCCTCACTGCTCAAAGGCCATAAGTGATGAGCATAAGCCAAAATTTGAAGCCCTTCACCGGCATCTTGTCACACCTCCATATGAGTGAAATATTCTTGAGTGGGACATTATACAACAATAAACAAAAAAATAGAAACGGAAACAAGCTAACTAGTGGAACAAGTGATGAAATGGACTTTGTAAGTCCAATATGGCATACACACACAAAAATATCAAAAGTGACAAGTCACCAAAACTGATAAAGGACTAATGTACTGGATAACTGATCATTTATCTGTAGTGTAACTACATTTGATCAGTAGGTACTGGTATAAAAACTATGTATACAGTAACTGTCTATATGCATGTATTAACTATATATGTTTATCTTTAAAAATTGATGCTCCCTCACCCAGGGAGGTAATATCTCAATGCAAATCTGAGACACGTCAAACATGTTTTCTTTTAAATATGAAATTACTTTTCTGCTTCAATTTCCAACCAAAACATTAAATATGGGAAGGTACACACACATACATGTATATGACATACAGCCATTTGTCATTGACTTTCCATGTACACCTATTTTATAGATATTCTATAAAAAAAAAAGAAAGACGTTTAGAACTGCGGAAGTTCATACTGAAAATAACATTGTTCAGAGCAGTACCAAATCAATTTCTGTCAATTTATTTTAAAACATATTTAGCAGGTAGAATTAAAGGTAAGAGATAAAATCAGTCTACCTGTTCAAACATTTTGACGTCAAATATGAAAGCATTAATTATCATACCTGTGTCCTTCCTCCGATTCTGCTCGTACTGCATCATAGCCCTCGGGGAAGGAGGGACCTCCGTGTGTTCAAAGAACGAGTTATTCATATTGAAGTAGGTTCTTTATAAATCACTGAACCATTTTTTGTTGAGTACTATACATGTATGTATTCCATTGGTACAGTGTTTACATAATACCTACCAGGCCACATATAAACAGAGCCTGGTGTCATATCTTGTAGATAAAACGTCAAAGATAGGTACACAGTTCAGGTGTTATGTGTAAAATTACACGAGTTCCAATCACAAGTATAATCTGACAATTCAATCAAGAACCACAAGCATCCAAATCTAATGACTCATGTACATTTTTAAATCCCTTGGCATTAATGGGCACTTATAACTCCAGATTATTTTCTCAAGTCCAGTAAACCAGTCAAGGTGTGCTATATTGGAAGTAGTCCCATAAAAACAAACTCAATCCTTGTGTAAAACACGGGGAAGCAGAAGTATCTACCGGTACAAAACTACCTGGAATGCAGTCATGCTTCTGTAAACTTTACACTACTCCCTTTTTCCTCAGGTATCGCCATCTTAATAATGTCATTCAAATCTTTACTGGACCGTGACTAGGTCTATTACAGAAGCGAGTAATTCGCAAGACCGTGTGGCCTGTGTATTTATCACCTGTGTGACGTCGTGTGTGTGATAAATTTAGTATCAAAATTTTGGCAGTTCACCGGTCCTGAATCGGGATTTCTGATCCAATTTATCAACAAAACAGAATCTAAATACATTGACAAATACACAGATACACTGATGACTGTATTATTTCTTTGTTTGTTTAACCAGAACACAATGTAAATATTTAATCATTTCATCGACTGTCAATTTGTTGACGTTCTAGAAAAGTTCGCCAAAAAGCACGTGGGAGACATGGATGTTTAAAAACAGGCAAGGGGTATCCAAAGGGGCTATAATTAAGGGGGAATATTCGGAAACATGGGACTGGATTTGAATATATATGTGACTTACCCGCTATCTTAATTACTGCTCTATCTACGGGATCGAGTTGTAAAACGCTGAGGGAGAACTGTGGAGTTCCTGAGTGGCCAGATCCGTATGCCCGTAAGTAATAATCCGGGGGATGATCAGACATCTTGCAGGTCTATTGCGCATGTGACTTTTACGTCTCTTACGTCTGTATTTTTAATGTACGTTTTCTGTTCCTTGTATAGTTCATCTCCTACAACATATCAATAAACATTTTCTCTTCAATTTGTACAAGTCATTCCAGGCATGCAGCATGGTTTTGTGTAAAATTAATGTGAAGTCTACCGGTAATGCAGTTATCGGCAATGACTCACACCTTGCCAATCCGAAAATACACCTATTGTTGACACAGCGATAACTATTGAACTCGTCCACAGGTTCCTGGATGCTTACCTTATCTATTAATGCAAACTTTTCACAAATATTTACAAAACAAAAGTAGGTATCAAGACGAAAATGGCCGCTTCACCAGTCAATGCAGTATACCGCATGTGTGATGTCATCCTTCGAGGTCATTGGGTATCAATAATATTGATTTGCATAATAAATGCACATGTTTATTATGTACAGGTATTTGGGAAACCTATTGATCACTTACAACGTAATTTAAATTGGCGATACACGAAACCTTGTTCAGTGCTTCTCCTTATTTTGTTCTGTGATGGCTTAACTCTTTAAGTATAGTACACAATATTTGTGACGGATGGAAAGTACACAATATATTGAAATTGACGCTAATTAGTACAAAACTGTTATGTAATCCATTGTGATTGAAATATGAAGTTTTAGATATTCTTTTTTAAGTATTCAAATAGCAAATATAATGTATTTCCTACACCTTTTAACAAGCGAACAAATTTAGATTTCTTCCAAACATTTATTTATTTATTATTTATTTATTTATTTATTTATTTATTTATTTATTCATTTATTTATGTATTTATTTATTTACTTATTTACTTATTTATTTACGTATTAATTGTGTTTATGTAGTATAATCTATCTGTTCTATAATCAATACTATTTTATTATATGAGATTGTAAAATTTAAATTTAAAAAACATTTGTATACCCAAAATACTTTAAATACAATGTATGTACACAATGATTTTCTGGAACATATAGCCTACTCGCGGGATTTTGTTTTTGTCCTTTTTCAGTCATGAGGAAGGCTCAGAGAAAGTTGATTTGTCAGGATAAGATTTTACTCTAGATTTTGGTCAACCCATACTTGGAGTAGCGATTTGATCATATCCTTGCCAGAGTTATAGAACACAAACATTACTGTGTACAAAGTCAGATAATTCATAACTGCATAACGAATGCACATTAAACTTATTGATCACTTCCACAACCTAGATTAAATTTCCGAAATAGAAATTTTGTTCAGTGCTTCTTGTTATTTTTTAAATATACGTATGGCACGAAAGACAGATTTGGGAAACATATGGATCACTTACAACGTAAATTAAATGGTCGAAATACGAAACCTTGTTTAATGCTGCATCTTATTTTTCTTATTAAGCCTATTATCATGTTCCCACTATTTGATTTATCACCGGTTTTACCAAAAAGTGCTATTTAGGGAATACACGATATATTGAAATGGACACTAACTTGTACAAATCTATTATGTAATCAATTGCGATTGAAATATGAATTTCCAGATGTGATTTTTTAAAAATAGATAATGAATGAAATATCCCCCCAACAAAAAATCTTATTCGGAGTTTTATTGACAACTTTCAAACAATTATTTATCTATTTAAAATTGTTCAGTCTATCCATTAAACTATACTCTAAGATATAAACGAAAGTGGAAAGTATTGTTTATTTATGAAAACATTTCAAAAAGTTAAAGAATAGAAAAAAGTAACGAAATGTAACTTTTCAGCCTGTCATATTTATGTATACAAGAAACTTGATTTTACTGTCTTCACTTTCACTTATTCAAAATAATCAATTGAAATAAGTTTCCATGGCTAGGTGAAAACGACATAAAACTGATCAAGGAAAATGGAATTCGGAGATTTTGGCTGACAAATACATGGAGTAGCGACCCAGAATTTTAGAGGACGGACGTCAAATAGCGAGATGTACAAAGCGAGATAATTCATTATTACATCAGTCGATCTATTTTGTCGATAGAACGTTGCACACGTTTAAGGTGTACCAAGGTAAAGAGGCACATCCGGGTAGAGTCAAAACCCAAAACGATACCAAAAATAGGTTGTACAGGTAAAACGGAATTGCCTTGCACGGACTCCATTCATTACTGCATCTCTAATACTTTTGTGACGACAAGTAGCTTGTCACCCCTGTTATGATTTGATTTAGACTCGTTGTGTTTGTAAACATGTGCCAATTTACCTTGGTAGACCTGTACATGACTTGTCGATGATGATGCTTATATAATCTCAAGGGGGAGGGAGCACATGTCCCCACAATTTTGAAACTGAGAGGGGGCAAGTATATTCGCCCCCTCACTTTTTGACGTAATCTTTTTTATCACACAGGCACATTTTTTTAAATACTTGATTTTTTCCAAGTAGTAGTTTATTGATTTTCCGGAACCCGTACTTACCATATATATATTACCAAAATTTTCGCGCCTCGCTACCCTCGGCCAAAACAATTATATTATGTATACTCTTCCTGTTGCCTATCATTTCGGTAAAGAAACTTTCGTTTTCTTCTCCTCAGTTTGTATGAATATGAAAATTTATTTGTAAACTTGGCAAATTTTGCAATATACATAATGCACCAAAATGCAAGTCATATCTTACTAATTATTTACACATTACATGTATGTAGGCTTAGATACCGGGCGGCCTGGGGGTGCCCCTCCCCACACTTTCTCACATACCATTTTTTTACATTATCGGCTTCCCAGAACTTTTAAAAATCAAACATTTTCTGGATTCCCTCATCATGCTCTGCATGCATTTCTGTTTGCCGGTACTCAATTTATTTTTGATAAATGATATGCAATATTTGGCCGGAATAAAGATGAATTGCAATGTGATAATTAACTCTCTGGACTTAAATAATTCTAGGAATTTCTAGGAAGCATACCCTGGACCACAGGTAAATGACGATTTTCGTGTCTGGAAGCTAGAGGATGCTTCATCGGGCTTCCGAATTAATCCATCAACGATATTTTAGCGATAAAGAGGTCATAATTCAATGTCTGGATGATACTACGCCAACATTCTGTCCCGATTTTAGTGACAAGTTTGCTTATCCTACCTTCTTTTGAGAAGGATAATCAAAGTGGTTTATTAGCGGATTGCTATGCGTATTTCCGTGTCTGGATGCAGAAAAATAGGAATTCCAAATTTAAAATATATATATATATATCTGAAAGATGCGTAAAACCCTACCCCAAATGAAATATTGCCTCACAATTAATCCAACACTTAGAAATTTGTGCAGTGATTAGGGAGAGAGTGCCGCCTAAAGTTGATAAAATAGCAGTAAAACCTTGAATTTTTCTATAAAATTCAAAAAATTAAAGACATATTTTCAAAAATTTTAAACTTTAAATAAGATTAACACCACTCCAACTTGAAACCATCGCTCTACTATTGATGAGGTATGCATTGCATAAACAGTTTTAATTTAAGTTTAAATTTTTAAAGTATAAACAAGTTTAATTAATGCCACCAGCCTCAAACCTTACACCCTCTTCTTCTTCTTTTTTTTAAAAAACACCTTTTGATTTGCTTCCAACATCGCTGCATAACAAATGTACCATTTTCACACGCATGGAGTCTTGTCACCCCGCCCCAAAAATAAAGTTACGCCCCTTTTTGAAATTTCCTGGATCCGCCCCTGTAATCCATTCTCAATATTTTGAACGGTTGCCCCCCCCCCTTTCTGGTCCTAGCTACGCCACTGAGTTATATTGAGTAATGGTCACAGAAATAATTTAACGACAACGATGATGAAAAATCAAAACCAGTTTCAAAGAAGTCTATAGAATAGCCTAGACACTGGGAATCGAGCCCGATACCTTCCGCTTGAATGTTGGATGTCTGAGCCAAATCGATCAGTTTGATAAAGAAGTACGGATTTCCGTAAAAAAACTGACAAACTTTTTCGCATAGTCATTGTAATTGTCAATTTCCCGTCGCTCAACCACCCTTTGAGAAATTATAAGATCCGCCACTGAATATACATATACACGTACATTGTATATGCTTGTATTTCAAGGACAAAGGCAAGAGAAAATTTAAATAATGTCATAGACAGCTAAGGTCATAATGTTCTATCATTATTCGTCTGACGTTACTTGTAAAGTGATGTCATTCTCACAACAGATTTAGAGCTAACTTGTTGACGGACACAGATGAACGGACAGACAGATATCGTCAATTCATAGACCGGTATTTGTTTCATAATACGGTCTGATACGGTATCAACTGATACGAGGTGACGTGTCATGTGTTACATCCTGAATTGTAATAAGAACCTGAATTGTAATAAATTCATTACAATTCTAGTTGCGCTGCTAAAATATTATTACAATTGTGTAACCAACCTGAATTGTAATAAAATAAGTCAAGATGAGAAGGACTATATTTCCTGAGGTTTTGATAATTATTGCATCTTCAAATATAGAATCTGGATCGTGTTACGTCATATAGCCACCAATAAAGTATACAAGTACATACAGAATGTAATCATATTTCGGTGTCTACATAGTCATATATACTTTATATGTCCGTCATGGATAATAATTCAGTTTAAACCCTTTGGATGGTCTCTCTATAGGTACAGTTTGTGAATTATCTATGTAAAAAGTAATTTCAAACACGATATACAAAACTATAATTTCAAGCCGTTATTGTTTTGTATATCGTATATCGGGTTTAAACCGAGTTATTATGCATGATTTGACATATAAAGTATATATGACTAGATATACACCGTAATATGATTGAATATGGTTGAATCTTTACTTTATTGACGACTTAATGACGTAACACGATCCAGATTATCCGTCAACCACAGGTAACTCAACATTTCACTTAGTGAAACCGAGTAAACTGTCAAACTGACTTTACAACATTTCGTCACTCGTCAATTCGTCACTCGTCGAAACTAAATTCACAATATTTTATCACTCGTCAAACTGAATTTACAACTTTTCGTCACTCGTCAATTTGTCACTCGTCAAACTGTCTTTACAACATTTCGTCACTCGTCAATACGTCACTCGTCAAACTGACTTTACAACTTTTCGTCAATTCGTCACTCGTCAAACTGACTTTACAACATTTCGTCACTCGTCAAACTAACTTTACAATATTTCGTCACTCGTCAAACTATTTTCACGACATTTCGTCACTTGTCAATTCGTCACTCGTCAAACTGACTTTACAACATTTCGTCACTAGTCAAACTAACTTCACAACATTTCGTCACTCGTCACTCGTCAAACTGACTTTACAACATTTCGTCACTCGTCAAACTAACTTCACAACATTTCGTCACTCGTCAAACTAACTTCACAACATTTCGTCACTCGTCAAACTAACTTCACAACATTTCGTCACTCGTCAATTCGTCACTCGTCAAACTGACTTTACAACATTTTGTCACTCGTCAGTTCGTCACTTGTCAAACTTATTTCACTTACCTCAAATTCTTAGTATTTTATCTCATGGATTCAGAATGTCTGGATATTATGCTTACTATAGATACGGGCGGGAAATTAAGAACAAAACTTAACAACAAATGTGATGATTTCGGCTTTCCTGTCTCCCATCGTCAACTTTCCACATTCAAGGCGTAAAATATCGGTACAACCTTTTCGTCTGCATACGGTGTTGATATCTCCCAAATGATCCTATATGCCAGGTCTTGTTCAATATATGAACATTTCATATAAAGAGGCAAACTACTTGCTGATAAGTTGATGCACAGGATTGTCAAGGATATCAGGAATAGGGTCAACATTTCGCAAATTTTATGGTCGTTATAAATATATTGTTAGCAATTACTACCACTAATTTGTAATATCGAGTTACCTGGTTACCGATTGTAACAAAGTATTTATTCCTTACTTATTTTTATTTGAATTTGATAATTATGTACTGACGGCGGTTGTGGTCGATCGACAGGAGATGGTCAATACCACAGGTTTTAAATTGGGATATTGTATTTTCTTTCAGTTATATGCATATGCGACTTTTTATCCCGTAATTACGCCTTTTTATCTCGTAATTACGACTTTTTACAAAAAAGTATACAATGTAACTGGAAATGTAAATATAGCCACCTGAGATCACATTTTTATAAAGCTATAGTAGGCATACTTTCATCGTGTATGTATTGTAATTGATTTTAATTTTCTATATGATAAATCGTGTATATAAAAATCATTGAAAAAATAACGGTATGGCCTATGCATGTTATTTCACAAAGATTATTTTTTGAAAGAAAAATTACGTTCACCCTTGAACTCTATTACTAGAACACATGGATAGAAATAAATAAATCAATCAAAATCACTTTTCGATCAAATTTGCAACCTAAAAAACAGATACACACATACTCTCTCTCTCTCTCTCTCTCTCTCTCTCTCTCTCTCTCTCTCTCTCTCTCTCTCTCTCTCTCTCTCTCTCTCTCTCTCTCTCTCTCTCTCTCTCTCTCTCTCTCTCTCTCTCTCTCTCTCTCTCTCTCTCGTTAAATCCCATGACGTTTCCAGTTTTAACTAGTATAGTTTTACTTCTGTAGTTCCCTATTCGGTACTACCGCGTACCGGGACCTTCAAAAATCTATTTTCAGCTTTTTATAAATGCGCATGCATTTGATTAGGTTATAGGTATACTAAAATAGGTCCCTGATTTCAGTAGGTCTAATATGGATCGATAATAAACCACAAAAAATCTCCGGGTTCATGATGACTTTTCTTCCTTGTTTTAGCATGAGTCCCTTAAAGTGGTTGGCTCTAATTGACGATATCAATTTTTGTTTGTACGAATCTGATCTCAACACGCCGATAGATATTTTCTCAACAAATTTATTATGGAGAAATGATTCGAGGTAAGATGGGTTTTGTCGGAAAATTTAAATGAGTGTTAAAATGATCAACGATACAATCGTAATGGACAATTTGTTCGTAACAAGTCAAGTTGCAATTTGTTATTTTTTTATAATTATTATAAAATGCTCATGGGATGTGTCTAAAAGGTGATACATTTCTCGACTAAAGCCACGGTAAAGGTGAGACCCTTTGATGACTATAAAACCACAGTAAAGGTGAGACCCTTTGGTGACTAGAGACTCATTGATGACTAAAGCCACAGTAAAGGTGGGACCCAATGATGACTGAAGCCACACTGAAGGTAAGCCCATTTGTTGCCTAAAGCCACAGTAAAGGTGAGACTCTTTGTTGACTAAAGCCACAGTAAAGGTGAGACCCATTGTTAAATAAAGCCACAGCAAAGTGAGACCCATTGTTATATAAAGCCACAGTAAAGGTGAGACCCACTGTTAAATAAAACCACAGTAAAGGTGAGACCCACTGTTAAATAAAACCACAGTAAAGGTGAGACCCTTTGTTGACTAAAGTCACAGTAAAGGTGATACCCATTGTTAAATAAAGCCACAGCAAAGTGAGATCCATTGTTAAATAAAGCCACAGCAAAGTGAGATCCATTGTTAAATAAAGTCACAGTAAATATGAGACCCTTTGTTGACTAAAGCCACAGTAAAGGTAAGACCCATTATTAAATAAAGTCACAGTAAAGGTGAGATACATTGATGACTAAAGCCACAGTAAATGTGATACCCTAGTTGACTAAAGTCACAGTAAAGGTGAGACTATTCTTGAATAAAGCCACGGTAAAGGTGATACCCTTTGTTGACTAAAGTCACAGTAAAGGTGAGACTATTCTTGAATAAAGCCACGGTAAAGGTGAGACTCTTTGTTGACTAAAGCCAGAGTAAAGGTGAAACACTTTGTTGACTAAAGCCACAGTTAAGGTGAGACCATTCTTGAATAAAGCAAGAGTAAAGGTGAGACCATTCTTGAATAAAGCCAGAGTAAAGGTGAGACCATTTGTTGACTAAAGCCACAGTTAAGGTGAGACCATTCTTGAATAAAGCCAGAGTAAAGGTGAAACACTTTGTTGACTAAAGCCACAGTTAAGGTGAGACCATTCTTGAATAAAGCAAGAGTAAAGGTGAGACCATTCTTGAATAAAGCCAGAGTAAAGGTGAGACCATTTGTTGACTAAAGCCAGAGTAAAGGTGAAACACTTTGTTGACTAAAACCATAGTAAAGGTAAGACCCTTTATTGACTAAAGCCAGCGTAAAGGTGAGTCCCTATCTATGTACCTCCAAATAATACCTGTACATTGTATCTTATTTATATACAGGAGGAAGAAAACTTTTGGTTGCATCAAGAAATGTTTTAAGATTATCAAGAATGGCAACAGAAATAAACGTAAGTGTACTTAAATGGTGATCAAGAATTGCTGTGTTACCAAATGGTAAACCTTTGACCAAAATGTGCTTGTGTAATTTCTTGATAGAGTTATCATTAGTCATATCGTAACGTAAGTGTATTTTATATACATTATATGTATGCCACTGGGATAAAGCATTACCGGTGTATATTTATTCACTAGATTCTGTTAATGGTAGAAATATTAACAGAGATATTGTAATGTTTATAGCATGAAAATCTGTCACAGTCCTACTAGTTATATATGCTATTATCCAAGCAAGACTTCAGATGAGGCTAAATGTTATACATGATATTGTCAATCCAAGAAATAAATGTTTCTTACAAGGCATTGGACAATTAAGAATCTTTCACTAATATGGAGACACCAAATGCCGGTGAAGGGCTTCAGTTTTGGCCTATGCTTGGCACTTTCGGCCATTGAGCAGTGAGGGTTCTTTAACGTGCCAACACCCACTGTGACACTGGACCTCGGCTGGACTTGAACTCACAATCAAGAGTCCAGTGCACTTACCAACTGAGCCAGGTCGGCTCTGTATAACAGTGTCAACAGCGGTATTGATACGTGTGCCACAGAGGAATAGGCTGATATCTCTAGTATAGAGACATAAGGTATAAATATATATCGTGGGAAATGTTTTGTATTTGGTCGCTGGACATTCATCACAATAATAAATGGTATTTATTTAAATGTAATAATATGATATTTAAGTTATGGGATAAAATTTGTCCAGTAGTGATTAGGAATCATATAAATTTAATGGATATACTATACAATATACCGGTATGTTGCATTTTTGAATATGAGAACATTTTTTCTTTCAAAAGAATCCAGTGGAGAAAGCAATAACGAGAAAACTGATGAATGACCTCTCACCGTCACATTTGGAAGTTATAAATGAAAGCTACATGCACAGTGTACCAAAAGGTAACTACAACTTAAAATTAACTGTGAACATAATTACTGTTTGTTTACTTAAATAATACTTGTCATTTTGACATACAACAAAAAAATTTGTACAAAAAGTTAATTCTAGAATAGAGGATTACATACTGGTATTTTAAAAAGACAAGTAAGAGATTTTAAAGATTTTTAAAATTCTGATAAAGTCTGCCTACATATTTGTTTGAGACAATGTAAGATAATTGAATCCTTTAAAATATTTTCAAAACTTTAGTTTACCACCAAAATCTAAAACAGATATTGTAGACATGTCAGGTGAGTTATTCAGGCTCTGATGAACCTCTCAATTGGTGTTACATAGATTATGTTTGTAATCAACTCTTCATTTGTCCACACTTAGGTTCTGAAAGTCACTTCAAGGTCGTGGTAGTATCTGATAAATTTGACAGTATTCCATTGATAAAGGTAAGACTTAATCATCTGAGAAATGATTCGATGTTGTCATTACAATTAATTTTTTGGGGGTTTACTTTATTTTTCATAGAAAAGTCTTTTACTGTTGGGAATGATTTTAAATCATACTTTCCCATTTTGTACTTTGCTTTTACATTAAAAAACCTAAAATAAAATAAAATCATCTTTTATAACCAGAGTAAAGTTTCTACATGTTCAGATATGATTGTAATTGAAGACTTTGATTTACACTATTAAAGTATAGTCACATTTGTGTAGTTTTACTGGTCAGATTTTGTATTTGAATGTTTGTATTTTAAATAATCGCATTAAAAGCTTTTGGTATTTGACTCTTTGGTATTTGACTTCAGTTTGATTGTCGTTTTACATCTTGTCAAGAATTTTTCACTTCCTGTGTTACAAATTTTGACCTGTGCTATGGACTGACACAAATGCAGTGCAGGGTCTTTTACATGCCATGACTTCCGCAAAACTGGACCTCAGTTTTCTGTCTCATTACTTGGTATGCCCAGTGATTGGCAAAGGAACAGTCACTACCATTTTTAAAGTCTTGGGTATGACCCGGTCTTTTTTGCTTGTGAGTCGAACATTCTAACACTGGACCACCGCAAGTGGTTGAATTAAAAGCAAGATACCAATGTCATTTTTATTTGTCTGACAAAAATTGTTATACATGTATTACCAGTAATTTGTACATACATGTATATGTAGATATAATATGTGACATTAGCTTCTGTTTGTATTGTTATAGAGACACAGAATGATTAATGAAACTTTAAAAGAGGAACTGGCCAATGGAGTACATGCTTTATCTATAATGGTAAGTACATCACAAACCAAAAGATTAGGTGTAGTGACATATCAAAAATTTCATTTAGGTCTTGGGTCAGATCATAGATTGACTTATTACATATAGGCCTACCACAGGGTCAGATCATAGATCGACTTATTACATATAGGCCTACCACAGGGTCAGATCATAGATCGACTTATTACATATAGGCCTACCACAGGGTCAGATCATAGATCGACTTATTACATATAGGCCTACCACAGGGTCAGATCATAGATCGACTTATTACATATAGGCCTACCACAGGGTCAGATCATAGACGTAGTACATGTAACATAGGAAATGATCCTTTATCAAAAAAGCGGAAATTTGCAGATTTTGTGGAATTAAACTTGAAATCAACAAGTCATGTAGTCACAAGACATTAAAGATTACCTTACTGCATTTGTATAAGGTCAAAGTTCAGTTCAAAATTTATTACACTTTACTTATACTTGGTAAGTCTCTATTGAAGTGAAAATTGTGATCAGTGTGAAATAAGTAGAAATATCTCTCATGTGTTTAAGTCCCAATTATACCTGGTACACGGTAAGTATATTTTGAAACCAGGGCCTGGCACCATAAAACTTGAGGATTTACTCAAGTCTGAGAATATTCTCAACTTGGCCTGCTCAGCCAATCAGATTTCAGGATTAACCAAAGTTGAGTAAAGTTAAGTACATGTAACTCTTAAGTTTTATGGTGCTGGGCCCTGATCTCAGGAATTTGTAGAAATAAAATTCATATCTAGGCCCTATAGCTTAGACACAAAAATTCTGGGGTCTGTTTTACCTGTTTTGAAAGTGTGCACACAAATTTTTTTTTCAAGATTTGGATTTGGTATTGCCGTTTTCTTTTACGATTTTAATCTTCAGCCATGAGTTTCCGTTGTTATCCTCCATTTTTTACGATGACTGTTTACATAGTTTCCATGCAGGGAAGCATAAAAATAATCAAACCACCATAAACCGTAAGCATACAAAACTTAATAGAAATGATATTTATAGAATATTTAAGCTTATCTCTTGATCAGTATCATGTATCACAATATTGAATATGATTAATCAAATGTTAATCAGTGCTGGTCATCTGTTTCGTAAGGAAGAATTTCTGTACCGATTTTAAACATTTTATCAAAGAAGAAATTCGACCTACAGTTTTGGCAACTGCTTGATTTTAGATATGAAGTATGAATACATGTACATAATTATATAAAAATTGGAGAATTTTATAAAATTCTCTGATTTTACCTAATTTCTGTGGAATTTTATATGCCCCAGCTGGGTTTCCAAAGAAATTATAATTTTACACCACATTTCCACAGAAATTATTAATATCTAACATACATCTTGAAGACATAAACCTGTCTAACATAAACAAATAAAGACATTATTTTTTAAAAAAATCACGTTTCCACAATATATCAATCCTAATGTGTATTTATATTATTTTCTATCACTGACATACTGTCTTTTTGTTTCATGTACATGACTATCTTTAACTGTACTGTTAGTGACATGCAATACAGAAATTGCATGTGCATCATTGAAGAACATTCTTTGTGGCAATTTCACTTATATCAGATGAGTTTTTTCCAGTGGGTTCAAGTTTGGATGGATTTAGTTAACAGTTTATAGCCAACATAAATTTTTTCAAAATATTCTCTAAATTTTGTACTCTGCATAACTTTTTTTGTAGCCAATCAATGACAAAATTTTTCATTGTCACAGAGTCAGTCTTGACCATATTCCATTTCACAATCCATAAATATCATTTTATCTTGGTTTTACAACTTCAAAAAATGTCCATGATTTCTCTTTTAGTATCTTCTACTTTTGAATTACAATTCTGAAATAAGTCCCTATTTTGTGGTTTTAATAGGAATAAAATTTTTGTAAGATAAAAGCTATTTATTCACATTATTGGGTTGTCAGGGTTAGGGCCCTGATGTCGGCCTATTTACATAAAGACATATTACTACAATTAAAGTATACATTTCAAATAAGAATATAAAATGTTTTATTATTCTAATATTTCTGTTGATCTTGGCATTAATGAGGTATTACCTTATAAAAATTGTGCAATGACATTTGTGTGCAGAAGTTAAATATACATATACTTTTTGAATTGATACAAATATAATTTGACTTTATTTATTTTGTTGAAGACCGCTGGCAGAATACACATGGAAACAATGTACACTTACCCTTTTGCAAATCTAACAGGAAGATTATTACCCTTTCACTTTCTTTCAAAACAGTTTTCGTGATTTACAAACCAGAAACTTAATGGTGAATTAAGTATTTACATGTGTAGATCACAATAATGTATTGGATAAACCAAAATAAAATGTTAATAGATTTCATAATTAAATAATCTACATGAAATTTTGCATTAGTAAAATAAAAATTACGAAAATGATAGAAAATAATTTCATTCGGTCTGCATTTTTATTGCTACGGTCCAATTTCAATGAAATTTGAAATAATAATATTTTTTTTAAAAATTTGATCGTTTGGTGCAAAATCTGAAAATGAAATCCCAAAGAACTACAAATCAAATTGGTATGGCCCAAGGTTGATTTATCAATTGCAATTGAAAAAGTGCCAAACTTGGGTTTCTCAAGCAATTTTCACAAAATATATAGGAATTTAAGAATTTTATGCCTGTATTTATCTCTTTTTTGTTATTGTATTTCAATTTAAGTAGTAAAAAAGGGAAAACAAATTTTGGAAAAAAAAACCCACAGCTAGTGTCCCTTTAACTTAAGAAGAACACTTTCTATTGGTGTTACGAATTACATGTATGTTTTACAATGTTCTGACTGGGCATTCAGGATTGTATTCTAATAAGATTCTGGATTGTCTGGGATATACAAATCAAACTTGTAAATACCAGTTAGTACATATTCTGCTTTGTTTTCACATCAAGATATTGCTGACATACATGTATAAATGAACTTTTCCAAATAATTAGTTTTCCACATTCATGTATCTCCTGATTCTTTTCAGGCAAAGACTCCAAAACAGTGGGAGGATTCTGGTAAAGTTGTTGGTACATCACCACCTTGCCGAGGTGGCGCTGGATTATGATTGTGCTGCAATGTTAGTTCCTTAATGCCTTACATGCAGATACATGTATCTTATAAATGAAATGTTGCACAGAAATTTCATTGAAGGAATATTTCTGTGTTGATGGTTTCACCTCAAAATATATCTGTATTGATTTACAGAATGACTAGACATTGCATCACATTTCCTTTTGTATGGTATGCTGCCATTAAGTAGTAAATTTCTTTAGCATCAACCATTAAAAAAAACTAATAAAATAATAAAATATCTTATGTAACATTTGTATTTTGGTTTTTTTTATGAATTGTGATCTGTCAAGTGGAGAGAAAATTTGCCAGTTGTGATTGACATTTGCAATATCAACATTTTGAATTACGGAAGTAACAGTATTTTCCAAATATTTCTGATTTCTAAATTGCATTACCATGTTGTCTGTCTTACTGGCATCAAAGAGTTGGAATTGACTGGTAAAAGTCATTACAATGATTGTTTCATTGTTGATTTACATCCTGCAAAGAATTTTTTACCATTGGAAATGTTTTACATTTGTCAGTGATATGCCTACCACGACATGGGACCTAGGACCTGTTTTATCAATAACAAGTGTTAAAGCAATATGATCTGTTATTGACAGAAATTTTACATGCACATTTTATTCAATATTTTTTTCGAAATACATAAAAAAGAAATCACTTGGGGGTTTAAAGAACAAGTACACATATAAGCCTATCCCCCTATCAGAATTACATGTATTAGAATACCCTTTCCAAATGTAACCCATTGTAACTTAGTTTGAATCCCCATCACAAATTTAACTTGGTATTTGTTACCGAGACAACCTAGTGTCAAGGATGCATGTGCAATTGGATGATGGAATCGGATCATGGATGAAAGTGTACGTGAAAATCAATGTAGCTTTGAACCATGTTTTCAAACATTGCTTAAACTTCAACAAAATTTAATATCTGATCATGCGTGGTAAAGGTCCTAAGAGTGGTTGATTAACTGTAGATATTACTTGCACATTACAATTTTAATGGAGAAATACTGAATTGCAATAGATTCATTTAATATATAACATACCATAAACCTGGAAATTTTTGTCTCTAGTTATTTTTACCCACTTGCGTCAGAAAACATATTCCCTGCTTCTTAACTTTACTGTAAACCACCATAATCATGGATGGTAGGTGTAGCTCATACCTTAATTATTTAGCTTGAACATTTCGTTGTCATTTTAAATGCACCCTCTTTAAAGTCTAAGGATGAAAATGACAAAAAATTAAACGAGAATGAAACTTTTCAGGTATTCAGTAGTCCAATAAGTTCCAGTGCATTTTCGCTGTTCAATAAAAATGATATAGACACGTACAATTATCATGCAAATGAGCACGTGTCATCACAGGAATCAGGTCATATCCCTATGCACTGCTATGCTACTACTACAAAATGGCTGACCCAAATACTTCTTTTTCTAATGTTCTAAACCAGTAAACTAGTAGGCCCTGATTATTTATTCATAAAAAGTTCTGAATGGAAATTTTTGGAATACTTTTCTTGTCGCAATGAGCTTCCAAATCAATGTGTGTAATGTTTTCTCTCCAGTCATCTACAGGTAAAGTATTGTCCATTGAGAAAAGTTATGTCGACATGTTCCTGAAATTATATAACAAATAGAATCTAACACTCATGTTTATGTAAATATTGAATTTATTAAACCCTTATATTACATGAAAACGAGTGTTAATCCTGGATTTATTCAATGCATGAAAAACTATGTTTGCATTTTTAAATCACAATACCGGTACATGTAGGTAATTTTTATGTTCAGTGATATTTTTATTCTATTACTATACATATTTTAGAGTTGATTTAGGCAAAATGAAAAATGCTGTTGACAGCAGCAGATATTAGACTACTTTAAGTTAATTGACCTGATAACAAATTTGGACTGTATACCTATATCATCTCTATCCTAACTTAAATCTTGAGGCATACATGTATTTGCACATTTTACAAATAAGAGATCTTGATAGTTTATGAATACTCCCTTCCATCACCTTGCACTTTCATCTATTATCTCACACTGTCATCCACTACCCCTCTACATCAGCTGTTAGCACAACTCAACAAAGGCTGAAGAGGCATCTGAAGCATAGAACTTGGAGCATTCAACAGAGCTTAGATATGTGACATAAATGTACAGTGGTACTTAAACATCATTTACACGTGTTGTCAGTAGGTTTAGAACAGAAACTAAATAATATGCAGTGTTTTTTACGTCCCATGATTAATGATTGGTTGCCATCTTGGTTTGGGTGTGTCTATTTGTATATCTATTTGTTTGTTTAAAACATTTTGGTATCTGTCAAATAACTTTAATTTCTTTCATCAAATTCTAAATATTTAAAATAAAGATCTGGGATGAAATTATTATGGTCAGTAGTCAGCCATATTTGCTGGAGTTGTGGGACATTACAAACTGAAAACAAATGGCTTACTTTTGAAGTGGAGTCTTTCTCCAGATTTTGAGAACCTAGAGAGTTATGGAGTAGGTATATCTTTCCTCAGGAATTATTTAGTCTCACAGTGTGTCAACTTTCTACAGTCAGATGTCATGTTTTTGGTTCTATCTAGTCCCACAGTGTGTCAACTTTCTACAGTCAGGTGTCATGTTTCTGGTTCTTTCTAGTCCCACAGTGTGTCAACTTTCTACAGTCAGATGTCATGTTTCTGGTTCTGTCTAGTCCCACAGTGTGTCAACGTTTTACAGTCAGGTGTCATGTTTCTGGTTCTGTCTAGTCCCACAGTATGTCAACTTTCTACAGTCAGCCTGTCAGGTGTCATGTTTCTGGTTCTGTCTAGTCCCACAGTGTGTCAACTTTCTACAGTCAGGTGTCATGTTTCTGGTTCTGTCTAGTCCCACTGTGTGTCAACTTTCTACAGTCAGGTGTCATGTTTCTGGTTCTTTCTAGTCCCACTGTGTCAACTTTCTACAGTCAGGTGTCATGTTTCTGGTTGTGTCTAGTATCACATTGTGTGAATTCTAACTTTCAGATGTCATGTTTCAGATTGCCTAGTCTCATATAGTGTCAATTTTAACTTTCAGATGTCATGTTCCAGACTGTCTAGTCTCACATAGTGTCAATTTTAACTTTCAGATGTAATGTTTCTGGTTCCGTCTAGTTCCACAGTATGTCAACTTTCTACAGTCAGATGTCATGTTTCTGGTTCGGTCTACTCTCACAGTGTCAGCTTTCTGCAGTCAGATGACATGTTCCGTGTTCTGTCTAGTCCCACAGTTTGTTGATTTTTTACAGTCAGATGTCATGTTTCTGGTTCTGTCTAGTCCCATCGTGTGTCAACGTTTTACAGTCAGGTGTCATGTTTCTGGTTCTGTCTAGTCCCACAGTATGTCAACTTTCTACAGTCAGCCTGTCAGGTGTCATGTTTCTGGTTCTGTCTAGTCCCACAGTGTGTCAACTTTCTACAGTCAGGTGTCATGTTTCTGGTTCTTTCTAGTCCCACTGTGTCAACTTTCTACAGTCAGGTGTCATGTTTCTGGTTGTGTCTAGTATCACATTGTGTGAATTCTAACTTTCAGATGTCATGTTTCAGATTGCCTAGTCTCATATAGTGTCAATTTTAACTTTCAGATGTCATGTTTCAGATTATCTAGTCTCACATAGTGTCAATTTTAACTTTCAGATGTCATGTTCCAGATTGTCTAGTCTCACATAGTGTCAATTTTAACTTTCAGATGTAATGTTTCTGGTTCCGTCTAGTTCCACAGTATGTCAACTTTCTACAGTCAGATGTCATGTTTCTGGTTTGGTCTACTCTCACAGTGTCAGCTTTCTGCAGTCAGATGACATGTTCCGTGTTCTGTCTAGTCCCACAGTTTGTTGATTTTTTACAGTCAGATGTCATGTTTCTGGTTCTGTCTAGTCCCATCGTGTGTCAACTTTTTACAGTCAGGTGTCATGTTTCTGGTTCTATCTAGCCTCACAGTATGTCAACTTTCTACAGTCAGATGTCATGTTTCTGGTTTTGTCTAGTTCCACAGTGTGTCAACTTTCTACAGCCAGATGACATGTTTCTGGTTCTGTCTAGTCCCACCATGTGTCACCTTTCTACAGTCATGCAGATGTCATGTTTCTGGTTCTGTCTAGTCTTACTGGGTTACACCAGCTAAATGTAGCAGAGGTTTCTGATTCTGAAGGAGATATTGACAACAAAGACTAATGGAAATTTTGTCAACTCAAGTAAATGTTTTTGTAAAAACTAACAGCGTACTTCTGTATACCGTATTTATTTTTGCTAGGGCAGATTATAGTTATGTATTAGGTACAGAAACTATAGTGCTCAGTGTAGAGTGGTAATCATTATCATCAAATGTCAATGTAAAAGTATAGGTTATAGGCTAGCCCCTACATGTATATCATGTACATGTGGTAGATGGTTTTATTTATTTATTTATTTATTTATTTTGACAACTGGATAACAGGTAACTGTTACACTCAGCCTAATGTACTGTTTGTTTCTCAACACCTTTTTATAAAGACATGTCAGCAACAGCATCCTTTCATTTACATGTACATTAGGTATATGTGTTGTCATTTCTTTCATTTTTGAGTAATACAATTGTTTCATTGATGTTTGGGTCAAAATATTATCCCTTGGTATCAGCTAAGTTGCACCAAATGACTGACACCCATTAAATACCCATGAAATAACTGTATATTAATCCCCACTATATTCCAGGGGAGGGGTTGATAAAGGGTTTCAATGTGTTTATTCATCAATCATTCTTCCTGATATAGCCTATGTTTCTGCACAAAGTGTGCAGCGATGTAGGTTGCTGATTAAATCAAAAGTGGGGTGGGGCAAATAAAAAAAAACCACACACATGCACAAACACACAAAAAACAAGTTTTTTGTAGAACATTTAACTATGCCCCCTGCCCCATAAATGTAAACTGTGAATTATTGGAAATTTTCAAAGTTCAGTAAGTGTAACTCTGTCAAAAATTGTTTGAAGGTAACCAAATAAGAAACATGACCAAGATATTCTCATGATATATCTGTATGCCATATTTCATTTCAATATGTGTACCCGCTGCTGGCATAATGAACAGAAGCTGTTGGTGTACAGACCTACCGCCCGAGACCAGCAAACCAATATGCCCCTCCTTCTGCCAAGGGAGCATAAAAAATGGAAATCTGTTATCCATGGTTTTAAATTTGTTTTTATATGCCTCTTGTTTACACAATGAATATAATTATGCAATTACATTTGAAACAATTTGCTTACCTTTTGATATAAGAATTTTGCTTGTACATGTATTTGAAAAAGTAGGGGGTTTAATTTATATATTGCTGATAATATGTAGAAATAGTATATACTGGTTGTCAATTTATACTTCAGTTAGCTTTAGTAGTTTACTAAGATTAAGGAATATTTTATTAAGAATTATTTCGAATTAAACATTTGTTATATCAGCGATATATTAGCTTTATATATCGCTGGTTATATCATCCAAAAATGTTATCAGTAATATTACATTTTCCGGAAAATTCATCGTTGTTGTATCCGTTTACACCTCACCCAATTTCGTATCGTCAAAACACTTCCGTATCACAAGATGTCGGGTGACACTTGGTAAGAGTCATATTTCGACAAGTTTAATAGATAGTCATTGATATCCCCATTTGTATGTTTTAATTAAACGTTCTTTAAATTGATATACTGTAAATGATTCAACTCATTAAACACGTAGAATTTATTCCTGACTGATATTTTCATAGTGGCTAACTGCCCTCACTAGGCTCACACGGGGAGGGGGCTGTTAAATGATTACGCATTGTATAAAGGTTCCTATGCAATACGTATTTATCGACACCATTGATGGAAATAAGTGCCTGTGTCCTTCCCCCAAAAAATTCAAAAACACAACCGTACTGTAGGGACATGAGGGAGCTCGAGGGGTAGCACGATTTACCCCAAATTTAATGGGGCATTAGCCTAACTGTTTTTTTCCAAAAAGTTTTCTTTCTTTTTTACAACTTAAATTGATGTGCATTGAAGAAAATTACATTGGCATAAGCAATCTTAAATAAAGTCTTCATCATAACTGCAGTTCCACTAATTTCACCTGTGCACAAACCGGACAGTATTAAGACATTTCGTACCCAAGAAGCAAGACAAGTCATACCCAGTGTACGATTTGCTTTAGAAACCCAGTTTTGCAATTATTCATTTGCATCAGGACTTGCATAATATTTGGCAGATCAGCTGGAAAAGGTGCAAAGATATGCCACACATTTTTTCACTCGGAAATATACAGAAATATAGGAGCATCACGCAAATGAATGGAAGGCTTAACTGGGAACAGCTACAGTTGGGGAGAGATAAGATTCTCATCCTCCTGCCCTATAAGATTTAACACAATCTACATGTATATGTAGTAGCAATACTGTACCACCAGGTGCCTACTTCATACCAGCAATCTTTTCATATCCCAACAACAAGGGAAGATTTATACCGTAACTATCGTTACTCCATCTTCCAAACAACTATCAGGGAATGGAACAACTTGCCACCAGGTATATCAACATCTTAACACCTGCCCAGTTTTGATTCAGGGAAATTTTTTAAGTGTATTATGTATATAATGACCTGTGAGATTTTTTTTATCTTAATCACCACAATGGAATGTAACACTCACCATTTGAGTACTCTGCTGACTCGGAAGAAAATTATTAATTTGACCTCATTATTTATATGCATATATATGATACTGGACCTGACCTTATTTTCACAAAATATACCTCGGTGTCATGGGACCAGGGTTTTTGGCGATCTTAGGGCCCTTCTGAATGATCTGATGTTAACAGAGACATAATGAAGTTGTCATATTCAACATTTCATCTAAAACATACATGTATGACGGAGCAATATACATGTACATATAGGATTTGGAATATTTATGCCTGTCTATATCTCATTTGTTATTGTTCATCAATCTAATTAGTAACAAAAATGAAATAAAATTTTTGGAAAACACATGATGCTGTTTTACCCAATTTTGTAGTTTTTACAGAAATAAAATTACATCATTTTGTAGTGAGATTTACTTATAAATATCAAATGGTAAATTTAAGGAGTTCTCGAGTGTTTGATTTCTACTGTCTCATCAATTTGAAACATTTAACAAACACATTCTGTCAGAATTTATCATCATATATTTTAAACCTTATTAGTTGCAGTATCTGTCTATGTTATCAGTTTATTTTGAAACTTTTTAAAAATAAAATTTTATTTTGATTTTTTTATTCTCATTTTTTTCCATTCAAAATACAAATTACCAGTAAACTCAGCAATAGTTGGACTCTGTCATCACTATGTCCTTATTTTGACAGTTATGTCATTTCATGATATGCACAAAGTACACCATAGGCCAAATAATTTAAAACACACAACTTCCAACACTTACTGAACATGCTGGGTAGTACCATAGATGATAGAACTTCAAGTTCATAGTGAGTGATTTGATCTACTTATGATGCTACTGAATTAATTGAATATTCCAAATGACAATCAACTGAATTTACAGTTTTGTACAAAAAAATATTAAGATTTTGTACCTACATGTACATGTACCTGCTTCAAAGATATTACCGTACCTGGTATGTCACAGGGAAACGCATGTTTAGTTTTATACCTGTTAATGTTTACCAACTTGAACTTGCAAGATAAAGCCAAACATGTTAAGTAATAACTGTTTTATCACAGCATGTGCACAAGTGAAATGATCATAACACCGCTAATTTCAACTTTGTTTCTGTGCTCTTTTTCCTGATAGGTTGTCCGAATATGATGCCTGTGCCAGGATTGGCCAGTCCATTATGGAGAAAATTAATGAAAGGAATAAAAACAACAGGACAAGTTCTACCTACACAAAGGTAAACATATATACATACAAATATGTAAATGAAATAAGTCTACCTACACAAAGGTAAACATACATACATACATACAGATATGTAAATGATTATAAGTCTACCTACACAAAGGTAAACCATACATACATACAAATATGTAAATGAAATGAGTCTACCTACACAAAGGTAAACATACATGCATTGTGCATAACATAATAATAACATATAAATATGTAGCTATAACAATTCTACTTACACAAAGGTAAACATACATACATACAAATATATAAATGAAATGAGTCTACCTACACAAAGGTAAACATACATGCATTGTACATAACATAATAATAACATATAAATATGTAGCTATAACAAGTCTACCTACATAAAGGTAAATGTACATACATACAAATATGTAATTGAAACTATTCTCTTATTGTTATTTACTTAAGATACAGTAGAACCTGCATTGAGAGACCATCCTGTCTGCCTCTTAAATGTGGTCTCTCAAAAGCGGTTCCATTTACAGAAATATATAAGTGAATGGTCTTCAAGATTTGGTCTCAAAAGACAGGTACAATATAGTCTTTCAATACAGGTTTCACTATATTATTTTTTTTTTTAAAGTTTAGTATATATTTTTTTTAGTACTGTACTTCCATGTGTGTAATTTTGTACACTGTATTGTTCAATGGCATTGAAGTAATTGTTTTGATCATTAAGAAGTGTATTTTATACAATTAAAAAACAACACTTCCATTTTCAACACAAATTTAACATACATGTATTACATGTAATTGGAGGAATAATCATATTTTGGGTTAAATCCAATGTTTCTAATTTTTATCTGTCTTACCGACTGATATAGACATATGATTATACACACATATGGTATTTAATGTTTACACACATATTTCCATTTTCTAGTTGTCCGGACAAATACGAGTATCCATGAAGCAGTTCACAGCTGATTTGAATCGACTGAAACAAAATTTGATTCGAGCATCTTCATCATATCATATGTATCTTTTGCCAGTGATTTTGTGCTTCCGTTTACATCAAATGAAGTATATATGTATATATTAACCCATTCACACCTAAAGACACATTTGGACTAATCTAAATCATTGATTTACAGAAGAGTCCATTGTTTTTCAGGGGTTGATGAGTTAATATATAATTTAGTCATCTAAATAAATCAATTTTTGTGTCAAAGACACATTATTTGTACATGTATGGATGAATATCAAAATTCAACATTTGTAATTGCTCTTGGTTTCATATTCAAGTGTTCATCTTGTCCTATATACCTGTTTGTAGTTTTTTTTTTCTTTTGTCTTTCTTCAAATAACCCATGTGAGTTCATGAAATTGACATACCGGTATATGTATTTAATCATTACAATTGAAGAATGTGTGTCTTTAAATTTCACCATTTCAGCTATGTTAAAACCTTGTGATTTGTGTATATGTATTCACAAATAAATATAGAAATCTCTTTTACTGAATATGTTCCAGTAGATGTGTTCCAGTAGATGCATTCCAGTAGATGTGTTCCAGACATGATAGTGTTACATGTTATTAAGATTAAGTCCCAGTTGTAACATTTATGTTGTTCTGACAAAAGAAATTATCCTGTCTGTCAGTTCCAACTGCTGCTGTAATTGGTCTAGATTAACGCCCTGTCTTTAGCCAATTTAGCCATTGACTAAAGATTTTCAAGATCGACTAAAATAAATTGTAAGTGACCCAGTTTTCTGGCTAATAACTGTTGCTAATGCTTGATGCATGTTTCATGTGCATTTTACCCTTGCTCATGGTGGAAAATATAGCATACCAGTAGTCAATGACAACCGAGTATAAGAATACCAATACTTCTATACACACATAATGACAAGTATGCTTGTTTGGTAATGGCAGAATTGTCCCCTCCCCCAAATCACCAAATGAATCAAGTTAACCACCAGACATACAAATGGCACATATTTATATATAGTGAAACCTGTATATAAAGACCCCCTTAAGGACACAACAAAACCAGTCTTTATAGGGAGGTGGTCTTTATACAGAGGTTGATTTGTACACAAATGGTATTATTGGGGACAGCAGAAAAGGTCTTTGTGACCAGGTTGTCTTTATACAGAGGTGGTCATTAGAACAGGTTTTACTGTATACGGTAGTATGCACTTGCCACCATGTCACGTAAAATGACCAAACCATACTATACATGTATATCAAAATTCATTGAGATGACTAATCAGAATTTCAATTGGGTAAACAAAATTTTGATTGGCAAATTTTTTGTCTACTAGTTTTCTGAGTCCAGGGTGATCCCAATTATACTGTGGGATTCACTTCTTCTTTGTCATGATAGGATTGTTATTTGTTAGGGTGTCAGGGTAGCACAGAGGTTAGTGCACTCGCTTCTCACCAATGCGACCCGGGTTAAATCCTCGGACTGGACAGGGGAGTATGTGAGATGGTAAGGTGGTCACCAGGTTGGACATTTGGGTTTTCTCCAGGTACTCCGGTTTCTTTCCCACAGAAAGCATCCCATAACGCAAACATCAGAGCTAACGAGATACATTTATATAAGTTGATTAAACTTGTTGATTGTTGTAAAAAAGGTAAGTTTAAACTTTTTTGTTATTTGTTTGTGTATTTCCTAAACTAATGAATTAGAACACAGAGAGAAGTGGAACGTAGACAGATGATGATGGACAACTTGACGACCAAAGAAAAGCAAATTGAACAAGCATTTAGAAATGAAGGCACTAGTTCAAGGTAAATATGGCAAAACTAGAACTCTTATGTTTACTTGTTTATTTACATCATTTTAGGGTCATTGCTATGAATGGAAAATTCAAATACTTTTAATTTATAGACTAAATAGAAAGCCTTATTTTATATGTATATTAGATAAACAGTGTGTTTGTCTTTTAAAATTTTATTTTTGATTTGATTACAAGCGTTTCCTTCAGGTTTGTATGTGTCTTTGGAATTCTCTGTTGGTTAGGTTTTATTGCCTATAATATGGGAAATTTAAATTACTCACCATAGTTTCTTAATATTTTTATTTTTCTCATTTTTCTGGTACCGTAAATAAATTTTGTATTTAAATGGCTTATTGGTTTTTCTCTTTGGACCTAACCTTTCAGATGTGGATAAGTTTCTTGAAATCATTTGAAATCCCCATCCTAATCCGTTTAGCTCACCGGAGAATGACTAAAATGAGCTTCTCTGATCAGAAGTTGTCTGTTGTTGTCAGTTCTGCAAAGAAAACATTCAGGATTTTATTTTCTCCCATAATTGCCTGTAAAAAGTCAATGATCACCAGTGAAAAGATAAATCTGTCATTCCCTTTGTGATGTAGAGTTTCTGTCTTCTAGAATATATTCCACATATATCAGACTATTTGTGTAGATCTTCATATACGTGTATTAAAATATGGGAGAAAAATCATCAAACATGGGTGTGTTGAGTAGAAACGGAAATCACCGCCGTCGTGGTAAGAATAGTATAAACATAATACCAAAGTTATAATCTGATAGTCCAATCTCAAAGATTTTCAGCACACCCATGTAAGATTTTATTAGTCAGTTGAATTGCAAAGAGTCTTCTATTTACTGGTATGTTATGTACCGTAATCCATGAGAACAGCTTACATTGACATGCATATACATTCAACTAGTCTATCCATAAAAACTGGACTCTATCGGGGCCTCCGTGGCCGAGTGGTGAGAGCATTGCGCTTTAAATCACAAGGCCTCTCACTGCTGGTTCGAATCCCACTAGGGTCATTTCGAATTAAGTGGAAAAGTTTGCCAGTTTCTTGTGGAAGGTCTGTGGTCTTTACCCGGGTAACCAGGATTTCTCCTCCACCAATAAAAACTGGACGCCATCATATGACTGAAAGATTGTTGAGTATGGCGTAAAACAAAAAATCAAATCAAAAATCAAACTGGACTCTATCAAGTGTGTATGTGTGGTAAATTGGTTATCAGAAGATTTCCTGCAGAAAAAAAAGTTCATTTGTGCTAAAATGAACTAGAATTAACTTATACATGTATTATGCATTTTGTGGTACATTTACAAATGTATCTTTACTGGTGTTGGGAGACTTTTTGTACCGTATCTTTTATTTTGTGATATATATTCTAATGCACCCCAATCACTCATGTCATTTCATTGGTCAGTGAAGTTGAAATCTTTTTACTTATTTTGTAATACATGTACTGGTATATTGAATTATTCCTCCATGTCTTGAATCACTTGTTTCAATTATCAAACATCAAAAATATATTGTTTCACTACATTTGTCAATAAATCTGATTAATAGGTATTGAAAATAATCAAATCCAAGTGATAAATCAGTACCTAATTTTTTTAAGTGCATTGACATACCGATACAGAGTAATTCGGTCATTGATAAAGATAGGAACCAGCATGAGCTTATATATATATATTTTTGTCTTTTCTGTCATTCATTTGCTTATTTAAGATGTTACAGGCATTACATGTATAGTAGAGTTACCCTGTGACACCTCATGGTGAAACTTCATTTCTGACAGGGGAATCACGGATGCTCTATCAGTTTTCATTAAATAGTCACAGGGTTACCCTAAAATATAATAATAATTTGTGAGAAGGTATCAAAAATCAATTCATCTTTTTGCATCTAAAAGTAGATGATGTAAAAATCCAACATGTTTATAGAAATGTATTTCTATTGGATGATGATTGGATCTAATGTAATATAAGTCCCAAAAAATATTCAGTATCCAAATGTTTCAAGATGGCCCCTATTGTTAGGTAAGTTAACCTGATTAACAGGTAGGCATTGGTCTTGTTCCATTTGATAATTCTTTATACATGCTAAATGAGAAGAAATTCATCGATTATTGATTGGTGTTTTTATTTTCACCAAGAATATTTTTACTGATACACAAACAATTACAAAAAATGATGACTTTGTGTATGTACATGTATTTATAAATATCAGAGTAACTTTTTCATGAAAACTCACAGTAACTTGTAATGATTGTTTTCATCGTTCTGATAAAACTCACTCAATTGTCAAAGACCATACTCATGGGGCGAGCCGGCCTGGCTCAATTGGTAGCATGCTCGACTCTTGATCTTGAGTTTGAGTCCAGTCGGCACGGGTTGATTTCCTGTCCTTCGGATTGAAACAGTAAAACTGAGGTCCTGTGTCACAGTAGGTGTCAGCACGTTAAAGAACCCTCATTGCTCAATGGCCCTAAGTGCTGAGCATAGGCTAAAATTTGAAGCCCTTCACCGGCATTTGGTGACGTCTCCATATGAATGCAAGATTCTTGCGTGGGACGTTAAACAACAATAAATAAACAAACAAAAATCCTCATGGGGCACACTGTTTAGGCAGCTCTTCTTTTAATTGAGTACCAGGTGCCAATCTAGATTCCGCTTCATCCTGGAAACAAATAAAAAAGCTGATAAACAAAAATCATAAGCAAAATTTAATAGTGAAATAAGGGAGACAACCACATGTGATATACAAGTATGTGTGTTTGCTAGCACACTTACATAATTTGGCCATATTGATCATAAAGTACTGGAAAACTGTGTAAGCTAAAATAACTGATATTTATCATAAAATGCGTGTACATGTACCACAAAACTTTGTTAGCCAAAACTACTGATATATATATACAATGTATAATATATAAAATAATAGTGTTTTGCCACTACCTTTTGTTTTCCTTAATTTTGTTGTATAACAGATTATATTGAGGTTAACCATTTTTTAGGTGTAGCCATTCTCAAGTCTTTGAACCCTGCAGTATATAATACCCTGTTTACAACTCATTATACCAAACACAAAACACATCAATCTTATTACCCGTGCTTGAGGATGATGCATACCGGTGTCCAACATTAACTATCAACCTGGTTATTCACTTGGACTGGTGATGGGGGTCGAGGGATTTAACATGCATGAATGACTTTTTGTACAGGAGAGACGGTGACGGGTGCAATGGGTCGTGAAGAATTGTATCACTGATTTACAAATAAGTTTTTCCAACATTTATAAATGCCTCTTGTAGGAATCCAGAGTAAAGTGAGAAAATCCAGGTTTAGAAGCTGGCATTCATCATACCATTTCACATACAGCCATGCCTACCAGTAATCAGATGGTAAAACCGAGGTCAATTTGGTGAAAAGTGAATGGGCTGACCATTGCATTATATGACAACCTTACACAATAAGACAGATATTTTAAACTTCTTCTTTGTGTTTTTGTTAGACCTTACTGCCCTGAAAACAGACATTGCATCAGTTCAGAGTAGTAGTTTTGTAATGAATTAGTTACATTAAACATGTTAAATATGACAGATTTGTATCTCAATTTCCTTCACCGTAATACTTCCATGAACATTGTATTACCATAACTTTTACATAAATTTATTATGATTTTAGGTACTCTCTGATTGGTGCAGGAACAGAGGCATTTGGATCAGGAGATCCCTGGGGAATGCGAGAGGAACCTGAAGAATATCAGGGAGTTTCCAGTGACAATCTCCGACAACAACAACAACATATAATAAGTGGTATGCTAGGGGTTGTTTGGTTTTATTGTAGTGATCAGACTTCAGTGGTGGAAATCTGGTTGTAATGTACACCAAGAAGACACTTGACTGCATCCATCAAATTCTCCTTCAAAACTTTCTTATGTAAATACTCTGCTGACTATGGTCATATATACTGTATTTGAAACTGGAAAGTGCTTGACAAAAATAATCATTTCCTTTGTACATGTACATGTATCTTTATTTTTGCACTGATAGACTTCCACTCTGTGTTTATATTTTTATTTCTAATTTGTTGAACTGAATGCTTGGTTGAAAATGTTCAGTTCTATTTCTGAACTTGAACACAATTTTGTGAACCCCACATAAAGAATACTGTACAGTGGGAAAAGAACTCACGGTGCTAATATTTGCTTTATTCACAGTGTTGACAAATTCATGAATTCAAGAAACAGTAACAAACTTTTTATGATCATGATCCGACTCCCAATCAGCGATTTAAAAAACCTGCCATCAATTTAGGAGAGAGAAAAATGTAAAAATTATAACCTGTGGAATTAAAGCTCTGTACTGTACTATGAGATGAAACATTACCATACTTGATGTTAGTACAAAGTAAGAATAAGAAGCATGTAGAGTTGTTAGGATAAAAGATGAAGCTCATTCCATTTGTTCCTCTTCTGATGAAATGATGTAGGTGTGTATGTCTGTGTGTGGGGGGATCTGCTTTGTGGTGGACTTGTTTTCTAGAAGATATATTTTGCAGTAGTAATTTTGAGGTGTATGTTTCACAGATTAAAATGTTTTAATTTTCAATTTCAGAACAAGACAGAGGACTGGAATCCTTATCTCATGTCATCTCTAGACAAAAACAAATGGCCATTGATATTGGTGATGAGGTTGATAGTCAAAATGGTAAAATTATTACACTTATCTTTTGTTCATATATTTAGATATGGATGATGATGATGATGATGATAAATTATTCATAATTTGTTATAAATCACACCATCTGTCACTTGTACAGAGGTGTCATCAGAACAGATTACTAACTTTCACTTCTTGTGCCAAACACAAAGCAAAGACCCATCACTATGTTTTCTATATCAATAGTTATGAAGTGATAACTGGTATAGTTTTGTAATTATGTATTGTATCCATGATGTAGGATTAAAAAATTATTTTATATATCATCGATATCAGAATCAATATTTCTCAATTTTTTTCTGAAAATGAGAAGAAAATCGTTTTGCTGTTTTAAGTTTCAGTGATAGTCATTATCACTTTTGAAACCAATTTTAACATGCCAGGACAAAATGTCCTCAGAGCTTATTGTCATACCCAGTGTGATGTCACCCATGGACAAAGACTTTACCCTGGGTTATATCTTTTGTAGTATATTGTACCATGATCTTTGACCTTGTGACCTAGATAATACCATATGACCTACCAGTACTTTTTATCAAAATTTCGTGTCTTCTGACAACTCTTTTAATGGTAAAGACCATTTACTTAAATCTTGGTTTAAGAACTTTAATTAATGATAAAGAAATAATACGTCCTTTGATTGGGGATATGCACAGTAACAATTTTTGTCTACAGGTCTAATTTGAAATGTACCCGTGTGTCATTTTCTGATTGACAGTTTTGATTGATGATGTCGCTGGTCATATGGACAGAACAGGAGAAAGACTAATAAAAGAAACAAGACATATAAGAATTGTAGATAGGAAGTCTAATACATGTTGTAAGTATACCAGTAAAATGAATTATTGTATTTTGTGAAATCAGATGTTGAATTTGGCGTTCAGATTTTATAAATCTATAATCTACTTCATTTCTTTTGTCTTATGAATGTTATGTCTGTTACTAAGTCTTGTTGATCTTTTACAAATTGCTTATCTCCCAGTTAAAGATATTTTCTATTTTTATTTTTCAGGCTACTGGGTTGTGATAGCCCTGCTTTTTGTTGCAATACTTGTTATAGTTCTTGTACCATTCAATGGGAAAGGCGTATAGTTTCACACAACTTTTGAATCCAAATTTTGTAGCAAATAAATTTTGACATATTCACTTTTGACTGTCAATCACAAGGTGCTTGAAAGAAGCAAAGCAAGACATCCATGTATCATTAATATAACTGCAACGAGGGTCAATGAAGGATGGGGTTGATGTACTTGTTATTATATTGAAGAAGTCATATTTTCTGTCAACTTGAGTTCAAATTCATACTCTGTCAGTTAAGATAATGTAATGTAAGTTTTCTTTAAAATATCAAGCATTGTTTAATGTAAAATATGTACAATTTACATTAGGAAAGGTATTAACAAGATTAAGGAAATAGCTTGATTTTTACAGATTTTTGTAAAAAATATTAACAAATCCAGCGCCTTGATGAATACCATAATCCCAGTTTTCATGTTCAAAAAACTTTTTCAAGAAACATACCAGACTGCATGTACATTACTTACCATCGACCAGGTTTTCAAGTTAGTGATTATCCTAATCATGTCACTTTCACAGTCAATTTCAAAGCCACAGAGATATAGATCATGTCACATGTAAAACAAGTAATGACACTTAATTTTTAAACTACAATTATAATTATTGTAATGTAAATACATATAAAGATGGCTTTATTTATTTGTGTCTAAACACATGTAAACAACTGTCTTACTTTGAGGGAAATCAGTGAAATGCTAGTATTCAAATGTTCATCGGACAGTCATCAAGGAGTACTGTAGTAAGTTTATCTGTCTAGTTGTAAATCAATTTGGTGTACTGGATATATGCTATGAACAATAGATATAACCTTTGCCATTTTTTTTTGATAAAAAGGCTTTTTTGTAATATATCGTAGATAAAGTGGCCAATGTTTTGAAATAAAAGTTCACTATAGGTGGGTGACAAATAAGATATTGATAAAATAGTATCCTATCTACACTAACACATTGAGGATTACTGTAAATGTCAGTATGTAATTTGCTCTATTTGATCAATAATACTATTATCCATGAATATGCAAATTGGAACAAAGGGAAAATTTATAATGGAACATGTTTTGTTGAAACATTGATTGTGTGTGTGTTTGTTTATATATATATATATATATATATGAACTTGCTACTTTACCATGGATGAACTCTATTGGTAGCTAGGGATAATGTCTATAAAAATTGACAATTTAGGCATAATTGAGTCTTTTAGTGGTACCTTTTTAATTATCTTTATAAAATTTAAGCATTTTTTAAAAAACACTTGGATTTCAGTTTTCAAGATGGGGAAACTAAAATCATTATTGGAATACTCAATAGTGAATTATTCTGAAAATGTAAAAAAAAAGTGTATATTTTGTGTTTTCATCAGTGTATGAACAATTCATCATAATCATATTTTTTGTCATTTTAATGCAATGAATAAATTATTTATAATTACAAAAAATTGTACTTGTCTCATTTCATCTTTAGATTTCACATGTGGACTATGAACAACCAGTAGTTTGTCATGTAATTTGATTTCATCTTTACACTTCTTCAGTCTTCACACAGTTACAACTACCTCTCTCTCTCTCTCTCTCTCTCTCTCTCTCTCTCTCTCTCTCTCTATATATATATATATATATATAGTCTTGTTCACTCTGCTGAAATGAGCTGATATATCACATTTATCAATAAAACAAAACACTATAGTGGGAGATGACATGGGGAAAAAAATTCTATTATGTGCTCATGTTATAGCTACTGGGTGCGTACGTAGTTACTGAGCCAATCATATGAGCCATTTCAAATACATTGTATGGAGAATCCCAATATATAGGCACTCGGGCAGATAGGTTTAAAGTACTGGGTAATCCTGTATATTTTGAATTATGAATTATGTGCTGATCATTTCATGCACAGACCTTTAAGCGGTATGAGATTGAGATGCCACACATACATGTAATAGAATTTTTTTTCATGCCATCGTACTCTTGTCACTTCAAGTAACTTTGTTGTGTACATAGGAAGTCTGGATGTTGTTTATATCAGGAGTTGTACATTGGTAGCTGGAACTGTGTTTTGTATGTAGGAAGTCATGATGTTGTTTATATCTGGAGTTGTACATTGGTACCCGGATCAGCTGGAACTGTGTTTTGTATGTAGGAAGTCATGATGTTGTTTACATCTGGAGTTGTACATTGGTACCCGGATCAGCTGGAACTGTGTTTTGTATGTAGGAAGTCACGATGTTGTTTATATCTGGAGTTGTACATTGGTACCCGGATCAGCTGGAACTGTGTTTTGTATGTAGGAAGTCACGATGTTGTTTACATCTGGAGTTGTACATTGGTACCCGGATC
Source organism: Atrina japonica (assembly GCA_030159075.1). Classification (NCBI taxonomy): domain Eukaryota; kingdom Metazoa; phylum Mollusca; class Bivalvia; order Pterioida; family Pinnidae; genus Atrina; species Atrina japonica. Next base: position 1,201,777 of record BROG01000091.1, on the reverse strand, counting down.
AGTTGGAATTGGGATGAATCACTCTGAAATTAACAAAAACTGATGAAACAATGAAAATATCACTTAATATCAAACGTTATTTTCACAGAATCAATTGATTTATTTGAAGGCATACTAAATAAAGTATCTGATCGAAGCCATGTTAAACATGAAATGATCACTGTCTACATCAAACATATTTCTGTCATGTTAATTAAAATGTTAAATGAAACACAATGTATTATTGATATCTTTGGTATAAAACAATGTCGCCAAGGAAGTATTATTATGTTATATGTGACAGGATTGATTCTAAATGAGAATAAAAATACATGAAAAACAAAAATAGTAGTCAAGGAAAACTTAAATAAAACCATGAATAACAATTAAGATATAGTTGAGAAACTGACAACACCATGTCCCTAAAAGATATGACATGCATATGGATTGAAAAATGCCCAATTTTACGAATATTGGCTGGGATCAAATTCGTCCTTGATTCCATTGCTGTATTAAGCAACCCCCCCCCCCCCCCAAAAAAAAAAAAAAAAAAAAACAAACAAATAAAGAAAGTTGGATTTAATGATGGAAACCAACTTGTTGCAAATAGTCAGATGATCTTGGGGTATAACATGACGAAACTTATTTGTTTAAAACAAAGGACAGAAACCAATGAGTTATATGGCAAAGTCAATAAAATACAAATATCATAAATTAAATGAATTGAATAAAACCCACTGGTATTCGAAAAAAATAACATTCAAACAACATTCAATCAATGAAAACAAAATAACAGGAAATTTTAAGACATTTATCGGTTATTTAAAATGTACTGAAATAATATAATACTATTGGAATAAGAACACAACAGACAAAAGAAAAAAACAATGGAAGTTAAAAATAATTGAATTACAGTCACAATATATAAACATAAAAATGTTGCTTATCATCTCATAACTGCCAACTGGACAAAGCAATTCATCATGAAGCGCGCATCATGGACTTTGCGTTTGTCCAGTTGGCATCCATAAACCCATGAATGCCACCAGATAGCAGTTCAATGCTTAAATAATCTAGGCAAGAAAAGTTTATATAATCAGGGCCCGAACTCACCAAATTTACTTAGTACTCAAGCTCAACTAACTTTCCATGATTTTAAGGTAAAACCACGCAAAATTTATCCTGTAACTGGACATGTCTATATATTGACGGCATATAACTGTAAATAATGATCAATATCATAGCTCAGTTGAAGAAAACTACAAATATTAAAATATTGTTTGAATATGTACTCAAATTTTTAGTACATTACTCAACATATTTATTCATTTTTACAGGAAAATCCCGAGAATGACCCAAAAATTTATACGTGAATGATAAAAACTAATAATATGTTTCGTTATCATTCAAACCCAAACATTTTACAAACGATTTTATAGTCAAAATAATGAAATAAATATTGAGTAAATTTGGTGACTTCGAGACCAGGAACAGAAACCACAGTGAAAAATCTGTGTTTTTGCTATCTCAGAAAGTACCAGGTTTTGGAATATACATACCATAGGCGGATGCAGGATTTTGGGTTAGAGGGTACGTACTTTTTATCTTCACAGTGCCCTAGGAAGCGGATCGAGAATTTGTTCAGGGGTGGAGGTGGGGGTAACAGAATTATACTAAACTGTTATAATCCAAGCCTTATTGAACATGTTTTATTTTACAAATTGTTGGATAAATTGTGAAGCAATAATTCATTTGAGACTCTGGGAAAACGTAGTTTCAGACACGATCTACCTAGAAGTTCTCATGCTTTGAGGGTCGCAAATGTAGAATATCATCAAATTTCTGGAAATGTGTTATTAATTTTCCGGGTTTTTAACTTTAATAAAATGTTTTACAACTATTTTTTTGCTGCGCTTCTGCCTGAATCCTTTCTTGGTCACTACACATAATACTAAGAGTTGGATCGTAATGGGGTCGGATTTTAAACATCTTTCATAAAACACTTGAAATTTGTAATTCCAAAGACGCATTTTTTCTGCTTCCAGACGAAAAATACTCCTGGATTCCGCTAATAAATTACACTGATTATCCTTCTCAAACGAAGGTTGTTTTGGCAAAAAAGTAACCTATAATTGGAACATAATTTCGGCCTAATTAGTAATAGCTTCCAGACACTGAATAATGACCTCTTTATCCTTAAAAATATTTCATTGATTAATGATTAATTCATGTAGATTAATTTAACCTGAAATTCAAGTTGAATTTGTTGGTGACTAGGGGGTTCGGGAGTAAGCCCCCCCCCCCCCCGAGATAAAATTTTAAATAATAATCCAATCCCCGATGAGGTTCTTTCTAGCCTCCAGACATCAAAACCGTTTCCCCCATAGTCCTTCAATTTGTATTTTCATTATTTCATGTTTTTATGCTGATATTTACAGTTTTGATTTTTCTTGAAATGCAGCAGTTTGATATTAAAAATATTAAATAAAAATAGTATATAATAAAATAAATGAAAAAGAAAACGTAAATATCGCCACCTGATGTCCTATGTTATAGGACTACAATTGCCCCGTGGTCCAGGGTATTTCCCCAGAAATGCACAGAGTCAATTTTTACTTCGCAACTCGTTTTTATCCCCAAAAATGCATTAAATTGACAGACTAATTATTCACACACACACAAAACACTTGAGTTTCAACAAATACAAATGTTACAAGAGCAATTCAAGTGGGTCCAGAAAATTTTTATTTTTAGAAGATCTGGGGAGCATTTCTGGATAGTCTAGAAAAAAAAATGATTTTAAAATCTCTGAGAGGCAATTTTCTGACTTCCAGACACTAAAACTTTATTTACTCTTTTCTATTTAAATAAGAAAAAAGTCATTTTTATGGGTCCTAAACCCCCTCTAAATCCGCTAGTGCATACTAACAACAATGATTTATCCCGGAAGAATACGCCGTAAATGCATAGAAACCTAATCATTCTATGGCTGAGAGGACAAAGTCATCTAGAAAAATAACATATCTGTAGTAAAATCTAAGGTCAATAAAGGGTTCACAAGACTCCGCCCCTCCAGGTAATTTGGATTTTACTTATAGAACTTTTCACGTGTCTACAACCAGCGATATATTAAACACTTTGTTAGGCTTTATATATATCGCTGCTACGACCAATACAGGCAGTAGTTACATCAGCATCGAGGTTATTTAGTTATTTTGATTTTTTCTTTCCCCGAATAAAGGGGAAAAATCAAAATAGTAAATTACCATCTTCGTTGCCGCTGTAACTATACAATTAATTTGAATGATGAAAAAAAACCAGATATAGGGGAAATTGACATTATAAATACATGTACTTCAATATAGTTACATGTAACTTACGTCCTTTCCAAAGACGACATAAAAAACGGATTCTCATAAGCGAATTTAATACAAAAAAAATAATTGAATTCAAGGCGCTATTTTACCGGTTTTGATGTAGTTTTCTATATATTTTTTCGGATTATAAATGTTTCACTAAACTGATATAATCTATTGCATTGTTTTAGAAATACACCCCAATAAGGACACATAGGTTTGAGAAAGAGTTATATTCTCCAGGATTCTCTTGTCAGTTCCTTATAAATACACACCCGTGCAGAAAAATGTCGAATTTCTGTACACATTTTGTAGCTTTACGATATTTTATTATGTCTAACGTATCGCAGTTGATTTATCCTTCATTATGAAGTGAAATTCAGCAGCGGATGAGACCGAATGCCACGAAGGTTTGAGAATACGCTTTCCCGATGCATTTTCATGGTTCTGGAATCATTTACCATTTTGGAAATTGAAGAAGCATTTTCTAACTTTCAAACACATTACTCGTGTTTCATCGGAGTCTGGATATTACAATACGACCTAGTCCCAGAACAAAAACTCAATTCCACTAGCACCGAGAGGAAATAACCGAGCATCCAGACATTAAGTATGGACAGGATCTGTTTTGTCGCAAACGCATTCAGGCCATACCAAGTTGTTTTCTTTGTTTAGCGTCCGCTAACGGATTGATATTGAGATTACAAAACTGATTATTTTTATTGTCATCAAACACATGGTAGAGCAATGCGTTTTTCTAGTTTGTTTTATTTTAAAAACTCTTGCGCGCCATTTTCTGGCTTTTCAAGGATTCAGTGTCATGTTAAATGAAATCCAGCCTAATTAATTACTAGGAAAAACCGCTCTCTCATTTGGGTCCGCCTATGTTATTGTACATCGTACAGTGACGTAACTGGGTCCAGAAAAGTGGGGGGACAACCATTCAAAATATTGAGAATGGATTCCAGGGGCGGATCCAGGAATTTTCAAGGCAATGCATACCTCATAAATAATAAAGTGGTGATTTGTAGTTGGAGTGGTGTAAATCTTAATTAAAGTCGCCGAGCGATCCGAGATGTGAAAATATTTTGAAATTTATCTTTAATTTGCCGACTTTTTATAGAAAAATGAAAGGTTTTACACCGATTTTATCAACTTTGGGCGACACCCTCTCCTTCATCACTTATTTCTAAGCGTTGGATTAATTGTGAGGCAATATTTCATTAGGGGTAGGGTTTTACCAATCTAATTCAACACCGGTCTCTCGCCGCTCCCGTTTTCTGATGTGTCACACAGAGGATCAACGCAATCCGCTATGGGTTCACGTGCGAGTGACCTCTCGTAGATGTGTAATGTTCAACCAATAAAAATGCGACTTACAAAAATTAATGGCACAGAGATGTTATTTATTTTAACAAAAAGGGAAACCGTCAGTCAGCAAAATCCCATCAGAATATGTTTTGTGATTCGAACCCATCCAGGGTTATGTCTATAATTCTGTACTACCGTATTTGTGTGCTCAGTGTTGTTTTTATTGTTAAAAATGTTCACATCTCTTTGCTATTAGATTGCTTACAAGATTCTGTAAGTCGCTTTTTCATTAATCGAAAATGACACACCTACGATGTCATCTGCACGTGACCCCATAGCGGATTGCATTAGATCCTATACGCGACATATCAGAAAACGGGAGCGATTAGAAATAGGTTTTTAATTAGATTGGGTTTTCAGATAGTGTTTTTAATTTGGAATCCCTTTTTTGTGCATCCAGACGCGAAAATACGCATAGCAATCGGCTAATAAACCACTTTGATTATCCTTTTCAAAAGAAGGTAGGATCAGCAAAAACAAATTACTAAAAATCGGGACAGAATGTTGGCCTAGTATCCTCCAGACATTAAATTAAGACCTCTTTTATCGTTAAAAATATCGTTGATTAATTCGGAAGCCCGATGAGGCATCCTTAGCTTCCAGACACAAAAATCGCCATGTTCCCGTGGCCCAGGGTATGCTTCCCAGCATTGTTCAATTATTAAAGCTCAGAGAGTTGATTATCACGTTGCGATTCCGGTCAAATAGTGCATTGAATTGACATGCGTATCATTTATCAAAAATAAATTGAGTATCAGCAAACAGAAATGCATGCAGAGCATCACGAGGGAGTCCAGAATTTTTTTTATTTTTAAAAGTTCTGGGCAGACGTGTTGATAATGTATAAAATATAGAAAGTATGGGGAAGGGGCGTCCCTGGCCGCCCCAGTACTTACGCCTACATACATGTAATGCGTAAATAACTTAAATTTTGATATAATGCAAAATATGCCAAGTTTACATTCATACAAATTGAGGAAAAGAAAACGAAAATTTCTATACCGAAATGATGGGCAACAGGGAAGGAAGAGTATATATTATGTAACTGATTTGGCCGAGCGTAGCGCGCTTTGAAAAAATCAAGTATTTAAAAAAAATTGTGGCTGTGTGATAAAAGAAATTACGTCAAAATGTGGGAAGCACAAACATACTTGTGCCCCCATCCCCGTTTCAAAAGTGCGGGGGCACGTGCCCCCGCTGCCCCCTTGTCCTACGCCCTTGTTGTATATTGATACCCCATGTGGTGTAGGTCTACAGTTTAATACAATACATGTATACGTGCTCCCCTCCCCCATTGTCCTACGACCTTGTTGTATATTAATACCCTATGTGGTGCATGTATTATACTCACCGGGTTGGCATGTAGTCTGTGTCATCTATTTCAATCTTTCTCCTTTTACCAGTTTTATTGTCTCACACATTTAACAATTTTATAGTTCACAGTCAACACCGATCATGCAAAGACAAGAAGATTGAGGATCTTCTCGGCAGCGTGTTCGAATAAGGAAGTAAAAACAAATCTATAAATAAACCAGGAATGGGTATGTGAAGTGATAAGTTCAACGGGTCAGCAGAACGTCAAAATCATAAACAAATGAATTACAAGTGGTGATATACTTAGTCACTTATCAGGGAAGGAGAAATTGACAACAATTAGATGTACATTTCAAGTTGATTCTTGTTAATATGGATATAAAGGCAAGTTATAAGTACTACGAAGGGATTTTAGAGAAACCAGGGGTAAGTATTCTGTGGTATGTTTCACAAGTATCGATATAGTAGATCTAAGACATATTTCTTTTATTTACCTGGCGTATACCTGTGTAGATCGTTCCGTAATGTTGTGGTTGTAGGACGTAATGTATTTCACTATGATGTTATATAAGAACACGCTGATCAACAAGTAAGTATATGAACCGAGCTTTGATAGTAGGCCAAAAATCCAATAAAAGTCGGTGATCAACTCCCCCAAATATTTCTTTTCAGTTTAATCCTATATGGAAAGGAAATTATCTATCATAAATGTCTAGGAGGTTTAAATAAAAAAAACCTTCTTATTTAAATACGACTTACTTGGTTTGTATTAGGTAAATGTGTCGGCCTAAATGTTTTGTATTGAAACCGTCTCGGTATCGGAAGAAGAAGACAGTTTTCTGGCATAGCTGGAGAGAGTTTCAGGCGAGAGTATTGCTAATATAAAGGCGGATCTAGATTTTTACAAGAGGGTATTGGGGCGAAACATAACTAAACAACTTCATTTTTTATACCGAACTGTACGAAAGCCTCAATTTTGTCCAGGAAAAATTATATCGCGTTATTACGCGAAAAAGAGCGTTATAACGACTTTTGTAGGGCGATATTACGTGAAAATGGGTGTTATAACGACATTTGACAGGCGGTAATACGCAAAAAAGGTATTATAACGACTTTTGAAAGGCGTTATTACGCGGAAAAGGCGTTATAACGATTTTTTGTTTTTGCATAATAACGTCTTTCAAAGGTCGATAGAATACCTTTTTTGCGTAATATGGCTTTTCGGGTAATACAATGATTTTTTTCTTTTTTTTTTGCTGGACAAAATTGAGCCTTGTAGGTTTTCGTCGAACTTTAACACATGAATCATCGTGTAATATTTTCAAAAAATACTCGTTAGAGTATCAGGAGATACATGTATGCATTTTTTGTGTATTAACGCCTTTCTAAAGTCGTTATAACGCCTTTGTTTCACATAATAATGGCTTTCAAAAGCCATTATAACGCTTTTTATGTAATAACGCCTTTCATAAGTCGTTATGACGTTTTTCTTGCGTTATAACGCATTTCAAAAGTTGTAATAACACCTTTTTTCTTTCAAAAGTCGTTATAATGCTTTTTGTATATTAACGCATTTCAAAAGTTGTCATAACGCCTTGTCATGCATAACAACGCTTTCAAAAATTGTTGTAACACTTTTTTGCGTGATGACGCCTAGAATTCTGGTGTTCTACATTGTTCGGAATTGACAGTCGTTTATAAGCACCGGGGTTTTAGGGCCAGAAAGAGAGAGACCGCCATTTTGACACAAGCTACTGCCGCCTGTTCGTGTTATTGATGTCACACTTGCTGTTCAATAAAAATCTATACGATCACGAGCTGTTAATTGATTCTTAAGGGTTACAAATTTAGCAGACATTCTCCAGATTCCACACACAAAAACACTGCCTGTACAATTGCCAACAGATATCGCATAATTTATATGGGGAAAAAGAAAGTTGTTTCATTTAACGTAACCCATAAAAGAGGCAAATGCCAGGGGGGGGGGTTCCGGGTATGCTCTCCGGAATTTTATTTTTTTTTATTTTACGAGCACTAAGAAGCTGAATCATGACCTGTTAATTTTTAAAAAGTATCACTTTGAAATCGGATAGTCCAATTAACTTCCGGAACGAAGGGAAATTCAGGAAAGGCCAGTTAATAGGAAGGTGTGCTCTCGCAACAAATAAAATAAAATAAAAAAAAATTAAATGTCATGAGAGACCATTTTGTTGTTTCCAGACTTTAAAATATAATTATTAAATAAGTCCAGACCCTCACTTAACTGAGTTAAGAGACTACCTCGTTAATCCGGCCACTTTAAAAGACAATGGTGGTCTTAGTAGCAAATGTATTGAATTATAATCTAGATCTAGTTATATGTAAACACCATTCTAACTTCTATAATAGAAACATTAATCAAAACTAAAATATTCATAAAATAGTGCTAACCTCCACCTCCAGTTCAAATCTAAAGCCCATCGGGCTATATCAGTATCGGTACCCAGTGTGTAGCAGCCATATTGCCACTTTTTGACTTAATAGGAGCATTTTCTGTACCTGAAAAGAAAAGAAAACATAGGTAAGTACAGGGTGACATCCCCAAAATGACCTCGCATGTTTACTCCTCATGATTCACTGAATTGATCATAGTTAGCTCCCCTAAGTGAGCTACATTTGTATTATGATTTCTCCACAGTCGCTGTCCATCTGTCCATAATTTTTTTCCAGGGTGGGGCAAAATGGGTTCCAGAAGGTATCCCCTTTAACAATTCTTCTTCAAGAATCACTGCATGAATTCAAAAACTGATTGTATCTGTGTGAGTCTTGCCTACATGGATGCATGATTCAAGATTTATTTTTTCATAGACATTAGATGCGTTTTTTTATGCATTTTGACATCTGTTCAGTCTGTCATTTTTATTCATTTTTGTATTATTTCTTTGATTTCTTCCCCTTGATTACCTGTAGGTAGGTTGGTTTCATGAAAGAATTTTGCTGAAATCTAATTTTAGAATTTTTTGCATGCTGCAAAAAGTAGGGGTGAGGGTAATTTTTTCTCACTGTCAGCTTGTTCTTCTAAACCACTGAAAATATTTTAACAAAACTCTACAGGAAGCAAGTACTGAAGGTCCTCTACCAAGGTGGTAATTTTTTACCAAATTGGTTCAGGATTGGATCCAGGGTTGGGCCAAATATGTCCCAGAGGGATCCCTCTTTGAAAATATTCACCTCTAGAACTGCTGCATAAATCAAAAAACTAATTGTATCTTAGTGATCTACATGAATGTACAATTCAAGATTGTATTTTTCATAGAAATTGGAAAATGAATTGTTTATGCTTTTTTACATCTTTAAGTCTTTTCAGACTTTGGCATTGTCATTCATTTTCATCTGATTTCTTTTATTATCTTCCCTTGTATTCATTATAATGCATTCATTTACGTGTGTTTACCTGTTATTAAGCAAAAGATATGCTTTCATGAAAAAATTTTGGTGAAATATTATGTTTAGAATTTTTTATGAATCTTTTAAGACTGCAAAAAAGAGGAGTGGGTGTAATTATTTCATACAGTCAGCGTTCTCTTCAAAACCACTGAAGAGATTTTGATAAAACTTTACAAGAAGCAAGTACTCAAGGTCCTCTAACATGTTTCATTAATACTGCATAATGTGAAATAGACTATATTGGCTCAGGGATGGATCCAGGGTGGGACAAAATACATTCCACTAAAAATATGGTGAAGTTTAACTAAAAAAGGGAAGTAACTGTGGAAATAATATATGAATAGTAGGAGTATAATTTTGTAACACTCCATCTATAAAAGATGTGAATCTAAGCTTAATATGGTGAGGGTAGGTAACAAAATTGTTGTGCCAAAGCAAAGGATGAATGAAAACCCATAATCTACCCCTCTGCTGGAATCCAGTGGGGACTAGTCGATGGGCGTAGGTTTGCTGATACCAAGGAACAATATTTTGACCCAAAAATCAATGAAACAACTGTATTACCTAATAATGAAAGAAATAACAACAGGTATGAATGAAAGGATGCTGTTGCTGACATGTTTGTGTAACCTGGTGGTTTGAATTGTGTTAAACAGATGTGAAACAAACAGTACATTAGGCTGGGTGTAACGATTAACTGTTATCCAGTTATCAAATAACATCTACCAAAAACTTGGAAAAAGTTCAAAATGATATAGTTAATATATAAATGATAAATACTGGTGTAAGCTGCTATAGCTTGTGTACCTAATACATGTACATATATAACAGGTGGGGGGAAATGTGTGGCCAGACAGGGAATCAAACCCAACTGAGCTATCTGGGCGGACACCCTCTGCACCACTACACTCTTCCCTCTCACAAGATATCTGACCCCCAGGAATCCATGAGACTCTAAACATGCACCACTGTGGGTTATTTAGTTGAGTGCCAAATATATCGGGTGGGGAAGAATGTGCCGCAACTACAAATAACTATACTCTGTACTTAGCATTTGGATTTCCACAAACATTTACTTCAACTGACAAAAATTACCAGAGTCTTTGTTGAAAGTATCCTCTTCATCAGGTTTTGAACCCTCTGCTAGCTGGTTTAACTTTAATCCAGTGAAACTAGACAGAACCAGAAACATGACATCTGACTGTAAAAGTTGGCACACTGTGGGACTAGACAGAACCAGAAACATGACATCTGACTGTAGAAAGTTGACACACTTTGGGACCAGACAGAACCAGAAACATGACATCTGACTGTAAAAGTTGGCACACTGTGGGACTAGACAGAACCAGAAACATGACATCTGACTGTAGAAAGTTGACACACTTTGGGACCAGACAGAACCAGAAACATGACATCTGACTGTAGAAAGTTGACACACTTTGGGACCAGACAGAACCAGAAACATGACATCTGACTGTAGAAAGTTGACACACTTTGGGACCAGACAGAACCAGAAACATGACATCTGACTGTAAAAGTTGGCACACTTTGGGACTAGACAGAACCAGAAACATGACATCTGACTGTAGAAAGTTGACACACTTTGGGACCAGACAGAACCAGAAACATGACATCTGACTGTAGAAAGTTGACACACTTTGGGACCAGACAGAACCAGAAACATGACATCTGACTGTAAAAGTTGGCACACTGTGGGACTAGACAGAACCAGAAACATGACATCTGACTGTAGAAAGTTGACACACTTTGGGACCAGACAGAACCAGAAAACATGACATCTGACTGTAGAAAGTTGACACACACTTTGGGACCAGACAGAACCAGAAACATGACATCTGACTGTAAAAGTTGACACACTTTGGGACCAGACAGAACCAGAAACATGACATCTGACTGTAGAAAGTTGACACACTTTGGGACCAGACAGAACCAGAAACATGACATCTGACTGTAGAAAGTTGACATACTGTGAGGCTAGATAGAACCAGAAACATGTCATCTGACTGTAGAACTGTGAGGATAGATAGAACCAGAAACAGGGCATCTGACTGTAGAAAGTTGACACACTGTGGGACTAGACAAAACCAGAGACATGTCATCTTACTGTAGAAAGTTGACACACTGTGGTACTAGACAGAACTAGAAACAGGGCATATTGGTGTAGAAAGTAGATATTTACAAAACAAAGTCATATTTTGATATGAACAATTTAGGTTCATATTAAAACTTTCAAGAACAATATAAAAATATTAAAACAAAACTACATGTATTTCCGTACAAAGTATATAAAAGTTTGCACTAAAGAATAATATGTTGTGATCTGTTGATGCCCTTTTATTAACTAATAAAATGAAAAATGATCTGACGAGGATCACAAAATGAAATTGTCATTTTAATTGGCATTGAAGCAGCGACCTATATAAGGATTTCAGCTATATCACTTGCTATATTTTATATTTAAATAATCATATATAAATTTATCAGTTTATATCCAAAACATGTGTATGATTCTAGTAACTATTTGATTTATGCTTATTTTAAAACATTTTTAAAGGAGCATTAGCTGTGTTTACTTAAAAAAAATATTTTTCACTTTTACTACCTGTATTTGATGCATATATAATATTAAATAAATGTATGCGCAGGCATAACAAATCTTATATTCTTATATATTTTGTGAAAATAATATCAGGTCCAGTGTGGTATTCATTTACAAATAGTAAGGTTGAGTTAATCACTTGCAATTGAAAATGTGCCGAACCTGGGTTTCTCAAGCCATTTTCACAAAATATAAATGAATTCAAGAATTGTTATACCTTATATATATATGTATCTCTTTTTTATTGTACATGTATATCAATCTAGGTAGTAAAAAAGAGAAACAAATTTAAAAAATAAAAACCACAGCTAATTCTCCTTTAACTTGGACATCTGTTTGGTTAGGAATCCTCGGTTTCAGCATGTAATTGAGATTTTTAAACAAAAATTTTGGTAGCATGCATTTGTATCCCGACATCGTATGAGTATGAACACAGTTTGAGTTTTGCTAAGCTACCATCCTCGTTATTTTTCTAATCATAAAGATATATCTGGGTTATATGGGTGCATAGTTTGCATGAAGAGCACAAGTATTGATAGAATATTATCACTGCTATATCAGGTTATTACAGGCAAGTATTGATAGAATATTATCACTGCTATATCAGGTTATTCTAGGAATGTATTGAACATTTTTTTTACCACTGTTATCACAGTTTATTCACAGCCAGTATTGATAGATTATTATCACTGTTATTTCAGGTTATTCCAGGCACTTAATTGATAGAATATTGAAACTGTTATTTCAGGTTATTTCCTGAAGTATTGATAGAATATTGTCACCATTATTTCAGGTTATTCACAGCCAGTATTGATAGATCATTATCACTGTTTTTTCAGGTTATTCCAGGCAGTTAATTGATAGAATATTATCACATTTCAGGTTATTCCAGGCGAGTATTGATAAAATATTATCACTGTTATTTCAGAATATTCCAGGCGAGTATTGATAGAATATTATTACTTTTATTTTGGGTTATTCCAGGCAGTTAATTGATAGAATATTATCACTGTTATTTCAGGTTATTCCAGGCAAGTACTGATAGAATATTATTAATGTTATTTTGGGTTATTCCAGGCAAGTATTGATAAAATATATCACTGTTATTTCAGGTCATTCCCAGCCAGTATTGATAAAATATAATCACTGTTATTTCAGGTTATTCCAGGCATGTATTGATAAAATATTATCACTGTTATTTCAATTTATTCACAGCCAGTATTGATAGATTATTATCACTGTTATTTCAGGTTATTCCAGACACTAAATTGATAGAATATAGAAACTGTTATTTCAGGTTATTTCCTGAAGTATTGATAGAATATTGTCACCATTATTTCAGGTTATTCCCAGCCAGTATTGATAGATTATTATCACTGTTATTTCAGGTTATTCCAGGCAGTTAATTAATAGAATATTATTACTGTTATTTTGGGATATTCCAGGCAAGTATTGAGAGAATATTATCACTGTTATTTCAGTTTATTCCCAGCCAGTATTAATAGTATATTGTCACAGTCATTTCAGGTTATTCCAGGCATTTAATTGATAGAATATTATCACTGTTATTACAGGATATTCCATGCAGTTAATTGATAGATTATTATCACTGTTATTTCAGGTTATTCCAGGCAAGTATTGATAGAATATTATTACTGTTATTTCAGGTTATTCCAGGCAGTTAATTGATAGAATATTATCAATGTTATTTCAGGTTATTCCAGGCAGTATTAATAGAATATTGTCACAGTTATTTCAGGTTATTCCAGGCATTTAATTGATAGAATATTATTACTGTTATTTCAGGTTATTCCAGGCAGTTAATTGATAGAATATTATCACTGTTATTTCAGGTTATTCCAGGCAGTATTAATAGAATATTGTCACAGTTATTTCAGGTTATTCCAGGCAGTATTAATAGAATATTGTCACAGTTATTTCAGGTTATTCCAGGCAGTATTAATAGAATATTGTCACAGTTATTTCAGGTTATTCCAGGCATTTAATTGATAGAATATTATCACTGTTATTTCAGGATATTCCAGGCAAGTATTGATAAAATATTATCACTGTTATTTCAGATTATTCCCAGCCAGTGTAGATAGAATATCATCACTGTTATTTCAGGTTATTCCCAGCCAGTATTGATAGAATAATATCACTGTTATTTCAGGTTATTCCAGGCAAGAAAACCAAAGTTTGGTGTATCTTAGATACTAAAGGAATGGAACTCATTTTCTATCGAGAAAACAGGGTAATTATAATTAGTTGAGAGAGAGAAAGAGAGAGAGAGCAAGCACACATTCTGTAATTATAAACGTAACACACATCATAATCTGACTTAAATTTAATGACAGGTTATGATAGCACATTGACTAAATCACACATTTATCTCCCTTTTCTTGATTTGTTAAAAATGAAAAGTAAACAGTTTTACAATAGAGAGTAAACATTTGAATTAGGAAGTAATATCTATTTTATGTATATATTTATAATTATGAACGTATGTAAAGGTGCATATGAATGACATTGGCTAGGGTTGGTGGACATGTTTTGCAAATGGACATTTAAGTCCTGATTAATTGAACATTATTGGTCACCTCCAATGAACTGACAAAAAAGGGTTGAATATGTAAAACATGAAATAAATGAATGAAAACTGTAAATTTAACTAGTCTTCAGTTAGTACTTGATATATGCTGACACAGTAATCTACTTGTTGGAAGCTATAGGCCTACAGTACATGTATTAAAATGGGAAGCAGAACATTTTTTGTTTATATCCAAGCCATATCTAGTATTGAAATTACTTAAACCATTTACCTCTAAAGACACATTTTACTGGTGGAAGTCATTTATTTAGAGAAGAGTCCATTATTTTTTAGGGGTTGATGAGTTAACTTATCAACCCCTAAAAAACAACACTCTTCTATAAATCAATGATTTTAGGGCAGTCCAAATGTGTCTGTATAGGGGTGAGTGAGTTAACCACCACATCCTATCCTGTCCTATATGGTCTTTGAAATATATCCATGAGCTTACACAATTCCATATATCTTTAATAAAGTTATAAGTTAAAAAAAAAATGCCAAAAATATGCCCAAGATGATAATTTCTGTCAATAAGAACTCATTATTTGAGCTTGAATTTTGAATAAATGTATATTTCCCAAAGAAAAGAAATGGTATGATGAGACAAGGCCAAATCTGTGTGTAAACATATTGTCAAATCAATCTGAAATCTATCTAAATCGAAGATAGTTAAAAAAAAAAAAACCATGTCAGACTTTTAAATTCAACAGTTATACCAGTGATATATAAATGTAGATATAATTAAATATAAATGACTTGACATGCAGTAAACACTACATCACAACTACATTCTACTTCCTAAATCTTTATGCGTATCATTCTAAGATTTACTTAATACTGTTATGTTTTTTTAGCATAATACAGGTAATATGTTTACCTTGTGTTGCTTAGTATGACTGACTAAATGTTTACTAAGTAATCATAGGGCTACTTGTTATAGTGAATCAGAGAGAGAGAGAGAGAGAGAGAGAGAGAGAGAGAGAGAGAGAGAGAGAGAGAGAGAGAGAGAGAGAGAGAATACAGACAATTACAAGTTATATGTATTCATAAATTGTACAAAAGCCACTTCAATTAATGGTGGTACATGTAGGCGTGTGTCATGTTCATATATATGTGGATCCAGGATGTTTAAATCAGGTACATACTGTAAGTTCGTACTAGTATACAAATTGGCATGTTCATATAAGGTGGATCCATGATTTTAAAATCAGGTACATACTGTAGGTTTTTACTAGTATAAAAATTGGCATGTTCATATAAGGTGGATCCAGGATTTTAAAATCAGGTACATACTGTAAGTTCTTACTAGTATACAAATTGTCATGTTCATGTAAGGTAGATCTAGGATTTTAAAATCAGGTACATAAGTTCTAACTGGTATACATGTACACATTGTCATGTTCATGTAAGGTGGATCCAGGATTTTAAAGTCAGGTACATAAGTTCTTACTGGTATACAAATTGTCTTGTTCATGTAAGGCGAATCGAGGAATTTAAAACCAGGTACATAAGTTCTTAGTGGTATACATGTAAAAATTGTCATGTCCATGTAAGGTTGATCCAGTACTTTAAAACCAGGTACATGCTGCAAGTTCTTACTGGTATACAGATTGTCATGTTCATGTAAGGTGGATCCAGATTTTAAAAACAGGTACATAAGTTCTTACTAATCTACAAATTATTTTATGTTTTCTATGTATCAGGACAAACAGACACACAGAAATATAATGATGTAAAAAAATATATATATGTTGTTAAACCATTGAAGTATTACCAGTTGAAAAATGAATACAAAAACAAGGTGATACAACAGCATACATGTACATGTACATTTAGAAATGCCATTCCCATGAAGGTTGATTTTCAGAAGATGAGGATATCAAAGGAAAGGGTAAAAGAAGAATTATAGACCAAATATGCCAAGGAGGACATTCTGGGGGAAGTACTTTTCAATAAAAGAAAGTGTAGTACCTCTGAGATACATTTTCCTGTCACTCTCACTTATTCCAAGTTTGATCTGAATCAGTAACAGAAAGCTTTTATTGTTTCTTACAATTTCAGTGGTTTTTAATAAGTCATCTGAAACAGATTACAATGGAAATTTTATGAACTAGTTGTATTTTTACACAGTTTCCTGTGTTGGTTATTTGAACGTGCAACCTTGTTGAATTGTACTATCCAGTTTATCACAATGATGTTGTTTTTAAAAGTAGTTTTGCATCTTGCTTTTTATGCCACATTAAAAAGTTTTTCAGTTTGATGGCTGCCAGTTTTCAATGTATGAAGAAAACTCATTACAATGGTCACAGGAAAAGAAAACACCTACCTGATACTAGTAAACAGGACACTATGTATCTTAGAACATAGCTAATTAGATAATTAATAGTCCAACACTTTAATATATACATCAACAAAATCACTCCATCTGTCTATGATGTGTATTCATTTATCAAATCTCAAATATGGTGAGATTATTTCATCAATGTCAGAGAAAAAATGAAATCTTCTACAAATCATTGATTTAGGCAAGTCCAAATTAGATTTGCATTGAATATGGTGAGTCCAGGTGAAGAAATTACTTAGACATGGTCAGCCAAATAAAATGAACAAAGGGGAATAACTAGGAGGATAATGGAGGTACTTGCACAGTTTTATATGCATCACCCTGTATATCTGCACCAAATATGGAAACCAAGGTGAAAAAATGACTTAGATTTTGCACAGACAAATAAAATCACCAAAGGGGAATAACTTTAATGATAAAGGTGCACAATTCCTGTCTGCAACACTCTGTCTTCTCAAGGTGTATACCTGCACCAAATATGGAAAACAAAGGAAAAGAATTAATGACTTAGATATGGCTTAGACAATTAAAATCATCAGAGGGGAATAACTCTAATTGTAAAGGTGGTAGGAGGGCACTCTGTCTATTGAAGATTTATAGATGCACCAGCAAGGAGAACGTTGTTGAGGAAATGAGGATGATATGAGTTTTGTCTCAGACA
Organism: Atrina japonica; assembly: GCA_030159075.1. NCBI lineage: Eukaryota > Metazoa > Mollusca > Bivalvia > Pterioida > Pinnidae > Atrina > Atrina japonica. Next base: position 1,184,116 of record BROG01000091.1, on the reverse strand, counting down.
AAGAAAAAGGAAAGACAGATGGACACAACACAAAACTTTAGTTCCCAATCCTACTCCTTGACTCAGTGGGCAGACTAATAGCCTGTTTGTAAAAACTTGTTTATGGGCCCACTCAAAAGGGCATAAAAGATCTAGTGTATTCTTAAGAAAGAAAAAAAAGACATTTGCTGAGATGAAGCTTAGGAGATAATTTGTGGCTCTAAACACCCAGAGAGACTGTGTGGGAGAAGGCCTCCTCCAAAAAGGGATCAGACATCTTTCTGCAGTTTAGGAGATAATTTGTGGCTCTGAACACCCAGAGAGACTGTGTGGAAGAAGGCCTTCTCCAAAAAGGGATAAGACATCTTTCTGCAGTTTAGGAGATAATTTGTGGCTCTAAACACCCAGAGAGACTGTGTGGGAGAAGGCCTCCTCCAAAAAGGGATTAGACATCTCTCTGCAGTTTAGGAAATAATTTGTGGCTCTAAACACCCAGAGAGACTGTGTGGAAGAAGGTCTCCTCCAAAAAGGGATCAGAGATCTCTCTGCAGTTCAGGAGATAATTTGTGGCTCTAAACACCCAGAGACTACATGTGGGAGAAGGCCTCCTCCAAAAAGGGATCAGAGGTCTCCCTGCAAAATTCACAGTACATATATTTTGGATAATTCTTATTCATTTTATCTGCATTCTTTTGAAATCAATACCTGTGTGTGTGCACGGGTATGTGTTTCAGTCAATATACATATTCTTCACGTGAAGCAATAAACTAATTCAAGATTTTAAAAATTTTACTTACACTTTATTTACTTTTATTTTTCAATTTATAATGAGTTAGGAGGGAGGGGTTAAAAGTTTATTCAAAAGCTAGCTTTTCAGTTACAACAACTGACTTTTTGATTCTAAGGAATCTTAATTCTACAATTATCTAAGTTTATCGGCATATGAAGTATGCCCCCTTTAAACCTGCCTTTGTTATGTTTAAGATTTGTCTAACTGCCATCCATCTATTGTGTAAAATATATACAGTAGAGGTCAATGTTCCAGAGACAGAATGTAAAGTTGATAATGAAGTTAGTAGTTAAGACTTTTATGTCAACTCTTGTCGGTTAAATATTGTAAGTGTAATATTTACATCTGAGTCTTTCTTTGACCCGTTAATAGTTGGGAAATCCTATTTACCTGTACCTGTACTGACGTGGTTTACCTGTCTTAACTACTAAAAGATAATATGTGAACAGGTTAACAAAGAGCGTGACGGGCCACCTTAAACCAACACTATACACAGATACGACACTCAAGAGTATTTATTTACAGCAGATGTAAAATATGTTTCACTGACATTAAAATGCTTATTTCCTCTTGGCAGACCGGAATCAAAACTTTTAACTTTAATTTTTCTCGTGCATAAAAAGGGAATTAATAGACAGATCATGTGATCATGTAGATTTGTCACCGTACGTAACTCTGAATATGAAGTGGATTTATTATCATTTTAGCCGTTGATTGTGAAACTGATTATATATTTACAGAGGTCCTCCTGTATTGGATCAGAAGATTTATCGTATGTTACAGCTGTCAATCAACTGGGGGCCAAATCTGTGGGCAAGGATTTTGAAATAAGAGGTCTAGGGGGCAAGACCGTTATATATGTAAGTAGGACTTAAGTATCCTCAATTATCATGAAGATCAGAGTCTTATAGAACAGATATGTTTAATGTGTTGATTTGTCTGATGTTTATATATATATATACATGTATATTGATTTATATTTATATAGGTATATTGATAGTATAAGACATATATTGGTCATAGCAGACAAGCAGTTTATACATGTATACATTTAAGCAATGTCTGACATACTTATTGCCTCAAGCTATCTACATTATAGGATGTACATGTACATGTTTAATGCCTCAATGCAATATTAAATTCATGCTCCTTTTGTAAACCTGTTAGTTGATAACACCTTGTTTACTTATAAATTATAAACAACATTTAATGTTGATGTACATAACTTGAACACAACTATACAGGTTAGTAAACAGGGTTCAATGATTTTAAGGCTTTGATATACAAATTTTACAATTGCTAATTTGACAAGGGTTTTGCTGTGGAGGTGAATCTCATTTCTATCAGTTAGGACAGGATCTTTCATGATGTGACTACAGTAAGATTAGTATAATAAAGTGCATGTAATTACTGTAATACTTTGATTATAGGATTTCTGGGACCTCTCAGGATTGAACCCTTAGATGGGTTGTCTGAGAATGGATTTTATGGTAGTTCAGGTATAATCAACTCATGAGGTTTCAACAATATAATCGTAAACTGTATGGAAAGTGTTCTTGTGTAGTAGCCAATTCTTTCCCCATCTAAAAGTTTCCCCAGGGAAATAATTGACTAGTCAGTTTTTTCCCCAGGAAAAGAATTAGCTAGCCAGTCCCCCCTTGGTTGAAAGTAACCAGTATAAAGGCAATGCAAACTTTTGAACTTATGAATCAATGTAAGGTTATTTTTAGATAATATTCATCTAACCAGAGTAAGGATTTAGGAAGGATAGATTTTTAGATTAATAAATTAAGTTAATAGCCTACATATACGGAATTTCACAAGTTTCGGGCTAGCTTAATTTTTCAGCTTTCATGAATATTTACAGTGGCTAGCCAATTCTTTTCCCCTTAAAGAACTAATAGGAAAGAATGGTTCTAGCCAAAAGTTTCCGATTTGATAATCAAATGGGGGGAGGGGGAGGAGAATTGGCTAGCCATATGTTTTACCCCTAGATATTTTACAAGGGGGAATGAATTGTGTAGTGCTTGAGTTAATTCGTACACAATTTTAAAGCAGTATCATTTAAAAATGAATGAATAGATAAATAAAATTTGGCTAGCTCAAATTTTCAGCTTTCATGAATTTCTAGGCTAGCTAGTCAATTCTTTCCCTTTTAAAGAATTAATAGGGGGAAAGAATTTACTTGCCAAAAGTTTCTCCCCTTAATGATCAAATAGGGGAAAAGAATTCGCTAGCCAAAAGTTGTTTACTCATATATAATTTTTCAACAATATCTTTTTAATGTTTAATACATACATAAATGAGCTTTAGCTAACTCAAATTTTCAACTTTTGTGAATTTCAAGGGTAGCTAGTCATTTCCTTCTCCTTTTAAAGAATTAATAGGGGGTGGCTAGTCAAAAGTTTCCCCCCTAAATGATCAAATAGGGAGGAAAGCTAGCCAAAGGTTTCCTCCCTTATTGGTCAAATAGGGGGGAAAGAATTGGCTAGCCAAAAGCTTCCCCCCTAGATATTTTACAAGGGGGAGCAAATTGTGTAGTAACTTTGAGTTAACTCTTATATTATTTTTTAATATTAGAGAGGTTGAGCATCGCGATGTGTATGTGTATATGTACGTGTAAATACACATACACGTACCGTAAAATCCGAACCCTGTCAAGTGTGCTAGAAACATATGCGTGTAGCTTTATTTGTTCAGTGGATATAAATAAATTTTGTGCACGGCAGCTATGAGCGTCCCGAGTATTTAGATTCTATATGCCTACAGTATGAGTTTTTCACTACAGTCGTATGTGTAGGCTACTGAAGGCCTACAAAATTACTTACGGTATTCAGAATTATCTTTCTTTTTTAAACTAGACTCTAGAATATATACACATCTATAATGGAAAATAACAACTGGATCATTGTGATATCAATCACTCACTGATTTACTTGAAGACGTATGAAATTATCATTGATATCAGATTTAGCCTATTCAGTATTGATCTATCGATAGATCTACTGATGAAGCCCAGAATCCAACAAAGCAAAATTTTACATGCTTTTTACAGGGTCTGGGCATTTTGGTTTCAGCAAATATAAACAAGATCATTTGTAACACACTATTTTGTTGCAAATCTTTTTCAAAGTCTGAGAAGTTTATTCCTAAAATAACCATTTAGGCCACACCAATTTTATGAAAAGTTTGTTTTAAATACCGGTCCTAATTTTTAGAAAATGAAATAATAATATTATTATTTTTTTACCGCACCTGTTTTGAAAGTGCACACGCGAATTTTTTTTTTCAGGATTCGGTCTTGCCCTTTTTTTTTTACGATTTTACTCTTCAGCCTGTATTTCTGTTCTTGTCCTCTGTTTTTTTTCTGATGACTGTTTACATAGTTTCCATGCAGGGAAGCATCAAAATAATCAAACCACCAGGAGCCGTAAGCATACAAAACTTAATAGAAATGATATTTATAGAATTTTTAAGCTTATCTCTTGATCAAGATCATGGATCACGTTATTGAATCCAATTACAGTGGTGGTCATCTGTTTCGTAAGGAAGAATTTCTGTACCGATTTTAAACATTTTATAAAAGGAAAAAATGCTTAAAATTGAGGAAGAAATGCGACATACAGTTTCACCAACTGCTTGATTTTAGATATGAAGTATGAATACATAATTATAAAAAATCAGAGAATTTTATAAAATTCTCTGATTTTACCAAATTTCTTTGGTAAAAGTTGGGTAAGTCGGAGAATTTCATATGCCCCAGCTGGGTTTCTAAAGAAATTACGAGTTTACCCCGCATTTCCACAGAAATTATTTTAAAATATCTAACATACATCTTGAAGACATAAGCCTGCCTAACATAATTTAAACAAATACAGACATTTTTTCTAAAAAAAAATCCCTTTTCCACAATATATCAATCCTAATGTGTATTTATATAATTCTTTATTACTGACATAATGTCTTTTTGTTCCATGTACAGTCCCTGGCCATACGTATTGGCACATTCCGACGATGTCATTGACATTTACAAGTAAAACACTGTGGTGGAGGGAACATGTGAAAGTGTAATATCTTAATAATTAAAGAAGATACTTTGAGATCTGTCCCCTAGCTCTCATTACACATCATATTCTTTTAGGTAATGTCGCATACAAGTTCCGAATATAACACAATAGTAACTGACCATATAACATTCACAACTCTGATGAGGTTAGTCCTATTTTGAACCTCTCCCAAACGCTTAGAAAGTTGTGTTTTTTACTGTTTTCCAAACATTTTCTATAACATTAAGATCGGGGCTTGGAGATGACCATGGTAAAGTTCTTATATCATTAATATTTTTCCACTCATTAGTTCTACGTGAGACATGACACTTGGGAGTGTTGTCTTCTTGTAAAATCCAGGGTAAATTTACAAAATGTCTGGCAACTACAGGCCATAAATTTTCATCCAAGATTGAAATATACTTATCAGTGTTTATATTTCCATCAACACAAGTGAGTGTTCCGACGCCAAAATAGGAAATACAACCCCAAAACATAGCCGATGTATACACATTTCGAGAAGGGTTTGGCAGTATACCCACACAATCGGGACGTAACCGTTCACATTTTTTTCTCCATACATAAATTTTTCTGTCTGTCCCAATTTCTATTTTAGTTTCATCACTGAATATGATTTGAGACCAATTATTTGCAACTGTCCAATGAAGTTTTGTCCGGCAAAAATTTAATTTTGACGATTCACTGATATGATGGTAATTTTTTGTTTAAATAACTCTCCTTTGATAACCAAATTCAAAAAATGCCTTCTTATTGTCAGAATGACAAATGATCTATTTCATAGTTATTAAAAAGAGTTGTCACATTATTTAAAGTTCCCTTCCTATTGTTTTTAACTATCAAACTGCGGTCAGACCTGTCAGACAATTTTCTAGGCTGTCCATTTCTCGGTAAATTTTCTATGCTTTCCCTCTCACGAAACCCTTTAAAAAGTTTTGTACAGTTCTTGGTTTAAGTTGTAACAAATCTGCAATTTTTCGGGCTGAAAGACCACTGATAGATAGCTTAACAATATATTCTTTAACAGCCAGGGTCAGTTCGTGACCTTTCGGAGTCATGGAACGACAGACGACAACTTTTATTCACAGAAAGGGGAATAACTCTATTTTTGTACCTACACAAATCGTTTCATCACATAAAATGTTCAGGTGTTTACTTTTTGAGAATACGTGGGCGTGGAGCATAGATTAAAGTGAAAAACAGTACTGCAATGTTTTATAAAACTGATGACGTTATGGGAATGCGCCAATACTTATGGCCAAGACTGTACATGACTATCTTTAACTGCACTGTTAGTGAAATGCAATACAGAAATTGCATGTGCATCATTGAAGAACATTCTTTGTGGCAATTTCACTTATATCAGATGAGTTTTTTCCAGTGGGTTCAAGTTTGGATGGATTTAGTTAACACTTTATAGCCAACATAAATTTTTACAAAATATTCTCTAAATTATGTACTCCACATAACTTTTTTGTAGTCAATCTTGACCATATTCCATTTCACAATCCATAAATATTATTTTACATGTGTTTTACAACTTCAGAAAATGTCCATGATTTCTCTTTTAGTATCTTCTACTTTCGAATAACAATTCTGAAATAAGTCCCTATTTTGTGGTTTTAACAAGAATATATATTTTTGTATGATAAAAACTATTTATTGCCCAAAATGTTCACATTATTGGGTTGTCAGGGTTAGGGCCCTGATGTCAGCCTATTTACATAAAGACATATTACTACAATTAAAGTATACATTTCAAATAAGAATACAAATTGTTTTATTATTCTAATATTTCTGATCTTGGCATTAATGAGGTATTGCCTTATAAAAATTGTGCAATGACATTTGTGTGCAGAAGTTAAACATATATATACTTTTTGAATTGGTACAAATATAATTTTACTTTATTTATTTTGTTGAAGACCATAGGCAGAATACACATGGAAACAATTTCTCGGTACACTTACCCTATTGCAAATCTAACAGGAAGATTATTACCCTTTCACTTTCTTTCAAAACGGTTTTCGTGATTTACAAACCAAAAACTTGATGGTGAATTAAGTATTTACATGTGTAGATCACAATAATGTATTGGATAAACCAAAATAAAATGTTAATAGATTTCATAATTAAATAATCTACATGAAAATTTGCATTAGAAAAATAAAAATTACGAAAATGATAGAAAATATTTTCGTTCGGTCCGCATTTTTATTGCTTCGGTCCAATTGCAATGAAATTTGAAATAATGAAATTAAAAAAAAGATTTTCGATCGTTCAGTCCAAAATCTGAAAATGAAATCCCAAAGAACTACAAATCAGATTGGTATGGCTCAATCTTCTATTTCATAATTATATGTGATTTTCTGCAAATTCATTAGCTAACAAACAGAGAAAAACTACAAGTTGGTACTTTACGTGTAGTTCCTGCTTTACAAGTTGTTTAGATGTGTACGTTTTTGGAATTATCAGAATCTGATGACGCAATACACGATTTTTGTAGGGGATTCCCCTTCCACACATACATGTACCTGTACAACTCGCAATGCTCAACCTCTCTAATATCTTTTAAAAGTGTAATACAGAAATAAATGAGCTTCAGCTAGCTCAAATTTTCAACTTTCATGAATTTCTAGGGTACCTAGTCAATTCTTTCCCTTTAAAAGAATTAATAGGGAGAAAGAATTGGCTTAAGCCAAAAGTTTTCCCCCTGAATGATCAAATAGGTGGAAAGAATTGGCTGGCCAAAAGCTTCACCCATTAATGATTAAATGGGGTGGAGGGTCAAAGAATTGTCTAGCCAGAAGTTTCCCCCTTAATGATCAGATAAGGGGAAAGAATTAAATCAATTTAGTATCCAATACTTTTCCCATTTCTTTCCCCTATTAGATTATAAAAGAGGGGAAAATGTACATTATCTTACTCTAATTAGATGAATATTATCTAAAAATAACCTCACTTTGATTCATAAGAATGAAAAAACTTACTTGTCAAAAGTTTTCATTGCCTTTATACTGGTTCATTACTTTCACCCAGGGGGGACTGGCGAGCCAATTCTTTCCCTGGGGGGAAAAGCTGAGGGGAAAAGAATTGGCTAGCCAGTTTTTGCAGGGGGAAAGAACTGGCTGCTACACCGGGTATGCTTAAATGTATTGATAAATATAACATTCTTTTTTCACAACATTGATGGCCTTGTAAGATTATTCCTTATATTGCCTTCTTCTGTAAAAACAGACTGCAATAGTTATTAACCTTTAAAATAATTTTTTTCATCTTTAGAAAACAATTTTAGAAAATATAAATAATTTGTTTTTGATATACATGAGGTCATTATTACATATCATTGGTTTTTGGGATATATTTATCATGAATATATGGAATATTCCCAAAACCCAATGTTGTGATAACATCATGGATGTTGAAAGAAATTTTCTAAATTAACACATTATCAATTTATTGATAGTTTTATGATATTTATGTATTGTACATTGGCTACTCTTGCTTATAATGTTTACACTTTTCACAGCTATTTACCTTTTGGTTAACATATGCATAAAAGAAAGCCACATTGGGTATCGTTTACTTTGTTACAGTCCATAGCTTGGGTTTATTTTTATGGTGAATCAACTAAACTCAATAAACCTAGAGTAACTCAACACGTGAACAAGAGCATTATATTTTATACCTATACAGATATTAAACTCTTTGTTAGGTTCAACATGTGAACAAGAGCATTATATTTTATGCCTATACAGATATCAAAATCTTTGTTAAACTCAACACATGAACAAGACCATTATATTTTATACATATACAGATATCAAACTCTTTGTTAGATTCAACACGTGAACAAGAGCATTATATCATATACATATACAGATATCAAACTCATTGTTAGACTCTATACGTGAACAAGGCCATTATATTTTATACATATCCAGATATTAAACTCTTTATCGACATGGTCTATTTCCTCCTGTCACCCTTTAACATTTCAGTTTCAATTTTGTTCAAGAACAAGGAAAATATTTATATATTTGAACAAAGCACAAGGAAATACTGAAAATTTATAAGTAGTTAAACAGGGAAAGTGTTGAAAAATCTAAATTTATATTCTCGAGGGTCATTTGGTTTAAATGTGTTTGATCATAATTTTATTGTAGCTGCTGTTTGATATTCCATCAGGAAGTATATATTTTTTACACTTACACTTGTAAATCATCCACAGAGCCACTACAAACCACAAAGCCACTATAAAAACAGAGCCAGTACAAACACAAAACAACGATAAACCACAGAGCCACTACAAATCACAGAGCCACTAGCATCAACAAACCACAGGGTCACTACAAACAACAGTCACTTTATAGCACAGAATGACTACAAACACTACAAACCACAAACCATCAACAGACAGCCACTAAACACCATTAGTTCATGACTACAAACCACAAGAACACTACAAACCAGAGAAGCACTACAAACCAGAGAAGCACTACAAACCACAGAGTCACTTAAAGACATAGCCACTTTAAACCACATATCCCCTACAAACCACAGAACCACTAGAAACCACATAAACACTGAAGCACAGAGCCACTAGGAACTACATAACTACTGAAAACCCCAGCACCAGTACAAACCACAGAAGTCAATACAATCTAGAGCCACTAAAATCTACAGTGACTATAAACCTCAGAGCCACTAATAACCAAAGCTACTACAAACCACAGAGCCTCTATAAACCATATAGCCATTATAAACAGAGCTATTATAAATCCTAATGACACAGAACCACTACAAACCGCAGAGACACTCCAAACCACAAAACCACTGGGAACCACAGAGCCACTACAAACAACAGAGTCACTACTAACCACAAACCATCAACAGACAGCCACTAAAACCATTAATTAATGACAAACTAGACCCACTTTAAATCATAGAACCACTACAAATCAAATAGACACTACAAACCAAAGAACACTACAAACTACAGAACCATTACAAACCACAGTATCAACAAACCACAAAACCACTTAAAATATAGGGTCACTACAAACAACAAAGTCACTTTAAAGCACAGAACCACTACAAACCACAGAAAAACTACAAACCAGAGAAGCACTACAAACCAAAGAGCCACTATAAGCCAATAAGATTTGCTCTTCCTGACCTATCATAATAACTCCAACCTAATATTTTGATTTTTTTTCTTATGAAAGTTGTATATTCACCAATCCTGTTAGACATGTGACTCATATGTTCACAAATCCTAAGGCATGTAACTCATTTGTTCTCCAATCCTGTAAGATGTGACTCATATGTTCACCAGTCCTATAAGACATGGGACTCATATGTTCACCAATCTGATAAGACATGTGACTCATATATTCACCAATCCTACAAGACATGTGACTCATATATTCACCAATCCTATAAGACATGTGACTCATATGTTCACCAATCCGATAAGACATGTGACTCATATATTCACCAATCCTATAAGACATGTGACTCATATGTTCACCAATCCTTTAAGACATGTAACTCAATTTTAACCAATCCGACAAGACATGTAACTCATATGTTCACCAATCCTATAAGACATGTGACTCATGTGTTCACCAGCTGCTACTATCATATTTGAGAGGCCATAATGACACAGGTGTGTAAGTGATTAGACGGAATCTTTTACACAGCTGCTACTATCATAGTGGAGAGGCTATAATGACACAGGTGTGTAAGTGACTAGACAGAAGCTTTTACACAGCTGTTACTATCATAGTTGAGAGGCCATAATGACACAGGTGTGTAAGTGATTAGACGGAATCTTTTACACAGCTGCTACTATCATAGTGGAGAGGCTATAATGACACAGGTGTGTAAGTGACTAGACAGAAGCTTTTACACAGCTGTTACTATCATAGTTGAGAGGCCATAATGACACAGGTGTGTAAGTGATTAGACAGAATCTTTTACACAGCTGCTACTATCATAGTGGAGAGGCTATAATGACACAGGTGTGTAAGTGACTAGACAGAAGCTTTTACACAGCTGTTACTATCATAGTTGAGAGGCCATAATGACACAGGTGTGTTGGTGACTACACAGAAGCTTTTACACAGCTGCTACTATCATAGTTGAGAGGCCATAATGACACAGGTGTGTTGGTGACTAGACAGAAGCTTTTACACAGTTGGTACTATCATAGTTGAGAGGCCATAATGACACAGGTGTGTAAGTGACTAGATGGAAGCTTTAACACAGCTGCTACTGTCATAGTAATGGGATTATTCTTAAACTGACATTGGTAAGTTCAATATTTAATAGAGGAAGTGTTTAATGGATAAGCTAAATCCTGTTAATGGGAATACAACATTTACCACAAGAAACCAGACAGCTATATGTACTTGAGCAAGTTTAGTCTGTGAATTGATAAGGTCCTGATTTGATGATTATCTGATTTCCTAATGACACTTGCAACTTGTGTGTGTTGATACATGTGCAATAGTGATCTGTATATAACATCAATACCAACACATGTAAGTTGTATATGTGTGACAACACATGTAAGTTGTATATGTGTGCCAACACATGTAAGTTGTATATGTGTGCCAACACATGTAAGTTGTATATGTGCCTTAACACATGTTAGTTGTATATGTGTGCAAGCACATGTAAGTTGTATATGTGCATTAACACATGTAAGTTGTATATGTGTGCCAACAGATGTAAGTTGTATATGTGTGCCAACACATGTAAGTTTTATGTGCCAACATATGTAAGTTGTATGTGTGTGTTAACATGTAAGTTGTATATGTGTGCCAACACATGTAAGTTGTATATGTGTGCCAACACATGTAAGTTGTATATGTGTGCCAACAAATGTAAGTTGTATATGTGTGTTAACACATGTAAGTTATGTGTGTGCCAACACATGTAAGTTATATGTGTATGCTAACACATGTACATTGTATGTGTGTTTAAGTTATATGTGTGTGTTAACACATGTAAGTTGCATATGTGTGTTAACACAGGTAAGTTGCATGTGTGTGCCAACAAATGTAAGTTGAATGTGTGTGCAAACACATGAAAGTTACGTGTGTTAACGCATGTAAGTAGTATGTATATTTTAACTCATCTAATTTGTATGGATGTTCCAGCACATGTAGGTTGTATTTGTATTCCAACACATGTCAGTTGTATGTGTGTGTTAACACATGTATGTTTTACATGTATGCCAACACATGTAGGGTACATGTATGTGCCAACACATGTAATGTTGTATGTGTATGTTAACACATGTAAGTTGTTTGTGTGTGTTAACAAATGTAAGTTATATGTTTGTGTTAGCACATGTAAGTTGTATATGTGTGTTAGCACATGAAAGTTGTAATTGTGTTAGTAAATGTAAGTTGTATGTGTGTGTTAAGACATATAAGTTGTATGTGTGTGTTATCACATGTAAGTTATCTGTTAACTTACACATAACACACATAATTTGCATGTGTGTGTTAACACATGTAAGTTGTTTGTGTGTGTTAACACATGTAAGTTGTCTGTTAATTAACACATGTATGGTATATGTGTGTGTTAACATATGTGTCTGTATGTAGGCATGATATAAAACTTTTGTATGGAATAAGGTCCTTTCATATTATATTTATGGCATGTATTATGAAACCTGCTTATCTAATGTAATTTGATTTTCTTAATCATGTATTGCTCAAGTGGTTTAGTGGTAGAGCATTCAACTCGCAAGTTGAAAATTCTGTGTTTGATTCATATTAATACCAGGTCATACCAAAGACTTAAAACAATGGTAGTTACTGTTCCTTTGCTATACAGCATGTGAAAGTCACGAAAGTCGGGTGAGACTTAAAATTGATGTCCCATGTCATGGAAGGTCTGGCACATAAAAGAACCCTCACTGCATTGGCAACAGTCTATAGCACAGGACAAAATTTGTACCACTTCACCTTAAGCTGGTGGCATCTCCATATAACTGAAAAACTTTAATCATGTAATTTTAAGTATTATTCTAGTATCAAACACCAAATTAATACCAGAACAAAATTTTGTTCCTCAGTCCCTAGAAGGATCAATTTCAAATGCATGATATAAATCAGGGCCATTAGTAGGGCCTGAAAACAGATGAGACAGTGGTTTAGGGGCTAAGTGATTGAGGTCCTCTAAATTGGGGAGGGGGGGGGGGTGCAGTGGAGTGAAGCCCTTAGTGGAGAGAATTCAACATTTAGATAAAAAAAACGGTATTTCCAAATACTTCCATGACATTATCTAAAAAAAAAATCAGAAGTGATTGCCTCATTTGCCTCATACATAGTTACAGCCCTGTATGTTTGAGGGTCTATTTCCTTTTGTAAATGTGAAAGACCTGGATGCACAAATGAATACCCCAGAGTGTTACATCTGCAAAAGGAGATTATTCAGTGGGTACCAAGTTTATTTTTGATTATGTAACACCCTGTCCTTGATATAATAGTACTTTGAAGGAACTAGTTATAAGGTGTTTTAAGACAGATGTACAATTATTCTGTGACTGTTAGAGATAAACCCCACTAGGGGTCTGTTTTATCAAAAAAAAACTTAGGACTGTTTTGTCATTACTGCCCAAACTCGAATCTTAAGACATATATTTTACAAACTTTCTAGTAAAATAGAAATAAAACATAACTAAAAACAGAAATCAAAACAGTAATATAACAGAACTAAAGATAAAACTAAAAACAGAAATATAAATAGAAATAAAAACAGGACTAAAAACAAATAAAAATAAATAAATACAGAACTAAAAGCAGAAATAATAACAGAACTAAAAACAAATAAGAACAGAGATGAAAACAGAACTAAAAACAGAAATAAAAACAGTAATAAAAACAATAATAAAGCACAAAAAGCTTGTAAGTCTCCCACCGCATTGTGTCTGTCTGTCCATTTGTTCATGTCTGTACTTTTGTTTTGCCCTGGCCATATCTTCCTCAATTCTTCAACATAAAGCTAAATGTAGTCAGACACTTGACATTGAAATTCATATGTTCCTTTACCAGCTAGAGCCGTACAGTGGAATATTGCTATTAAGATCACCTTTCTGACTGACTCAAAGTGGTCTGATTAGTGAGGTGGTCTCTTAAGTGAGGTTATGTACTTTTTTTATATTTCTGAAGAGACTGAAAACTTGTGGTCTGAAATTTGAGGTGGTCTTCTAAGTGAGGTGGTCTTTAGGCGAGGTTTCATTTGCTTAAATATTTTAAAAATGTGACTTAATGAGGGTCCAACAGGGAAAAAAATACACAATTTCCAATTTTTGTTACTCATTTTTATAAAATTTTACATGTTTTAAATACAAATTATATACATGTAATACTTTCATATTATGTTATTGAGGGCTTATGTTTGTACATTTCTAATTATCGTGTTACCTGCTTTTATCTTAACTTAAATTTTTAGGTCACCCGAGCCATGGAATATGATGATCTATTGGGATTGTCTTTTATATAAAATTTTTAGACAAAAGTATAAATATTTAGGATGTCCAGGAAATAGATACAAATCTGGTGATATTGGACAATTTACACGGACCTCTGGAAATCAAGAAGAAGGATCATGCGGCATGGAGGAGTAAGCATCCTCTGTTGACCGGTCACACCCACCGAGAGTCTAAAGTCAAATTCAAATGAAATAACTGAAGAACGAATCCTCATCACAATTGGTACAGATATCTCAACATCTGCTATCTTTTATCTGTCACTGCACATCGTTCGTTATTCATTGTCCCTTGTTAACTTTTCGACATTTTTTACTTTTTCTCCAGAACCAATAGGCCAAACTTGGTAACTAAAGCTGTATAAAGTTTGCTAATTAGAAGCCAGAATGGACTAGGTCCCATAGGGGCTCCAACTTCGTACATCTTTAAAATTTCATCTTCTTCTTGTGAACCAGTTACCAGATATCTTTCAAATTGTTTAATATTTTGTCCTCCGATAAATTTATAATAAAGGTTGTCTGATTTTTACAAACAACAAACTTACTGAAAATCTGGGTTTTTTTTTTCATTATGACCTAGTTTCAAGTTTTCTGCGGAATACAACAGTGCATTTTGACCTTTTGCATACACATATATATCATCTAATGACTACTAAAAAAGAACTGTGGGGACACCCGGGCCCGGCACCATAAAACTTGAGAATTTACTCAATTCTAAAAATATTCTCAACTTTGTCTGCTCAGCCAATCAGATCTCGGGATTAGCCAAAGTTGAGTAAAATTTTCAGATTTAAGTAGTTCTTAAGTTTTATGGTGCCAGGCCTAGAATGGAAAATAATGTACTTTACGATTAAAATTTCTTAAAGATCATCAAAGTTTCTTTAAAACCTTTGACAATAGTCAAAGTCATCATCTGCTGGACCCAAAATATTACAAGACAAAATGAAAAATATTGAATGTCACCTGTAAAGATGTTCACAGCTGTGTTGAATGTTGTGTAAACTTTCCATGTTCATTAAAATGTTTAAACATTCCAAAAGGTAAATGAAATTTGTCAACAGAATTTTGCTATAGCCTTTCAAGCCTGAATTATGCAGATATTTATTATACTTCAAAACCCCAAAATATGGCCATATTTTTCAGATATTGCAATCAAACCTTTCTGGAAACAGTGTACCAGTAATAAAGAGGATAAAATTGTCACCATTCACGCCTCATTCTGGATTTAAAGCAAATAATAATTATACTTATTGAACCTAATTTAATATATAAAAATGTTACGTTAGATTCTTGTAGCAAAAATGTTTTGTTGAAATGTAGGAATATAACAACAGGATTGTATCTTTGATAAAACATAAACTTTTTAACATGACTTATGTTAAGTTTTTATTTCATTTATTTCATTTCATGTATGGAAGTATGGACAATGAATGAACTTAACTTCCTGTATTGATTTTGCTGATTGCTATCATACATGGGCTGACATTGTCAGATGTTTAATTTGCATCTCAAAGAGCATATATGAGAGAGCATATGATCATTTTCACTCGACCACCCTCGTTACACTTCAGAGATCATCCGACTCATTTTCTAGATATACCTGAGTACTTCCTGGTCATATATTGTTTAACGTGAAATACATCTTCATGTTGACTCATGTACATGAATGTTAAATAAATTTTTTGCTGTTAACATAATATTTTCATTTTGAAATCTTTGTGGGTTTTAAAACAAACATAGTTTTATGTTCTTAATGTGATTTACCCATATTTCTTTTTATAATGCAGTCTTGATGATAGAGAAATTGACTTTTTATCCTTTAGAAGTTTAAATCATTTACCTTTAGAATGAAATTGATTACAGGTAGAAGATCAGGAGGTGTGTTAAACACTTACTTAAGATTACTTTAATGACTATGATAGATCTACAGAGAAGTGCAAAAAGTATTCATACAATATTATTTACAACAGTATATATTTCATATATAACCACAATTTTTCAAAACAATATTGTGAAGCCATTTCTTATCGCATTTTCACCATTAATGTTACCAAGTTTCAATGGTTTTTTTGGATATAATTTTCTAATGATTATGATAGATCTACAGAGAAATGCAAAAAGTATTCCCACAATATTAATTTTTACTATATATTTCATATAAAACCACAATTTTTCAAAACAATAATTATGAAGCCATTTTCTTATCGCATAGTCACCATTAAAAAGAGAATTATGTTACCAAGTTTCTTTTGTTTTTTGGATGTAATTTTCTAACATATTATTTCAAAGATTTGACAAATTAAACGAAGTAAAAAATTAGACATCACAATTTTACTTACACATATTGGGAGTTTTCATAGAAAAAACTTAAACTTTCTGTTTATAAATAAATCTTTTAATTTCTGATTCAGAAAATTAAAAATAAAAATAAATAATGAAACTGTTCAATTATTTATTCAACAGTAAAAATTCTATTGAAATGTAATATTATTGTCTTTGTAACAGATCTCACACTAAAATAACTTGTTTATGAAATTATACAAGTTGTAATGTTTTATTGAAAGCTTCAAAGGTTTCCAAAGTGTAGTATTTATTACTGCATATTAAAATTTGAGAAATATGATCTACTTTGACAAAATATATGACTAATTTAGAGTTACAAATATGTCATGCTTTTATAGTAAAGAAGGTTGTTGATTAGTTTGTCTTAAGAGTTACAAATATTTCATACTGGAGTTAGGGCGGTTGTTGGTTAGCTTGTTTGGTATTTACTGCCTCAGTAAGTGGCTGTCACTCAATATTTAGGTGTAACTATAGGTACAGGTGAAGTACAATCAAAATTAACCTATGCTTCATACTCTGACGAACACAATATGAACTAGTCTATCAGGGAAATACTTTAATAAATCAAAATTTGCCTACATCATCAAAAGCTTTTATTATCACAATATGATTTTAGTTGAAGTACCAGTAAATTCTAAAACAATAGCAAGTGATACACATGTTCTAGAACAAACCTAGATGGCAGCTTTGGAAATTGATTTTGTCTGATTTCTTTTTATGTGAGCTGTAACCGATATTTTGACTTGTAATCTACGTTGGTACATAGAAAGATCACTTGCCTATTATGGACAGGCATGTTTGTTTCTTTTCTCTTTTCATAAAATTTCATTACATGTTTGTATTTCTATAATTATCATTATCATTAATATTTCAGACAGCAGAATCTCCAGAAGCATGTGAAGAGTGGATAAGACAAATATCTGATGTGATTGGCGATGGTAATCAAAGACAAACAGACAGGTATTTGTATTAAATGTCTTATCTGATCTAATTCTTTGTTATTGGTAATTAAGATGCTGTACGTAATAGATATGCTGGAAATCACAGACTTTTGTGAGGAATATTTTGATGTTAATTTATAATTGATAACGGCTACATATTAGATAGTATTTTTGCATACTTGTTTTATATTTCACCAGCTACTGGTGAACCACCAGAAGTTTTTACCTGGGGTTCAGACTACTATTAATACAGTGACATATGGCAGCTTGGTTTCAGTTTTAAAGTCCAGTGGCTGTCCTACTGGTCAAGTTACAATTTAATCTGACCTCTTCTGATCATGAGATATTCTGCCACTGTCAGTCACAACAATATCCATAAGTTAGAAATGTATTTATATGTGAGAGAATTACAGGACAAGTTCTGTTTTTAAAAGAGGGAGAACTATCAATAAAAAATCAAACATAACAGTCATGCTCTTATAACTGATCTTTAAACTTATACATGTATTTGACATTATATCTTCTAGGATAAAGTAGGGATATAGAAAATTCTCCTTATAATTCTGTCCTAAAATTTATGTACTAAAAAATAATTACACTTCTATATTTCATATCAACTGATGAAATAAAATAATAAAAAAAAGATTATAGATTTCTTAAAATTCTATGACAAGACATTTGTTGCATTTCTAAGCTGAATATCAAATTTTTTGGCTAAATCATTAGATCCACCTATATATTTTAGTTATTTTCAACTTTTTGTGAATAAGTTTTGCTATATATAGATTTAATTCATTGCAATATTTCTGGCTTGATGAATAAGATATGTATGAACAAGATACAAAAAAGATATATACAATCAACTCTTGTTATAATGGCCAATATGGGATCCAGCAAAATTGCTGTTATATCAAATTAATTTCTTATTCCTAACAAAAGAGGCAAACACCAGTTTGGGCAATATCCATGATTTTATTATGGAAATGATGATATATACATGTATGTACATGACATGGTAAAGTGTCCTGGCCGAGTAAGAAGTCTGAGGCGTCAGTATGCAGCAATGGAAAAGCAATAACTATATGTATAATGACTCGACCATGTGAAGCAGTATGAATAAAATCATGGTAGACCTAATCTTCTAAACTACAAAACAAGAATAAATATCACAATACTCACTACACACACAACACAAAAAAAAAAAAAAAAAAAAAAAAAAAAAAAAAATATGACCTGTGCCTGAGGCGATGATATCTATACTGACGCTAACTGTTTAATTTAAAGAGCATAGTATTACAACTCTGATTGGATGGTTTAAAACTTGTTATGGTCACTGGCCAAGCCAAGGATGACTGTGATTGGCTGGCGGGTAACTGGTCATCTAATAGATGGCGACACATCATAGCTAGAGGGATAACCCTATTGAACCAACTGACCGGGTCAAATAAGACAAGCCTTAGACAATAGCGTGTACCAGGCTAAGAAATAAACGGAAATCAAATTAATACCTATTAAATGATATTTAATACTACATTAATTTCTTATTCCTAACAAAATGCAAACACCAGTTTGGGCAATACCATGATTTTATTATGGAAATGATGATATATACATGTATGTACATGACATGAAAGTGTCCTGGCCGAGTAAGAAGTCTGAGGCATCATATGCAGCAATGGAAAAGCAATAATATATGTATAATGACTCGACCATGTGAAGCAGTATGAATAAAATCATGGTAGACCTCCAATGCCCAAACTGAGTATGGTAGGAAAAAAAAAAAAAAAAAAAAAAAAAAAAAAAAAAAACCACACACACACACTCCAATGAAGAATATAAAAGGATAAGCAACCGGGATAAACATATATACAAATAACAGAACTATTAAATGAGGCAGACTGTGTACCTAAATGAAGCATGCATTAATATCTAGATAGATTCACAGATGCAAACCAAAATATGAGCGAACATTCACAACTGAATTTCCGTATGCATATATATATGAAAATGTATCAAAACACAAGTGTTCAAGCAGATGGATGGTTCCTGTATGGCATGATAGATAGTCAGATACGAATAACAATTAAAACGTTCACTGTCAGATATACGTTAGGTGCAACCCATGGTAGCGTCTTCCCAGTTATTGAAAAATGCACAATTTCCTGTATGGAACTATCACTGAAGTAATGAATGGTTTGCCATAACACTGGCTCACAAATGAAATTGATCACTGGAATTTGATGAAGATAAATGCCTTTCTGCCATAGTGTCAGACCTAGGCATTCACTGTAAACAGTTGGAGTACCAGTCGAGACAGCCAACACCCTGTGTAGAGTGGATATGCCTGATTGAGAAGACAAACATATATGAACCAGTAAGTTCTGTAAAGGTAGTATTAATGGCAGGAATATGTTTATGATGGGAACCGACGCTGAATCTCTGAACCTAAACGTTGGGCCACTTGTGTGCGGTAAGAAAGAGAAGGGTCTAGATAAGACTGGTAAGCATTGGATTTTCAGTCCTCCTGAGACTTTATCAAATCTGGTGACAACCCGCATTCTAGGGCAAATGAGGCTCCCCCCCTGCGAAAACTATGACCTGAGTAAGAGGTGGGGTCTATACCTACTTGGGCTAAGCAGTACTTTAATAAAATTAAGAAGGCTGGGTAGGACATTAGTTGAAATCTATCATTGAATTTGTAGATAAAGGCAGGATAGTGATCTGATGGGAGGGGGTTGATGAGGAAGAGTAGGCGTAATATACAGGAAGGGCAGAGGGGTGAATTAGGGATGTGGGGAAGGGGGATAACTAACTTCCTCTGGCTAAACTGAATTGTTTTAGCCCAAGAAACTGTTATCTTTGCACCCTGTGAAGAGAACTGGACATTAGATCTAGATAAATGTTTGGTTGGATCAAAAGACTGCCAAGAGGGTGCAAGGAGATTAGACTTGCGGAAAAAGGAAAAGAATCCAACTAAGCAAACTGCCCAAAAGCAAATATGCTTGGGGTTGGAAAAGTCTAACACTTTTAAAAATTTGTGAAGAATCTCTGGAGTCATCGGCAGTTTCGGCTTAGAAGTAAGACCTAATAACCGTTTGGCACCTCTTAAGGTACTTGTCATATAATAAGAGTCAAGTGGGTTAGGGAAGCCCGCCTCTAAATGAAGGAGGCGAATCACTGACAAATAATTACGAAGCGATTGAAAAGGTAAATGATAAGAGAGAAATGCTATGAACCGAGCTAAGTACACTTGGGTAATGGGTACTAATGGAATGCGGAACCGATTGCAAAATGATAGGTAAGACTGAAGGTACGATGTGTAAGTCTTCTTAGTGGATTCTGCAAGAATCTTACTGCGAAGCAACTGGACTCTGGAATCCAATGCTGCTGTACTTGAAGGGTTTGTGCCTGGAGAATAAAGCATGATAAGTTTTACAAGAAATGCAGTTGTTGTGTGAAGTGACAAAACTTAGACTTCTCGTGTAACCGTGATAAGAAGTCAGCGTCTGTATTGAATTTGCCAGGCACATACTGTGCTACAAATCGAAAATTGTATATTGCAGAGAGCCAGAATAAACTTCTTAGGCACTTCATGAGAGTACTGTTCTTTGATGAACATTTGTTAATACTATTAACTGTGGCAGAATTATCTGAGAAAAAAATAATTTTGTGATTGGACCAGTAACGGGCCCAGCGGTGTGCAGCAATGATAACTGATAGTAACTCCTTCTCATTGATATGACTGAGAGCCATAGAAGGTAAATCCAGGTCCCAGTTACAGTAAAACCAATCTCCTTCCCACAGGCCCCCCGCACCTGCATTGCAGGCGTCAGTTTGAACTGAAGTAATAGGTCTCTTATGTAGGAGGAGTGACTTGCCATTAAAGGATTCCAAAAATCTGTGCCACCAAGCAATATCCTGGCGAATGTCATTTGTGAGACGCAACTTGTGACACTTATGCTGCAGTTTTGAAAAAGCGTTTATTATACGGCGCAGGAATACTCTTCCGCTGTAGACAACTGAGGCTGCCCAGTTAAGCTTCCCTGCTAGGGATTGCAGCTGATGTTTAGAAGCACGCTGGCGCTGCGTGAATTGATTAAGCTCAGCTTTGAGTTGGCAAAGCTTGTCTTGAGGAAGACGCAAGTGCATATTAACGCTGTCAATTTCAATGCCTAGAAATACAACCTGTTGAGCTGGGTCAATAACCTTGTTCCAATTGATATAAAAACCTAATTTCCGTAGGAGACGCAGTAGTATTGCTAAGGCTAGTTGACACTTAGCCTTAGATGCCTCACACAGGAAAAAATCATCTAAATATGCTACAACTGTGTAGCCCCTGCGGGCCATCATCCGACGAACTGCTTGGGAGAGACGATGAAAAATACCAGGGGCTTCTTTAGATCCAAAGGGTAATTTGGTATCATACAGGTATCTTACAACATTGTTAAAGGTCCACTTAAGACCAGTAACCTGTTGGCTAAATTTACTAATTGGGACTGATCTGTAAGCTGATTTAAGGTCGACCTTAGCCATGAAATAGTTCTGGTGTACAAGTTTAGTAGCATCATCAAGTGACTGATATCTGAATTTGAAAGGATTAGAAACATAATCGTTAACTGCCCGCCTGGTGGGACGGCTACAATCATGAATTAATCGGACCCCACCATCTGATTTGGGAATGACTCCAATGGGACTAATAATGAGAGGGGGTGAATGTGAAAAAACATAGTTACCTTCTGCAACTTCAAGTATAATTTGTTGTGTCGCTTGTTTGTAAAGATTTGCCGATTCAGAAGATGGGTGATTGTTAGTTTCAACCTGTATCGGCGTGGCAGTGGGATTGATGATATGAAACCCCCGTCTTATTCCTTGCAAAATAAAATCTCTATCCTCATCGTGTACTAATTCTTCCTCCCAGGCAGATAGGATAAGGCCTGTGGGGGGAATTAACCGTTTTTTGGGAATGAATGATCATAAGCTGGGTGCTTGTCCGCACACCCAGGAACAGAACACACATGAGAAAATTTGCACAGTCTGCCGATGCAACCCTTTCTTGAATTGAAACGTTTGCAAATCTCGGACCCCTGGGATGTGTGGGAGGCTCGGGGTGGCAGGTGGGCACTTGGTCTAGAATAACCTCTTGAATTATATGCATAGCTTCTAACCTAGAGTTCCCTATTAGCAGTGATTAATCATTTTGTAAATCTTTAACATTAGCTGATTTTATTGGTTTTTTCATTTTCTGTAACAATACAGATTGAGTGATAGGTAAGTTATATTCTGTTTCAGTGACCCACTGACTTTCAGATATTTTGGTAGACAATATTATCAATAGCAATATGTGTTTGGTTGAATGGTGTTTTATGCCACAGTCAGCCATCTTTCCTGTTATATGGTAGCGGCCAGGATTTAATGGTGGAATAGAGAACCCTTTACAATGTACTTGGGGAGGCACCATGCACCGACCTTCAACAAACAAACTGGCAAATTATATATCTCCATCTTAAACCTGACAATATGTGAAAGTTTCCACCTTAAACATGACAGTCTGTGAAAGTTTCCACCTTAAACATGACAGTCTGTGAAATTTTCCACCTTAAATGTAAAAATATGTGAAGGTTTCTTCCTAATACATATGACAATTTGATAGTTTCCACTTGACACTTTGTGAAAGCTTCCAACTTACACATGACAGTCTGAAATTTTCCACCTTAAACATGACATTATGTGAACCTAATCCACCTTACACAGGACAATCTGAAAAATTTGATTAAACATGACAATCTGTGAAAGATTTCATATTAAACATGATAATTTCAACCACACACATTACAGCCTGTGAAAGAGCCCCTTTAAGACTTGCTTCGACACCAGGTCAAGTTTTTGAAGTCTTGTTTGTGAGGAATTTGTACAAAACAGGCAAATCTTACTCAATCATAAAAGTAATGTATTTTGTATTTATCACTATCACTATTATTTTATTTCATGTTACATCATTGCAGTTCTGTAGAGAAGAAAAAAAGACACCCATCAGCATCTATGCAAGAAGTCGATGACCTCCTTAAAAAAAGAGAGAGGAAACATACTAGTATCAATGACAGGATAAAACAACTTCAGACAGCTCAACCAAAAACTGAAACTGAACATTTTACTGGAAAGAGAATTGTTCAAGATCCAAAAATTGTTAGGAGTGTATCCCAAGAAAATAAAAATAAAAAAGATAATGGCCAATGTAAATCGACTGTGGAGGATGAATATAATGGAAATGAAGGAAAGCTTGTGAACAGTAATAGAACATCTGCATCTGCTCCATCTGTGGAAACAGAGCAGGACTCTGAGTGTGTGTCGTCTGCTATCCCATGTGAAAACAATATGGATGACAGTAATACCAAAATAAAACAAGATATTGTTGGTACTGAGAGTGAAATGAAGTGTGAAACAGTAAATAAACAAGATAGGAAGATTATAAATGGACAAAACTTAAATACTCAGCATTCTACCAATGCATTATCAGACTTTGAAAGTGAGCAAACAGCCAAAAATGAAATTGATAAAAATAAACAAACAGCAGACATTTTGCCTGAGGAAGATGAAATAAAAAATTTGAAAAATGAAAAAAATGTTGATGATGAACCAGAGGAAGTGGTAGTTCTGAGAAGTAGATTTAAACCTGGACAGAGTTACACGGAAGATAAAACAGCACCAAAGAAAGAAACAGATACAGGTATATCTGATAATACATCTACTGAAGGAACATTATACAGTACTTCACAAAATGAAGTGTCCACATCAACTGAAGAGAACAAGCAAACTAATGACAAAGATTTGGAGATAAACAGTCAAGATGATAATGATGAAGATGAGCCTGTAGTGATGCGAAGAAGCAAATTGACAACTTCCAGATCTGTCACAAATGAAACGTCTTCAAATAGTCAGGCCACTGATGGTTTGAATCAAGCCGGCCTGTCAAAGAAGAAAGATGAGATGGATCATTGCAATAATACTGAAGATGAACAGGAACCTGTAGTCTTGCGGAGGAGTAATTTCAGAAAGATGGCATCAGGAAGCAAGAAATCTGAGGAAGAGGATGAGGATGTCATTGACGATCGCTATAAAACAATTACAAAGGAAAATTGCAGCATTTTTCTTGAGAAGAATCAGACTGATCTGGACAGTGACAAAGAAGAATTTGAAGTATCATTACAGTTCCGATCTGAAGAAATAGATGAGCAAGCAAAAAGAGATTCACAATCGACAGAATCTGTTTCTACTGTGGACTCTGATGACGGTCAACTAAATGATGGTCTGTTGACAGAGGAACAAGAGAACTTATTGTACAGTCTAACCTTTGACCCAATACCATCATTACCACATTCCTCTTCCAATGCAATAGACACAAGTGGATTTGATGAATTGATTGATCTATGCAGAAGTGATTTGATTACAAATTTTGATGAAAGACGAGCATCTAGCAATGAATCTGATGATGTTATTGAGCAGTTACGAAATCTTTTAAATCCAGTGTAGTGATGTTCAGTTTATCATTTTGCAATAGAAATAAAAAATCTGCTGTTTATGAATGGTTCCAGCTAGTGGAGATGACTTGTGGGAATATATCAACTACATCGTATATAGTTGATATTTCTTAAATACATCTGCTTGGTCTGAAATGTTGTATGAGTTAACTGACATTTAAGGAATTGAAATATTATGGATGTGATGTACTGCCTGCAGGGTTGGATGACATTGCACTAATTTATACTTCCTACCAAAATATAAATCCGAATATACAAAACTGTTGAAAGCACCAAACAAACTAATTCATGGATATGCCAAATATTAGGTAACCTGTGACATGCTAAATTTCGGATATGCCTAAATGACTTTATAAATGGTAAAAGTTTTTAGTATTTGGATTTGCACCATGATATTCAGGTAAATTGATCACATGCTATGAGATAGCAGTATTTTTCTGGATGTAAATGATAGCTTGGATGCCATACAGACATTTTTAAAAACTACAGATCACTGATAGCAACCTATCTAGTGTATTTAGACCATAAAAAGTGACAAGTGCATGTGCAACAAGTTGATGGTAGTAACAGCCCACAGGGTTGTACAAAAGTACAATTTGGTTCATCAAGCGTTGAATGTATCTTGGGCAGACCTACATTTGTTGGTTATTATTCATCTTTTTATATGTTTAAGATTCCTAGATATGTGCAATTACGGAAATATTACTGTAGAAGAACAATGTATATGTTTATAAATGTAGTGATGAAGATGATGATGATGATGATGATGACCAATATGTTTGTAGCAGCTGCAGATAATGATGTAGGGTGAAGCAACATTTTATCAATTTTATAGGACATTTTACATTATATACAATTATTGATTTTTGTTGAGGGTGACATTATATAAATATTACATTCATGATAGGGTGATATTGCATATTTTCACCCCAAGGAATCATTGTTGACTAAGGCAAAACAATATTACCCTATCATGAATGTAATATTTATTTTATTATACCGAGTATCATATGTGTTTGCTTTTAATATATTACCATAGATATTTTACATCTCAACTATTAACCAGCAAGCTAAAAAATACAAAACAAATAGCCTACAAATTTCGACGAAAAGCTCTCACTAGATTGGATGAACTGTATGCCCATAACATTGGCACATGTGACATATTTTTTAATGTCACCCTGGCTTCTTTATCTTTGTTAACTGAGTGGGTTACTTTGAAAATTTTCACATCTCTCTCAACCAAACAGATTACGAGATTTTGACATATAAGTATAATAAAGTAAATAATTGTTTTATTATATGACTATTTCAAAATTTCAAAATAAAAATCATGATTTAAGTTTAAGAACAATTTTCAAAATCGTTAGGCTTTTCTTTTTCATGAATGACTAAGTGGGACGGTTAAATGAGAGCAGGTTTTTTTCATTGGTTTATTCAATGTGATTCATCCAATCATATATGGTTAAACAAATTGGAAAAGATTGGAAGCAGGAGAGGGTGACATAAAATTCCAAGGGCCTCTCAGACTCTATGATTGCTGTTTGGTTTTATCAATACAAATTGCCTTAGTTACAGCTAGTCAGCTGATAGACAGTTCACGAGTCATGTAATAATTTGTTTTATGTGATATCTTTTTATACTATTTGCTGAAGAACATTTCTACGAAAACATTTTC
This sequence comes from Atrina japonica, assembly GCA_030159075.1. Classification (NCBI taxonomy): domain Eukaryota; kingdom Metazoa; phylum Mollusca; class Bivalvia; order Pterioida; family Pinnidae; genus Atrina; species Atrina japonica. The sequence continues at coordinate 1,157,276 of BROG01000091.1, read as the reverse complement.
TACACTTCTGGATGGCTCAACAAAATCACAGGCAGATTGTGCAGGAGTAGATTGTTTAAGACATACATGTATGTCTCAAGACATTTGTCAACAAGGATCAACTGTCTCAAGACAAATATGTCAGAACAAAGTCATAACATGAGACCTATCATAATGGACCATATATATATATATATAAAAACCAGTATATATTTTTAATATTGATCAAAAGCCATTTCTTGAAAGACTTATGTAACGATACAGGTCAAGACATGTTCTCTATGCGGTATATGGTTTCTAGAACTTGCTGTCGGTATGTAACATTTATGTTTTGAGTACTTTATCAAAATGTATTTTATTTTATTTTATTCATTATCAGATAAGAAATATTTTTAAATTTTCATTTTTCAAAACTTTATTTTCTATGAGGATTACAATGTAGATGGTGAATTACTTTAATGCTTTGAATAAATCTGAACTTCTGTGCAGTTATGACAATTATGACTGCCAAAATTAGTAGCCTACACTAAATCTCCTCTGTTTTTAGATACGTTAGATGTCTTTCAATGTTTTAAAACTGTACTCAGGTTCCAGTATACATTTTATATAAATGTATCTTATGCAATACTTGATCTCATTTAGTTCATCAATTCTTAAGGGATTTTTTTTATCCTGAACTGTTCATGTCCAATACTTGATAGATGTCAAATATTTGGATTGTTTTTATCCTCAACTGTTCATGTCCAATACTTGATAGATGTCAAATATTTGGATTGTTTTTATCCTCAACTGTTCATGTCCAATACTTGATAGGTGTCAAATATTTGGATTGTTTTTATCCTCAACTGTTCATGTCCAATACTTGATAGGTGTCAAATATTTGGATTGTTTTTATCCTCAACTGTTCATGTCCAATACTTGATAGGTGTCGAATATTTGGATTGTTTTTATCCTCAACTGTTCATGTCCAATACTTGATAGGTGTCAAATATTTGGATTGTTTTTATCCTCAACTGTTCATGTCCAATACTTGATAGGTGTCAAATATTTGGATTGTTTTTATCCTGAACTGTTCATGTCCAATACTTGATAGGTGTCAAATATTTAGATTGTTTTTATTCTCAACTGTTCATGTCCAATACTTGATAGGTGTCAAATATTTGGATTGTTTTTATCCTCAACTGTTCATGTCCAATACAAAACAGTAGTCCCAGTCTATTGTTTGTAGCAAACAGTAGTCCCAGTCTATTGTTTGTAACAAACAATAGTTCCAATCTATTGTTTATCAAACTCAGCTGTCTTTGTGAGTACCTCATTGTTACTCACTTTAGCTATACTGCCTTTGTGAGTACCCCATTATAACTCACTTTAGCTATACTGTTTTTGTGAGTACCTCATTGTTACTCACTTTAGCTATATTGTCTTTGTGAGTACCTCATTGTAACTCACTTTAGCTATACTGTCTTTGTGAGTACCTCATTGTTACTCACTTTAGCTATATTGTCTTTGTGAGTACTTCATTGTATCTCACTATACTGTCTTTGTATCATCATAACTCACTTTTGCTATACTGTCTTTGTGAGTACCGGTACCTCATTGTTACTCACTTTAGCTATAGTCTTTGTGAGTACCCATCATAACTCACTTTAGCTATACTGTCTTTGTGAGTACCTCATTGTTACTCACTTTAGCTATATTGTCTTTGTGAGTACCTCATTGTAACTCACTTTAGCTATATTGTCTTTGTGAGTACCTCATTGTTACTCACTTTAGCTATATTGTCTTTGTGAGTACCTCATTGTAACTCACTTTAGCTATACTGTCTTTGTGAGTACCTCATTGTTATTCACTTTAGCTATATTGTCTTTGTGAGTACTTCATTGTATCTCACTATACTGTCTTTGTATCATCATAACTCACTTTAGCTATACTGTCTTTGTGAGTACCTCATTGTTACTCACTTTAGCTATACTTTCTTTGTGAGTACCTCATCATAACTCACTTTAGTTATACTGTATTTGTGAGTACATCATTGTAACTCACTTTAGTTATACAGTCTAATGTCATCTGGAGAGATAGAGAATAAGAGTTGGACACATACTAAATCTATAATGACCGTATTCTTTGTGAACCATTCCTCTACATGTATAATGTTGTCTGGAGAGGTAGATAGCAATAGTTGGAATTGTATCAAATCTGTAATGACCATTTTCTTTGTGAACCATTCTTCTACATGTATAATGTTGTCTGGAGAGGTAGAGTGCAAGAGTTGGAAATGTATCAAATCTGTAATGACCGTTTTCTTTGTGAACAATTCCTCTTCATGTATAATGTTGTCTGGAGAGGTAGAGTGCAAGAGTTGGACATGTATCAAATCTATAATGACCGTTTCTTTGTGAACCATTTCTCTACATGTATAATGTTGTATGCAGAGGTAGAGTGCAAGAGCTACAAAATCTATAATGACCGTTTTCTTTGTGAACCATTCTCCTTTATTGTTTTTCTGGAGAGGTATAGTCTATATGTATTTTATTTAGTTGAGTCAATTTACAAACAGAAAGAGAAATAAATACATGAATGTAAATATTGTTTCGATATTGTTAAATCCAATTCATTTAAATGTTTGTACATTTTGTACATTTTATTAAGTAACACAATACTGTTTAATTCATACACATGTGTATTATCATTTTCTAGTGTCTGTAATCTGTATATATTCATGGTTTTATATTTGACTGGAAACATTTAACAGGACATTTCTAAATCATGTGTTTAAAGCATCCTACCGGTATCATTGGTAGGACCCTGTGTACATTGTACAGTACAAGTAAGGGACCAACTCATCAGCCATTGGAATTTGATCTCTGAATACAGGTGGTCAATTTCAAAAGAGGTTTTACCTAAAGATTACTTAAACAGGCAGTTTTACGACAGTGGTACTTCAAGGCAGATCGATGTTGCGAAAATTATTTTAACAGGTTTTACTGTATGCATGTGTACAACTGAAATTTTGTGCTTATTAATGTTTATTGAAACAAAATAAAAAAAGATTAAAGCAGTTTCTGTCATTATACCAATCATGTGGATTTAAACGTGTATTTGAAACTGATTTTGTTAGAATGATGTAATAGCAGAAATAGATCACAATAATCATATTACTGTGGTCCATGTTACTTTGGCTATCTTCATTCATCAGATCTATATACATCACTTTCATATCAACTTTATGTCCCAAAAGAATAACTATTTGTAAACTATCAGATGTAACATCACCAGCTAATTTCTCTCAGTTTACTAGTTATGGACAAGTCGACTACCGATTATTACAAACCCTAATATTACAGGAAAACAGTTGATTTTCAGTCATAGCAGCTAAGTCTTTAGACTATTTGCCTGTACAGGATGGAGACCTTGTGATCATGTTTGTGTCAATACCCGGGATTGCAATAAAAGATGGAGGTCCTTGCCAAAGCAAAAGTAATGCTGTATGCATGTACCTGGATATATTGGCCCTGTTATTTTGCCCTTTTTAACCCAACAAACATAATCCTCCCGTCTTAAAATCACCCTCAATCACAAAAGTCTGCCATGTATGTCCATGGTTCAGTTATTTAGTTTGAAAATTTTGCTTTCATTTAGAATTTCCCCTCTCATCAAAGGGCGAAAATTGAGCGAGTGTGAAAATTTCCAGCTATAGTGTATTAATGAATCTATGAGATGAGAGACTTTAAAAGAGAGTATCAATGTCTTAGGAATCATTTCATTTTAAAGAACTCTCACTGCAACAGCACAGGTCAAACATTGTGGTACTTCACCTTTAACTTGTGCCATCTTTACAAAGTGAAAAAATTCAAGGTAGGATTTGAACAATTATCAAAACAGACACACACATTAACCAAAACATGGTAATGTCCTATCTGTAACCTTAAAATGAAAGGCTTTTTCTGCAACTTCAGTTTCAGATTCTCAGCTGAAGATGTCTTTATTTCTATGATTTCCATTAATTGTAATGTAAACATCTGCCCAAAAACATACTGGAAATTGGAATAATCTTTACAGTATGGTTAATGGCAAAAATAGAGATGAAGGACAAATAGATATCTGGAGGGGGAAGTCTTGACCAATTGGAGTTTCACTCTTCAATTATGAAGCTATCATCTAAATTATGGTTACCAGTAAGAACATAATTCTGTGAGATTACAAGATCAAGATCTCTCTTTTTTTCTCTCTCTCTCTGACAGACAGACACACAAACACATGAATAACACTGATAACACTGAATAATTTTATTTTGGAGGAACAGAGTTTGCAAATAGAAAAATACATGTACACCATGAAAATGTTTGTGATGATCATATCTAGTACTGTTATGATATTATCATGCAACTCGAGATTCTCTATGTGGAATAAAAAAAAAAAAAAAAATCATTTTTGTGCACTTCGAAGATTGAATTCAATATTAACTGGAGTAACTGATACAATGATTAATAATCAGTGTAATGTATATTGTACAGAAACTAGCCGTGTATACTGGATCTAAAATGTAAACAACATAATGCAACTAAAGATGACTTTGGCACTTAAAATCAATACAGGTGAAGATTTTTAAAGGGGGATAATTCATACACTAGCCTATAGAGAATATTTCAAAACGGAGATACATGTTTCAGTCATTGATGGTTCATTGTTAGTACACTGAATTTAAGAGATGTTAAAAACAAAACAAACAAAAAATCTGCTACATAACTGTAAACATTAATCATCATTTATCATATAAGTAGTCAAGGCAATACTGAATAGCTCTTACACTGTAATCAGAGGTATAAATTGAAAACAAAGATGTAAAGATTTTCCCAGATGACAAGTATATAATTAACAGACAATGCACACACAGACACACAACATATATACATGTTTAAATATCAAAGAACTTCTCCCATTTTGCTCTTACAAGTCTAATGTTATACCAATGTCACTAAAATCATTAAATCAATATCGACTCTGATTATTTAAAACCAAATAAATTGTAAATAGCTTTTTTTCCTGATTATTTGTGGTAATAAATGATTATCAATTTTGGATAATATATGTAAATACTTAATCTCCTTAAAAATACCAAACAATAGTCCAAATGACACCAGTAGGCTACTCTATAAATATGGCAGGTCAATAAAGATTTTTAATAAAAAATTACTAGGTTGCATCTGCATATAGACCCTATTTTGAAACGGACACTTTTAATTTTAGTAAATAAGGTTCTAGAGTAATTGATCATATAAAAATTATGAACAGCATGCATATCACAGAATCATAGTTTTCAGGGGTTACACATTTCTTAAATACATACAAAAGATATAACAGATCAATGTAGAAAGTTGACAACTTCATGCATTTGCTGTGCAATTATAGAGATTAATTGTTCTATTTATACATGTATCTCTAATTATCCTGTTGGATTAAATTTTACAAAATTTTAAAGGAAACATTCAACACAAATGCTGTGGTATAAGGAGACAATCTAATTTCAAAGATCTGCCATCTTGAATGATCGTTTGCCCCCCCCCCCCCAACTTTACTCATGCTTTATCAAATCACAAACCTGATTATAATAAAATGTTTATCATAAACAGCATCCCACATAGAAATATTTGTAAATATCAATAACAATAATACTAACTCATAAATCATTGTCCTTTGAAAAAGATAAAAATATCTGCATAGTTTGAAAAATCTTAAATCTCCAGTACTTTGTACTTGTAATGAGAAGATAAAGCTAGATACATTTGAGTCAACAACCCAGGATCATACATGTTCAATGGTTATAGAGGTACATGAAACACACTAAACTCTGATGTGATAGGACATTTTGTTATGACAACATTCAACACAGATCTAGTCATATATATGACATCATTTGAGAAGAGTTCTGGTCAAGAATAATATCCTGTAACACTTTTAGCTGAAAATGATATCATCAACAGAGATCTACTCAAGTGCATGTATGGTGTTATTACAAGAAACCTATATCTCAAGTATGATATTATTCAATTTAACTCTAGTTAAGTACATGACATTAATCAATGAACACTTAGCCATGACACTATATGGAGACAGTCACATGAGAGTCTTCAATAGACACTTGAAGCATGACATTCTATGAACATCATGACATGACATTAGTCTAAGGACACTGACATGACATAAGTCTATGAACATGACATAAGTCTACAACATGAATTTTGCATATGGACACAGTGACATGACATTACTTTATGACATGACATAAGTCTATGACATGGCATTAGTCTATGGACACTGTGGTATGACATTCTATGATATGGCATTAGTCTATGGACACTGTGACATGACATTATTCTATGGACATTGTGACATTATTTCACTTGATTCATTGTATGACATTACAGTTTACAATGGTTTATTTGTACATATATACAGATGATAAAGTCTCACACATTTCTTTTCAGTTCCTTTGATCATCGCTTACTGCTGTTTCAGGTCCTGATATGTCTGTACTGACTTTAAAATCTAAGAATCAGGTCCACACAGTAAATATTATCACAGATATTATAATCACAATCCACACCACATCTAGCTGTCAGCTGTAAATGCTTGTAAACCAGTGATTGCCCTGCCCAGAATCAAAGCATGAATATCGTGTGTACCTGTTAAATAACCAAAATAGAGACAAATTATGACAGGGATAATTTTTCTGCCAAATATTATAATAAAACAAGAGGCTCTAGAACAGCAATTAACTCATTGCCCAAATTTGAGAATGGTTCATAGCATAATATTTACATTTCCTGCAGCAGTCTCTCATAGACTCGGTGTTAATCTAGACGGCGTTCATATAGGCTAGAAATGAAGTTCCTCATATGATGTCACACCATCTTGTGCTTCATTAATAACATGACGTCACACCAATCACATTTCATTCAAAAAAAACTCTATACTTTACTGCCTCGCTGTTCCATCATAATAAGACTGGTCACGTATAAGGCGATATATATATTCGATTCCATTATTTTTTTTTTTCCATTTGAAAACTATTATAAGTAAATATAACAAACCAACGCTTGTCAGAGTGCATTTATTGTCAATATGGATGCCATTTGGCTGACAAATAAATATTCATAGCACCCAGTAGGCCGCAATTCTATTTATCTGTCACCCAAATGGAATCCATATTGACAATAAATGCACTCTGACAAGCATTCATTCGTTAAATGTACGAGTTTCATAACACTGGAATATTTGGATGGACAGAAAGACAATTAAAGGTAACCTCATCACCTATCAGTGGGGAAATCAAAACAATATCCTTTCTGATCTTCTGTCTGGGGTGGGGGGGGAGCAGAAAATATAATATGGTTATATTCTTAGTAAATTACAATTTACCTTCATATGTATTGACAGCCTCTAGATTCATCACATGTCGTATGATATGATATTCATCTGATATCCCGTTTCCTCCCAGCATGTCCCTTGCTACTCGAGCAATGTCCAATGCCTTCCCACATGAGTTACGCTTGATCATGGAAATCATTTCAGGGGTGACCCTAGAGCATTATAAAATTGAAATGTTCAGTAAATCTACCAAACTCTACATACGGAGTATAAAGTGCATGACAGAATATTAAAAAAAGTCTCAGAAACTAACTGAATCAGAATTATCATTTAAAATGATAATTGTGAAATAAAATTCCCCTTTCAGTTCAGCTGTTTTAATTCAAGATATTGGTTTTTATGTATCTTAATAAAATACAGTGAAATTTGTCTTTTCAGATCACCTTTATAGATGACCATCTGTCTATGACCAACCAAAATGAACACTTTAGAACTTTTTTATATGATTTCATTTACTATAATTCATTACAATAACATCATTTTCAATAACAGCAATACATTGTACTTACTTTCCTTCATCTTTTAATCTTCCTACTTGGACACAAGCTTGTAAACCTATGGAAATCTCTGTCAACATGTCAGCCATTTTCTTTTGCATTAACTGAGTTTTTGCAAGAGGTCGTCCAAATTGATGCCTGAAAGTGTAATTATCTAAAATATAAAACTGCTATAAACAAGTATGCCTTCTTGTCAGAAAATATTGTCAATGTTTCAACTCTTTGTACAGTGAAGTCATCATCTATGTAAATGCCACAAATTTTGACTTGTCCCTTACGTAAGTTAATGTGCAATGTCTATGATACAAATACTGTAATACCTGTGACGTAGAAATGGTTTCAAATATTTTCATGTCTCTAGCGCAACTGTTTATAAGATGAACATTCTAACATCTGAGCTACTGCAATTAGTCTCCATTTACATATAAAGCACATACATCTACAGACACACGCACATATACAGGTACATACACACATATATAGACATGCAAACACACATAGAAACACATATACAGGTATACATACACACACACACACACACACACACACACATTTACAGACACAAACACACATTTACAGACACAAACAAATACACACACATACAGAAAGACAAACACACATTTACAGATACACACACACAAATTCTGTGTACATGTTTACTTGCCTGTCTAGTGTATACTGTCTTGCAGTTTCCAGACAAAATTCAGCAGCCCCTAGTGTTCCCCATGCTATGCCATATCTCGCATTATTTAAGCAGCCAAAAGGACCCTAAATTTAAACACATTACACATCAATAGTAACTTGAATACATTGAACTACAATGTTTTTCTAATTGTATTCAATCCTATATATGGAAAATTTCATCTGATTCTTAATGGCAGCAGTTCTTATACAATACTAGCACTGAGGAGGCAGAATACAAACAGTTTATCAAGAATTTCATAATATTAACTTACGGCTAGTCCCATTACGTTTGGTAACATATTTTCCTCCGGAACCTCCACGTCGTCCATAGAAATCTGGCCGGTAATACTTGCACGTAAAGAAAATTTGCCCTCAATCTTGGGTGCTGTCAGACCTTTCATTCCTTTCTCCAGGATAAAGCCTCTAATTTTATTGTTGTCTCTGTCACATTTACCCCACACAATGAAAACATCTGCGATTGGTGAATTGGTTATCCTTTGAATTAAAAAGTTATACAGTAACAAACACATTTATTTAGTTTTGCTATTATTATATGAATTCCAAAATGTGACTGTTTTTACAGCATATGTTCACAAAAATACTTTGTTTGTATTAGCTCTGGTCATAAAGTTTACCCAAAATATAGAGATGTCAACAGCCACAAGTGAAATGAATTACAATTTGACACATGCAATGGATTTGTGCTACTGCAGTGAGTGGATATGTACAATGGTTAGAATGACAAAACAGACTTACGGTATCACATTGTGTAGTGTTGTATTATTGCAGTGAGGGATTTGTACTATTGCAGCGAGGGATTTGTATTATTGCTATGAGGGATTTGTATTATTGCAGTGATGGATTTTTACTATTGCAGTGAGGGATTTTGCTATTGCAGTGAGGGATTTGTATTATTATATTTAGGGATTTAAATTACTACATTTAGGGATTTGTATTATTGCAGTGAGGGATTTGTATTACTGCATTAATGGATTTGTATTATTGCAGTGAGGGATTTGTATTACTACATTTAGGGATTTGTACTATTGCAGTGAGGGATTTGTATTATTGCTATGAGGGATTTGTACTATTGCATCGAGGGATTTGTACTATTGCAGTGAGGGATTTGTATTATCACATTTAGGGATTTGTATTACTACATTTAGGGATTTGTATTATTGCAGTGAGGGATTTGTATTATTGTATTAAGGGATTTGTATTATCACATTAAGGGATTTGTATTACTACATTTAGGGATTTGTATTATTGTAGTGTGGGATTTGTATTATTGTATTAAGGGATTTGTATTATCACATTTATCACATTAAGGGATTGTGTATTGCAGTGACCACATTGTTAAGGATTTGATTTATATTATTTGTAGTGCTACATTTTTTGTATTATTGTAGTGTGGGATTTGTATTATTGTATTAAGGGATTTGTATTATCACATTAAGGGATTTGTATTACCACATTTAGGGATTTGTATTATTGCAGTGAGGGATTTGTACTATTGCATCGAGGGATTTATACTATTGCAGTGAGGGATTTGTATTATTACATTTAGGGATTTGTATTACTACATTTAGGGATTTGTATTATTGCAGTGAGGGACTTGTATTATTGTATTATTTGTATTATCAAGGGATTTGTATTACTATCACATTAAGTGTGGATTTTGTATTACTAACATTTGTTTAGGGATTTGTATTACTACATTTAGGGATTTGTATTATTGTAGTGTGGGATTTGTATTATTGTATTAAGGGATTTATATTATCACATTAAGGGATTTGTATTACCACATTTAGGGATTTGTATTATTGTAGTGAGGGATTTGTACGAGGGATTTTACTATCGTGAGGGATTTATATTACTACATTTAGGGGATTTGTATTATTGCAGTGAGGGATTTATATTATTACATTAAGGGATTTGTATTACTACATTTAGGGATTTGTATTATTGCATTGAGGAATTTTTGCTATTTCACTGAGTTGACATGTGATACTGATTTTTTTTCCCCAGCATGTCATAACTTCGCTGGGCACATAACTTCAAAGTCTAGACTTAAATACTTAAAATCATTTATATTGCATAGTGTCTTTTTTGTGTACTTAACTTTTCAGATATATTACTAGGATTTGTTATTTTATTGCTATGAAAGAATTTAATTCCATGAGTTGAAATTGATAATTTTGAACATGTACACATGTATATGGACAGGAACATACATGTCTCCTGTTTAATTAACATGATTTTCATATTAAGAGTATTTCTACTGCTACTTTCAGAAGTTAACTTTTCACAAAGAGTCCAATATCTCTGGCAAATATAGTTGACTGTTGGCCATTATCAAACTTATTCTATATTTCACTTATATAAAGCATCTTGTGTGCCTGTGCAATCTGGGAAAACAAAAGAAGTTAAACAAAATGAGAACAAAAAACAAAAAATGCCCATTCATGAAGATTTTTAAGTCCCATAATTTGTTGGAACAATGGCCACAGTCAAAATCATTCTAGATCTTACTTATATATAAAGCATTTTACTGGATTTGTTGAAAATTTCAGGATTGAAACTGACTAGATTCAAACACACACATATATACAAAAAGACAGATCAAAGACAATATACTACCTTTCATCTTCAATCTGGAGAAATAAAACATGAAAAAATAATGTTCATAAGTAAACTAAGAATATAAATACCAAGATTTTGTTCCATTAAGAGTGAAGGTTTTACTTGAAGGATTGTACTTGGCTCTAGTTTCCATGGAAGACGGGTCACTACCGTGATTTGGTTCCGTCAAACCAAAGCAACCAATAAGTTCTCCTTTTGCTGGGAAAAAAAAAACACACACATATTATATTTGAAATGTACAACTGAAATTAATATCACATATAATGATCAGTTTCAATTTATCACAATGAAATCATTGGATATCACAATAGATGCACAAGCAAATCAAAATCCATGTGTAAGATGCAATTTAATCTGAAGCATCTGAAATGTATCTAATCCCAAAAGTGGTATTGTTTAGCTGACCCTAACTCAAATGTTTCCTTAATTTCTATTAAGTTCTTCCAACAACTGTTAACCACAAGTGAGAAATTTTTAATCAGGCTCAGAAGTATAAATTTTGTTTTCTTTGTGTGTAGTTTATACGTAGACCTAGATCAACATGTCTTACCTGTCTGTGCACCACAACTACACATTGTAGATCTTGATCAACATGTCTTACCTGTCTGTGCACCACAACTACACATTGTAGATCTAGATCAACATGTCTTACCTGTCTGTGAACCACAACTACACATTGTAGATCTAGATCAACATGTCTTACCTGTCTGTGCACCACAACTACACATTGTAGATCTAGATCAACATGTCTTACCTGTCTGTGAACCACAACTACACATTGTAGATCTAGATCAACATGTCTCACCTGTCTGTGCACCACAACTACACATTGTAGATCTAGATCAACATGTCTTACCTGTCTGTGCACCACAACTACACATTGTAGATCTAGATCACACCTGTCTGTCTTACCTGTCTAGTGCACCTGTGCAACTACACATTGTAGATCTAGATCAACATGTCTTACCTGCCTGTGAACCACAACTACACATTGTAGATCTAGATCAACATGTCTTACCTGTCTGTGCACCACAACTACACATTGTAGATCTAGAAAAACATGTCTTACCTGTCAGTGCACCACAACTACACATTGTAGATCTAGATCAACATGTCTTACCTGTCTGTGCACCACAACTACACATGGTAGATCTAGATCAACATGTCTCACCTGTCTGTGCACCACAACTACACATTGTAGATCTAGATCAACATGTCTTACCTGTCTGTGCACCACAACTACACATTGTAGATCTAGATCAACATGTCTTACCTGTCTGTGCACCACAACTACACGTTGTAGATCTAGATCAACATGTCTTACCTGTCTGTGAACCACAACTACACATTGTAGATCTAGATCAACATGTCCTCCCTGTCTGTGCACCACAACTACACATTGTAGATATAGATCAACATGTCTTACCTGTCTGTGCACCACAACTACACATTGTAGATCTAGATACACATGGTAGACATGTCTCACCTGTCTGTGCACCACAACTACACATTGTAGATCTAGATCAACATGTCTTACCTGTCTGTGCACCACAACTACACATTGTAGATCTAGATCAACATGTCTTACCTGTCTGTGCACCACAACTACACGTTGTAGATCTAGATCAACATGTCTTATCTACACATTGTGGATCTAGATCAACATGTCCTCCCTGTCTGTGCACCACAACTACACATTGTAGATCTAGATCAACATGTCTTACCTGTCTGTGCACCACAACTACACATTGTAGATCTAGATCAACATGTCTTACCTGTCTGTGCACCACAACTACAAATTGTAGATCTAGATTTTATTGGCTATCTCCAATTACACAGATGTTATGATAGAAATTGTGGGCATGCAGACATTCAAATATGTATCTAAAATGAACTGTTATTTAGAAGCTTAATTAGCGATAGAACATTGACAGATACACAGACAACTATCAATAAAAAAAATATTGGTGTCAAAAGTTTATACAGAAAATACAGGAATTTTATTTGAATTCAATTGACTGTGTCCAGACCACAATTTGGCAACAGCATTGGAAAATACCCACTTGACAGAAAATTTGTGATAAAAATGGAAAATACCTAAATGATCACATTGACTACACATGTAACTGGTTTGGGGTCATAAAAACAATTGTAGCCCATGTGTAAATATATGAAGTGGTCATAAACTTGATGTGGGTAATTAGTACCATAAATGTACATTTGTAGCTCACAAAGCATATGAACATAAACACATGTGTAGCTTCACATGTAAATAAAATGGGTCATAAACTGTGTAGCTTCACATTTGTAGCTGACCATGGGTCATAAATACATGTAGCTTGAAGTGACGTTGGTCATAAACTTGTACATGTGTAGCTTCACATGTAAATAGTATGAAGTGGGTCATAAACTTGTACATTCACGTGTATATGCGTTCATAAACTTGTACATGTGTAGCTTCACATGTAAATAGTATGAAGTGGGTCATAAACTTGTACATTTGTAGCTTCACGTGTAAATAGTATGAAGTGGGTCATAAACTTGTACATGTGTAGCTTCACATGTAAATAGTATGACGTGGGTCATAAACTTGTACATTTGTAGCTTCACATGTAAATAGTATGAAGTGGGTCATAAACTTGTACATTTGTAGCTTCACGTGTAAATAGTATGAAGTGGGTCATAAACTTGTAATTTTGCTTACATGTTGTAGTGGGTCATAAACTTGTAAATAGTATAGTATGAAGTGGGTCATAAACTTGTACATGTGTAGCTTCACGTGTTTGTATGCTTCATAAACTTGTACATGTGCTTCAAATAGTATGAAGTGGGTCATAAAACATTTGTACACGTGTAAATTTGGGTCATAAAGCTTCACATGTAAATAGTCATAAACTTGGTAGTCATAGTAAACATAAACTTGTATTTGCTCACACATAAACTTGTACATTTGTAGCTTCACGTGTAAATAGTATGAAGTGGGTCATAAACTTGTAGCTTCACATGTAAATAGTATAAAGTGGGTCATAAACTTGTAGCTACACATGTAAGTAGTAAGAAGTGGGGTCATGAACTTGTAGCTACACATGTAAGTAGTAAGAAGTGGGATCATGAACTTGTAGCTACACATGTAAGTAGTAAGAAGTGGGGTCATGAAGTTGTAGCTTCACATGTAAGTAGTAAGAAGTGGGGTCATGAAGTTGTAGCTTCATGTAAGTAGTTGTGAGTCATGAACTTGTACAATAGTAAGAAGTGAGTCATGAACTTGTAGCTACACATGTAAGTAGTAAGAAGTGGGGTCATGAACTTGTAGCTTCACATGTAAGTAGTAAGAAGTGAGTCATGAACTTGTAGCTTCACATGTAAGTAGTAAGAAGTGGGGTCATGAACTTGTAACTACACATGTAAGTAGTAAGAAGTGGGGTCATGAACTTGTAACTACACATGTAAGTAGCAAGAAGTGGGGTCATGAACTTGTATCTACATATGTAACTACATGTACAGTGCAACTTCCCCAAACTGTTTCAAATTGAGATCGTAAATTTTGTACGGTTTTCAGAGGGTTTTGGAAGTTGACCATAAGTCAATAATGGACATGAATTTAACTACCCATGGCTTGTAGATTATTGTTTTTATACAACAGAACCTATAAACAGCCTGATTAATTTTTGTTGTTTTAATTCATCATTTAGTAGAAAAAAAATTCTGTTATTATGCATGTACATCGATAGTGTATACATTCGGGAAAAAGAAGTGTGTCGTGTAATTATAGAAAAATTCTTTTGTACTTATGTTTAATTCAGATAGAAACCTTTTTTCCAAATGTTCAGTTAATTACATTAAATGTCAATCGTAGTACAGCATTTTAGACATATACGCAATGAGCTGAGGCAAATTACTTGTGTACATGGATATATATAGTAGTGAAACCATCACATTCACAGTTGAGCAGCTCAGTGAAGTCATCACAGGTAAGCTTGGTATTCAGAGGTTATTTTAAGTACCTTGACACGTTTTCACTGTGAAAATTTGTCTGTTGTTCAGAAGGGATCGGTTTTTTAGAAGGATCGGTTTTCAAAAGTTGCACTGTAGTAAGAAGTGGGGTGTCACAAATGTGTAGCTACATATGTAACTAGTAAGAGGTAAGGTCATGAATTTGTGGAACTACATTTATAATGGGTAAGAAGTGGGGTCACAAGTTTAAACTAACCTAGTTTAGGTAGATATTTCTGTTTCTGTTCCTCTGTTCCATATGCATTAATGGGATGCATAACTAGAGAAGACTGCACACTCATTGCTGATCTGTAGCCACTGTCAACTCTGTCAAATGTCAAGAACAGCTGATTAGTTCATGTCCTAAACTACTATAAACATGTACATACATCAACATGTAACTTCAAGATTACACACCAGGCTCTTGAACATGAAAGTTGAGGTCATAACTCGTGTATTTATTGTAATAGCATTTTCTAAAATTAAAATATGATAATTGATAATTAAGACATGGTCACTTTCATTTGTAGGTAAATCTGGATTTATATCTTTTTTGGCTCTGTCCATCTTTTAGATCACATGGGAGCTTAGATTCTGTTGTATGGAATCCTTTAATTCTTGATGCTTTTTAACAGTCAGACACCTCTGCCAAAATTTACATATAATATGGATGATCCATTTCTGTTTTTTGATTTGCTGAATATACAAAAACTATTTTTGTCTTGTTCTGTTCAAAAGATAAAAAGATAAAATGACAGACTGGTCAAAATGACACAATTCCCTCAATATTTAATATCACGAAAGAATTGAACACTTGTACACTTGGAGTGGCCCTTATCGTCTGCTATCAAGAATGAAATAATGTACTGATCACCATTTTCTTGTATTCATTTTCAATTTACCCAAACTAGAAATAAGTAAACTACAGTATGTTAACTGTAGTTTACTAATTTCTAGTAAACTACAGTTAACATACTGTAGTTTACTAATTTCTAATTTGGTAAACTACAGTATGTTTAATTCAGTGAACCCCCTTCCCCAGGAGAGGTCTATATCCTGAAGGTTGGTGGGTTTATAGGCGGTTACAGACTTTGCAATCTGTTTTATTTTGGAATGTTCCTCCATCTCCCCGTCCATCCACCCATTCATACATAAACTGGCCCTATATATACATGTAACTGAATTATAAAAAAAATTGTGCTTTTGGTTGCCTAATCACCCAATATTTGAGAAGCCATTTGGCAAACTCTAGACTTGTTCAACAAATTCTTAAAAATATGGAAAAATGGGTTTGGTTTGGTTTTGACTCTTCAAATAATGAAGAAGGATTCAACGTTATTCAGGAGATCCTTTTACAGACTCAGAAACAGCACACAGTATTTTCATAATACATTTGTTACATTCTCCAGAATACATGTAGATATAGCCTATATACAAGTACATGTACAATGAACTGAGGTAAATTTGTTAAAACTTATTGAGAGTAAAATTAAAACAATTCCCAGAAAGCACAGAATTTCCAGATACCCTAAACATTTGTCTCTTGTATGGCTCATTTCAAATCTTACTGTGAGGCTATTCTGTGGTTTCCAGACTCTAAACAAGCACCTTATTTATTCTATTTAATGATCAAACTGATAAACTGATTAACATGATTAGTCAATCATATATGTATATACATGTAGATTAGTTTTGTCAAAACTGAGAGTGAAAAAGATTTACATGTATTTATTTGTTTTTGGAATCTGAATGGTGTATAATTCAACACACTCAGAAATTATACAGTTGTACGGTGGTGACCACTTTTTTTTTTTGTGGAGGAGAGAACCTGGTTACTGTGTAAAGAATCAAGAAATGTGAACGTGCAACAACACAGTATGTACAGTGAAACTTGTATATAGAGACTGTCTTATAGACACAACAAAACTGGTCTTTATAGGGAGGTGGTCTTTATATAGGGGCTGATTTGTACACAAATGGTACTATTGGGACAACAAAAACTAGTCTTCATTTCCAGTTGGTTGCTAAAGCAGATTTTACTGTAATTGCAGCCTATAATTGTGTCTAAATAACAAGAATAATGATGTAATATGATACACCATCCTGAAAGTGGCAAATTTGATGTCATTAGTGAAAAGGCCATAGTGAATGCAACTTCATACATGTATTGTTGTGTGCACTATTTTGGATACCATAAGCATGAAAATTTGTTTTAAAAAATAAATAACAAACTATATAACAATATGCTGAACATACATTCTGATTCTGTATTCCACCAACCATTTATGCATAAATCAGTTAAAATCCATCGAGAATATCTTTGAAATCTCGTCTTTGAACTTGACAGCCATTTTGTATATACTATGCAGTTATGCCACCAGTTTTGGTGACCAGATGTTTTACAGTACTGATCACAATATACAGTCCACACGTGATATATATCGCCCCCATTATAACGCCAAAACTGCAAGAAGCCACTACTTCTTGAAGACTAGATTTCCTACCATATAATTTCCCTGTTGTAATGCCAAAACCTGCATACCGCCATCCATCGCCAATTCTCTGTTACAAATGGTCATTTATACATGTTAAATCCCTTAACCGTATCGCCAGACTAGTTGAAAAAACAGATGTGAGTAAAACCTGATGGTAACTTGTTTACTTCATATTACGACTGCAAAGGAAGATAGCTCGAACTTCGAGTATCATAAACTGGTATCCGGTTGTATGAAAATAAGTCAAAATATGTTTACACTAGCAGCACACAGAAGATGGTGATGTAGTATGCACTTTCGGTACGTAAATAGTGTGAGGGAAAAGCTAAGTCACCAATTCATAGCAGTCTCTGAAACAAGGTCTCATATAATACATATAATCCAAAATTATCTTGGTTTTGTGAGGGTTAAAAATAACTTTTACTTGGTGGACAAGTAAGTTGAACTAATATCATAATGATACGATACATATATAGAAGACAGGACCTTACCTTTCCACCTCTCTTGCTATCAATCCATATGCAACAGATGAAACACCTGCACAGCCATAGCCCTGAATGGTTGGTCCTAACACCCCTATTGAACCCATTTCTGGTATAATTTCACGATCAAACTCTACAATAGATTTATACTTCATATATAGAGCAAAATATTGAACATAAAAAAAAAAACAATACTACATTTTCAAATTCTTGTTCAATAGTGTTGAAATGATCTTTTTTTTCTTTTTATATTCAAACTGCACATGTTTTCAAATTTGGTATAACTAAAAGAATCCATTGAGAAAAGTTTAAGTAATGGACAACAATAAACTACTAATCATGATGAAGAATAACGTACATTGATGTAGCCAGTAGGCCTACATCATTTAATTAACCCTTTTAACGCTACAGACCATAATAGACTGGTCTTAACCCAAAGAAAATATCATGCCATTTATTTACTTAGAGGTGAAAGGGTTAAGCCAGTCATTATTATAATTATTAATTTTATGCTACTGTGTTACAATTTGACTTAAAGTGAAATCAAATCTTTTTTAATTATATAATTACACATCCTACATGTATAAAGATTTCACATTTTTTATATTATTAATTTATTTAAATATACAAGTTCACCAAAAGGGGATATACTGAAAAGTACACTTACTTTCTAATCTGTTTGCCATAAGAACTCTGGGCATCAGCTTCTCCTGACAATAAGCTTTGAACTGGTCTCGAACCATGATTTCTTCTTCTGTTAAATGATTCTCTAGGTTTAGAGCATCTTCCCATCTAAATTTTGCTGTAAAAATGAATTTTATTTGTTATATAAAATATCAACATTAACTCATTCACCCCTAAAGATACATTTGGACTGACCTAAGTATTTGATTTATAGAAGAGTCCATTGTTTCTCAGGGGTTGATGAGTTAAAAATAACTCACTATTACCAAGATGAATAAGATGAAACTTTTAATGAGGTATCACTTGTATTGAAATACCAGATGTCTCAAGATGCCTTCTTATTTGAACAAACAACTGAATTGAAAAAATATATATATAATATTCAGATTTAAAAAAAACAAAAACTTTGCTACCTTGAGCCACAACATGCACTGACAGACCACATTTCCTTGGCAGTCACAGATAAAGCATGTGTTATACTTTTTATTGTGCTTTTGCTAGTTTGGGCTTTAGGACTTAAGACGAATGTGTCTTGTTTACATACATGTGAACATTAAGACCAAATATCAGATTATCGTCATATTGCATCTGTGTAATAAAAAAGATGTAACTATGTTTAATTGCATAACACATTTATCAATTATAAGAAATATTGAAGTAAACATCTCTGTAAACACAGGTTGTCAACATCATTAATTTATGTAAACACTGAAAATGTCTGTAAACATAAGTCATATCTGTAAACATTAGTCATATCTGTAAACATTGGTCATATCTGTAAACATAGGTCATATCTGTAAACATTGGTCATATCAGTAAACATTGGTCATATCTGTAAACATTGGTCATATCTGTAAATACTGATCATATCTGTAAACATAAGTCATATCTGAAAACATTGGTCATATCTCTACACATTGGTCATACATGTACAAGTACATGTACATGTATACATATCAATATCTATACATTTTAGTCATATTTCTAAACACTGGTCATATAAGCATATATTGGTCATTTTTAAATACTGGTTATATATTAAACAAAGTCATACATGTATATTTGAACACAGTCATATTATCTGTAAACATTATTCACATCAGTAAACAGTCATATATCTACATATAGGTCATATTTTGAAAACATTAATCATATCTATAAAAATTGGTCATATAATCTGTAAACAGTAATGTCTGAAAACATCATTCATATCTACATGTATACACATCGGTCATATTTGTAAACACTTGTCATATTTGTAAACATATTTATATTTGTACACATTGGTCATATCTGTAAACAAAGTCATGTCAGAAAACATTATTCATATCTGCACACATTGGTCATATTTTCAACACTGGTCATGTTTTTAATCAGAGTAATATCTGAAAACATTGGTCATATTTGTAAACACTAGTAATGTCTGTAAATATTAGAAATCTTTATAAAACATTGGTCATATCTTATAAACACTTACCACATCAAGCGATGTTTGGCAGTGTCATATATATGTAAATGTGGTTATACATATAAACACAAGTCATAGGAAAAAAACAGCTGTAAACAATATGACCATTATAGCTAGATATCTATCTATAATCATACATAACAAACAAATATTTTTTAATGATGACCTGTGTATTTACTTACCAGAAGGTGTAACTTTTTCATCTTTTGGTTTCTGTGCCTCTGAGATCAATATTAAGGTTTCTGTATAATTATGTGTACATGTACAAGAATATTTATCAACATAGCTGAGTGTGGCATAAAACAACATCCAAACTCAAATTCAAAGTGTAACTTTAATTTTTTTCTTAATTACAGCATAATGAATATTCAATTTAAGTCAGTATTTTAGAAATGACAATCATCCATCATTTATATATATCTACAAACAGTTGTACACTATAAGAGGTGCACAAGCCACTGACCACTAACCGTAACCCTGACATTGATACATTACAGGAAGGGGGGGGGGGAGCAGATCAGGGGGCTGAGCATTGAAAGAGGCAACTTTCAATTTGCATCAACAAGCTAATTCTTACTTTAAGAATTCAATATTGATATAAAAGTCAAATTATCTAAAAAGAGTATTTTAGAATACTGGTTTGGTCAGTTAGAAATAAGTTCATAAGTCATAACACACATTCATAGCGACTTTACAGCTTCAATTACTGACCTTTAAAACATTTTAATAACTGTTATAGAAATATAGGCATAAATAAACATATACAGGTGTCTCTCGATACCTTGAAGTACACAGGACCACCAAAAAACTTAAAGGTTTCAAGAGTTTGAGGTTTTGAGAGTTTTGGAAATCCAGATTTTGACCGATGTAGGTTCTTTTAATAGTTATCGATATACATGTACTATACAAAGTAATTAAGGCATGTTTAGGATTTTTCTTCCGTAATGAATTTTGTCATAAACAATCCTTCTACCTAGTTATAAAACAAAAAATGTGTAAATATATTACATTTATTATGTATCCGATTAGGATATAAACAGTCGTAGACATATAAGGCCTATAAAGTAGCCTTCTGCTTGATCTAAAAGTTAAAGTGTACAATGAACGCATTTTGTTTTCATTTCATAATCTTTTTCCTCTCCATAAATTAAGAATAAAATCAAAATCCTGGTCAAAATCAATTGATTGATCTTAATTAATTAACAATCTTGCCAATCACAACCTGATTAGGTCAGAACCTACTTTCAGTACTTTTCCATCGGTTATTAAAACACCTTTTGTTTAATTTTCCAGGTAAGCATCCCTGTGTTGTTCTGGCTTATGGCAGTGACTTTATAAATTCACCAATAATTACTTAAACTTTAAGGTTTTAAGTGTGAAATATAAAGGAATATACAAATCGGGACTTCGAATCTACTTTGAGGTTTCAAGAACTCTGTTGTTTCAATGTTCAAGAGTTAATTTACTTACCATTACCTAATTTATGAAGGAAAAATTGGGACCTGTATGTAAGAAACTTCGAGGTTTCAATGTTTGAGCCATCGAGGGTCATCTGTACTATAAGTATAATATGCTTTTAATCATAAATGGTACAAGTCCTGCTGTTGGTTACATAAAATGCATTTACAACTTCGATTTTCTAAAGAAACAATGTTTTCAAATGATGACCCCAAAACTGATAAGAAACAAAAAATAATGAATTTCAAAATAAAAAATGAGTCTTCTTTGTTTTAAAATGAAAATATTTTGCTTGTCAGCCACATTTATGTTCGACGTCTGGAACATTGGCAAAACCTGGACACTTATGTTCGTTACGAATAGTAAGCCCCCAGATTGGCTAGAATGTGATTTTACATAATCGTAAATTCGGTAAATGCATTCTAACTCTAAGCGAAGGGGTGTCACAGAAAATCTCTCCTGAAATAGGAAATTACACGAAAGGATACCAGCTACAGTGCTCTGAAATCTACAACCAAGTGAAAATAACCCTTGTCTTCCCATGCGAAAAACAGCAACACTTCGAAAAGCCATTCTTGTCTCTCGTGCGTTGTAACACAACTTGAACTGTTATGGTTTTAAATGTCCTTGACCTTCAAGACACACCTTCGGAAGGACATGGTTAAGTATAAAGTAGAAAGCCGAGGCCGACTCGAACTTTTGCGTGTGGCAAGGGCATTGAGTAGTCACGCCGCACGTAAAATCAACTCTGACTGACTGACTGGAACTTAATCCCTTTGGAGATTCTGTCGTGTCGTGTTGCCCCGCCAGATTTCAACTTGAACTGTGAAAAAAAGCTCTAAAACATTTTTGTAAACTTTGCAAGAGATTGTTTAAAAATACGGTTCCATTTTTAAGAAGAAGAGTTGTGCGTTACTGAAAAGTTTTAGATGTACAAAGCTGTTTGAGATGTTAAGACTTTTAAACAAATTATAGAACTCGGTTAAGTGATGAGAAAAATAAGAAATCTTAGCAGCGATTTATGAAACGTTTAGCGTAATCTTAATAGGCTTTTAAAATCGGCATGCTTCGTGCCGATCGTTGATTGACCAGAACGGGTTTGACGATGCATGTCGCCGGATTTTAAATGACTGCCAAGATACTAAAAACAAAAAAATGTATAGAAATTTTTGGCCATATGTGTAGTTTATGTCCTAAAGATTCATACAATCACAACTTTTTGTACTATTTTCCTTTTTAAAAAAATGCAGATAAAACCCCATCAGGTCATATCTTATCAACGTTCAGCTCAACCGGCGATCTGCACGAAGAATGCCGAATTTACAAAGCCAATCAAGATACTATACAATGCAAATATATACATGTTATTGGTCAAATGTGTAGGATATAAAGTAAAGTTTCATAAAATCACAACTTTATTATACTATGTACACAAAACCCCGTCCGGTCATATCTGGTCAGCGTTCAGGTCAATCTAAGATCGGCATGAAGCATGCCGATTTTAAAAGCCTATCAAGGTACTGAAAAACAGAAAATATATACAAATTTTGGCCATGTGTGTAGTTTATATATCCTACAAATTCATAAAATCACAACTTTATTATACTATTTTCCTATTAAACGCACATAAAACCCCGTCCGGTCAAATCCGGACAATGTCAGGGAAAAATTCGGTCTTTAGTATCAACCAGCTTCATATCGCCTTAGCAAGCCTGATACAAGTGGATTATATAAAAAAGATAAATTTTTAACGGCACTACTAACGATTTTATGATTTTTTCAAAAATATAAATGCTGATGAAGATAATTATGTAACAAGCGATAAAACATGAATTACAGACCGTAGACGATTTTTTTTCTTCAAACCTTGAAACTTAGTTTTCAGATTACAATGTCAGAAAACGCGGTACGATGCTACCAGATCGAGACATATATGGACAAACGACAACTTTTGATCAGAAAATCGGGCAAGTATAAAACAAAGATTATTATTCACCCAACCGAGAACCAAAATAATATACATGTAGTAATAATTTCTTTGTACTTGACCAGGTTTTATTTGGATACCAGATCAGGCTAGATCTGAATAGATAAATTGAAAATGATACAAACGTTGAGTAACCGATGACAGGAATAAACCTATATCAAGCTGATTTTCTTGTTTTTTACTTTCAGTTTGTATTGGCTAAACCGCTTACAAGTGACTTGTTTATAACAGATCACGTACACCGGTTTTCCATGCTAAATCGATTTCCGAAAATAATCACGAGGGAATCCCCTCTGACATCGTATACCGCAAGCGCAGTAAAGCCGATATGTATGGGGCGCCGTTTTACTTTTTAATACCAGTTAGTGATATAACTCTATCGAATAGGTGATATCACTTATTCGAATAGGTGATATCACTCATTCAAATAGGTGATATCACTTTGATAAATTCTTAAGTGATATCACTTATACGCATGAGTGATATCACCTATTCGAATGAGTGATATCACCTATTCGAATGAAAGATATCACCTATTCAAATGAATGAGTGATATCGCCTACTCGAATAAGTGATAACACTTATTCGACTAAGTGATATCACCTATTCGTTTTGTAAAGTGATATCACCTATTCGAATAGGTGATATCACTTATGAATCAATGCCAATGAATGCTCCCTACACAAAAATAAAAAAATGGATCTAACAAAAATATGACTTGTGTCATCTTGGGCATTATAAAGTAATTACTTTTTTGTTTCCTTACATTTGGTCCAAAGAATTATATAGGGTGCTTTAAGTTCAACCACTTTTAAAACAATTTTGTACGGAAATCGGACCCTAGATCAAAATGGCAGGAGTCGGCGGCATGGTTTCGGCGGCTTTGGCAGCTTACCATTCAGTAACCCGAATAATTCAGTCGTTATATTGCGTTCACTACGATCACTGCATTAACCTCGTAGTATGGAGAGAATCGAAAACGGAGCGGGTGTGAATTATTCGAGTTAACCATTCAGTGGAATAGGCCCTATCCACCAATGGTAACGTGTCTGACCGCGGCCCCACTGGCACCTGCTCTGAGTTGGGTTTCTTCCCATGATTCAACAGTATTTACGTTACAGACACTGCCTAATTACGATTTTCTCAGGAAACTACGTTATCATTTGTTGACTCAAAAATCAGAAACAATAAAATAACGAATTTTCTGGATAAAAAATGAATAGTTTATTAATGATGAAATATTTTGCAACTTGTCAGTCACGTTTATGTTCGAATTTTGTACCATTGGCAAAACGTGGTTAGTACCGGCCAGGGTACCGTTTCACAAAGCCTTGTTAATTTACGATCATCGTATCATTTTACGATCCGTTTACGTGTAGTTCTACTTTCCTATTACGCCTGTTTCACAAAGGCGTCGTACAGGAATACTAAGTTGATCGCAAGTTACGCTCTGTAATAATAGTAAAACGGAACTCTCTAGTGTTTAACCATTGGTGGATTTAGAGGGGCGTAGGGGCACACGCCCTTTTAAACTGACTTTTTTATAAAAGGAAATCAAGTTTTAGTGTCTGGAAGCCATAAAATGACCTCTCAGAAATTTTTGAATTAAAAAATTTCCGTCATATATCGCTTTTGCAACTGTTTAACTAATCAATCCCTGAGGTCACATTTAGACTCGCCCAAATAAATAAATTGTATGGTCTACTGTCATAATTCAGGAGTGAACTGGTTAATATTGCATGTAAAATTATTATAATACTTTGATTCTAAATCTAGAAAACGCCTCTTGGATTTCAAATTTTAAAATTTCCAAAATCTAGGAGCATACTCCTGAACCCCGTTTTCTGGACCCCATCATGCGTTGCTTTTGTGAGATTTGTGTTTGCAGAAACAATGTTGGTATATTCATGTACATGTAATATGTCTGTCAATTTAATGAAATATTTGGGATAAAAAACGAGTCGCAATGTGATAATCAACAAGTAGGTTTTTTGCAATTGAACATTACTAGGAAGCATACCCTGATGTGTATTGGGAAATAATATGGTGGTGTGCTTCTCTCATGGGGAAAGTCTAACCCAGGTCCGTTTTCAGGGGGGTGTGATATGGGGGAAAGTATATGTTACAACACCGGTCTGGAAACTAGAAAATATCCCATAGGGTTTACGAATTGGATAATTCCAAAATATGTCTAGGGAGCATACCCCAAACCCCCTACCACTTCGATTTCTGGTTAAATTATTAATGTATGAATGAAATATTTTAAGGATAATTAGGTCATAATTGTCTGGAGGCTACAGGGTCGCAATTATGTCCCGATTTTAAGTTACTTTTTTGCTGAATAAACCTTCTTTTGAATCAGTGGGATTTATTAGCAGATTGATTTCCAAGCGTGTTTTCCCGTATATACACAGACAAATGTGTGTATGGGCTTCGAAATGTCAAGTGTTCTGAAATATGCGTAAAATACAATACCCTAACAAAATTATTCCTCATAATAAATTCAACAATTAATTTTTATTGTGTACATTGACCAAGGGGGGATTCAGGCGGTTGCACAGCGAGGGTGCGCCCCTTAAAGTTGACAAAATAAGTGCAAAACCTTTAATTGTTTCTATCAAAAGTAGAAAAATTAATAACAATTTCCCCAAAATGTTCTTTCCTTGCTCCGCGCGTTCTGCAAAGATATTCTTATTGTTTGGTATCAAGCCTATAATTTTTTCGTAACAAGAAACACGAACGATTTGGTAGTATTGAAAATAAATGATTTCATGTATTCAATTTTGCGAAAACAAAATAAAATAATCCACCAATAATTCTATTTTTGTTGGTAGATGAATATTTTAAAAATATTTTTGATGTATGTGTTCACAAATATTTAATTATTTGTGAATTTCCCCAACCTTATTATTATACATATTCCAATGAGTTTTTTTTGTAGCGTGTATATAGAAAAACAACTTTTTAAATACGAAAAGTTTCTTCATATCCTTGGTATGGTCCAGCTTGTACAGTACCATTAATGAAATTTAGAACGAATAAAAAGGAATGTCAATGAATCCTAGAGTAAATTTGTCTAGAGCCTAATATTTTTTCTTTAAGAAGCTAGTTCTATTTCAATTTTTAGCATAATAATGATTCTGATCAAAATCCCCGAATCCAGGAATCCCTGGGTCTAATTAAATTGCATCCAAATTCCCGAAACGTAAGGCTACGATCAAGATACGACTGGTTATAGCTGTAGTAAGTTACGCCAGGATTTACATTTTATTTACGATCATCTTTACTTACGACGGCTTTGTGAAACGGCTGTAAAACCAAAGATTTATCTACGATAGATGTGCGACGGCACGTAGACTTAAGAAGGCTTTGTGAAACGATGTCGGTCCTTGTGAATGGTAAGCACACTTTGTCTGCTTTAAGTGCTGAAATCAGTCCAATTCCTACAACAGACAAAGGAGATGATTCCGATTCTGCGGCGCTGCGCCTTTATCACGATACCGTAATATCGCCCTTTGCACTTTTCCCATAGATATAGGCCTATTGATATTCACTACAGATCTACATTTATGGAAGAAATTGGGAGCATAAGGTTTTTACTGTTTCCAAATTTGAATAACTGATATCACTATATCACTTATTCGTTTTGTAAAGTGATATCACCTATTCGAAAGAGTGATATCACTTATACGAATAGGTGATATCACTTATTCGTTTTTATAAGTGATATCACTTACTCGTATAAGTGATGTCACTCTTTCAAATAGGAGATATCACTTATTCGAATAGGTGATATCACTTATTAAAATATTTAAAAAATACAAGGAAAGCAACAGAACATGAGGGATTTTGTATTCAGTTGTTTTATTTTTTTCAATGAAATGAATGCAGTGTAACGTTCAAATAGCAATATTAACAGCAGCACAAAATGTTATACTAGTAATTCGAATCTAAAGTATGTCACTAGAGATTATGGACTTTTGTGTTGAAAATATGATGTGATATGAACCTAAAAAAATGATATTGACCTCGGCTAACGCCTCGGTCAATGTCAATTTTTTTTAGTTTCATATCACATCATATTCACCACCACAAGAGTCCACAATTGTATATTGAACCTCCTGTTAAACCCAGACACGGGATCAGGTGCCACTGAGGAGTAGACATTCTCTTTCGATCGGTATGTCACATGGTTTAGAGGAATCAACAACAATTATAATCCGATCCACATAACTTGGCGGGTGTAGTAAACTTTTGATTATCATAAAGACAATCACTTTTCTGTTATGACAAGCTACACGGGGTGGGGTGGGGTGTTATTCCTAATTGGATACTCTCTTATATATGGTGACAAGTAGGAAAAATTACTCTTGTCAGTGTAATTTTAATGTTCTGGTTTATTATCTAAAAATTAAATTCGCACAGGTTAAGAAAGGGCTCACGAGACTCCACCCCGCCAAGTATATATGGATTTGACGACAATATCGAACTGATAACTCACTATTTCAGACAGTGAAACACATGTCACTTACTTGTAGTCATGTGATCACTTTTAAAATTTAATGTAAACAAATGACACATAGTAAGCTACAAAAATATTATTTCCGGTGAAAGACTTCAAATCTTGACAGGGGAAATGTATACATACGACAATGTATACTTATTTCACAATTTATTAACTTTCATCACAACACGTTTAGGTATATGATGTTTCTCTTTATAGGTGACAATATCAGTTTGAAATTTATTCGATTACATTGGTGTTTATACCAACACAGATTTGATTTGTGAACACACTTACAAAAAACGTGTTTAAACTCATGTTCGTTAATTATATGTATTTTCTTGACCTCTACTGATGGCGAAGTGTTAAATAGAACGTATGCACATTATCGATATGTTGAATAGAACGTTAACTTCAGAGTAATCACGGCACATTACCGATATTAAATATCTTTTTGACGTTATATTTTATGATTGAGGTATATCTATCTGATTAGAATTCTTCCCATGGCGCTCAAAGATCACAGATAATAAAATGTAGATGAATTAGAGATTTCATCACCAGATTAAACTTTTTTTTATAAATTTTCCAAATAAATTTGAAATACAAGAAAAAATGCATCTCTCTCTCTCTCTCTCTCTCTCTCTCTCTCTCTCTCTCTCTCTCTCTCTCTCTCATACCCACGATCGGAGTAGTGTGTCGTTTGAGATTTCAATAATGCGAAATATATATAATGCAGATCACCCGGCAAGTCAACTTTTACAAATATTCCCAACAGAAAATCAGTGAATCGCGAACCACTGTATCCAAACGACGAAAAATGTGTTTATATTGAAATTAATCAAATATGTTTGTTTCGCGCTTAAAAATTATGTGAAATGAAAAATTGTCAATAACATTTATCATGACCTATGTTATGATTCTGATTCAAGACATTTTTTGGTCTACTTGTCTTACATATTCACGGCAAATCTCCAATCACATTCAAATACTGATACTAAGTTTCTCGATAAAGGTGAAAATCACCTTAGGTTTTTGAATTGTGTTTTATGCCACACTCAACAATTTTCCAGTTATATGGTGGCGACCAGTTTTTATTGGTGGAGGAGAGAACCCGGTTACAATGTACCCAACAAGACCAACGACCTTCCGCAAGTAAACTGGCAAACTTTCTCACAAAAGTCACCTTATGTTCCAGCGGGACTCGAACCTGTGCTGACCAGAAATGATAGACTTAATGGTTCAAAGCGCAATGCTCTAAGACATAACCTCTTGGCCACGGAGACCCCATTCAGCTTAGCTCTCGGCGTGATGGCGATGACAGGCTCCGTTAAATCAGGTTATTCTCAATTCCCAAATTGGCCAGTCCTAGAACAACTAAAATCTATATCAAACATGCTGAGAGAATTGGTCATGTACTGGTATTAATAATTGCTAACTTTCATACTATCTTCGTTGTATAAATATAAATAAATAAACTATTGTGACAATACCTCAAACACATTGGCGGATTTAAGGGTGTTGCAACCCCCCTTTGAAAAATTCAAAACGGCCCTAGACCCCTCGCCTCTGAAGGCACGCACCTTTGGCGTTCGCATTTCGTTTTGTTTGTTTGTTTGTTTATTGTTGTTTAACGTCCCACTCAAGAATATTTCAATCACATGGAGACGTCACCAAATGCCGGTGAAGGGCATTAAATTTTGGCCTATGCTCGGCACTTACGGCCATTGGGCAGCGAGGGTTCTTTAACGTGCCGACATCTACTGTGACACTGGACCTCCAGTGTTTACTGTCTCATCCGAAAGACAGGAAACCAACCTGTCGCCGGCGGGACTCGAACTCACGACCTGACGATCCAGAGTCGAGCGCGCTACCGACTGAGCCAGGCCGGCTATAGCATTTCGTAATGATAAAAATTCTCAAAAATCCTGGATCCGCCCCTGAAACGTCACATTTAATTTGTTTATACACATGTCATTCCTGTGCATTGGCCACTTTGGTTACTGTCAATTTGATATTCCCAGTATTCTATTTTCATTTTGCGACTACTGATAGTTTTGTACCGGAAATTCAAAGGATTCCAGAATCAGAAATTCAGAAGATATCGGACATCACAAACATAATATAGTTTTAAAACAAACGAAAAACTTTTTATAACTGACCAATTTGGGTATTTATACGATATATGAAAGCGTCATATCCAGAACAACCTCAGGCATATCGGATCATCGGGGAGATATTTACGCCACATGCATGCGACCCGGATAAGGATACTAGTATTCAACTGTTAATACTTTATAATTTGTTTGTTTATTGTTGTTTAACGTCCCGCTCAAGAATCTTTCACTCATATCGATACGTCACCAATTGCCGGTAAAGGGCTTCAAATTTTGGCCTATGCTCGGAACTTACGGCCATTGAGCAATGAGGGTTCTTAAACGTGCCGACACCTACTGTGACACGGGACCTCGATTTTACTGTCTCATCCGAAGGACAGTTCATACTTTATAATGTCATTGGTATAAAAATTGGTAAGTTGAGAAGAGTTGACAGGAATGATCGAATTACACTCTGGTAGAAAATATCAAATGATATACATTTTGGTTTCATTATGATGACTCTATTATTATTCTGAATATCCTTCTTCAACAAACGACTTGACCGATTTTGCTCATTTGACTCCAAAGGTTATGGATGAGTTTATGTTATTGAGTTTTTATCCCATTCTCTGAAAAAGCTTTATTGGAAGACTGCCCAAATATTAAGGTTGTTTGCAACTTTAAAGGTATTAGGTCAATGGAGTAACCTGAGTACCATAATGGTGTCGCAAGATGGTGCCAGAATAGCATAAGCGGATACAGGATTTTAGGTTAGAGGGGCGTGCTTTTGATCTTCACAGTGCGCTAGGATGCGGATCAAGAATTTGTTCAGGGGTGGGGGTGAGGTTAACAGAATTAAACTAGACTGTTACAATTATACAAGCCTTATTGAACATGTTTTGTGTTACAAATTGTTGGATAAATTGTGAAGCAATAATTCATTTGAGACTATAGGGAAGCGTAGTTATTTAAAAAGAATAATTATGAAATTTGGAAGCTTTCCAGGCACGATGTAATTCGAAGTTCTCGTGCTTTGAGGGTCGGAAATGTAGAATATCGCCGCCGAGCGGAGCGAGGCGCGAAAATTTCTGGAAACTTGTTATTCATTTTCCGGCTTTTTACTTAAAAATCAAAAGTTTTACACTTTTTTCGCTGCGCCTGAATCCTTTCCTGTCACTATACATAATACGAAGTGTTGTATCGTAATGAGGTCGGGTTTCTTTCAGAAAACACTTGAAATTTGTAAGTCCGTAGACGCATTTTTCTGCTTCCAGACGGAAAAATATGCCTGGATTCCGTTAATAAATCACACTGATTATCCTTCTCAAAAGAAGGTTGATTTAGCAAAAAAGTAACTTAAAATTGGGTCAGAAATTCGGCATAATTAGTAGTAGCCTCCAAACACTGAATTATGACCTCTTTATCCTTAAAAATATCATTGAAAGATTAATTTAACCTGAAATTGAAGTGGAATTTGGTGATGACTAGGGGGTTCGGGAGTAAGCTCTGGAGATAAAAATTTGAAAATCCATTTAATTGGAAGCCCGATGATGTATTTTCTAGCTTCCAGATACAAAACCGTTCCCCCCGAGTCATTCACATCTTATTTTCATTGTTTCATTGTGTTTATTCTGATATTTACTTTTTAAATTTTTCTTGAAATGCAGCATTTTGATAGTAAAATATTAAATAAAAGTAGTATATAACAAAATAAATGAAAAAAAAAAATAGAAAATGTAAATATCGCCATCATTATTCCGACAGCACATTTCATTACGACAGCCCATTTCTCCGACAACCCATTATTACGACAGCCCATTTCTCCGACAACCCATTATTACGACAGCCCAATCATCTTACAAACCATGTTTATCATGGCATATAGAAAACAAACTTCAATCTTAATTTGAATAAAGTTTCCATCTTTAATTTGTTGTTTGTAATACTGTGACCCTATATGTTGATTGATGCGATTCATAATGTGATTAAAAAAAGATGTCGAGAAAACGAACTCATATTTACGGTGACTGAATTAGGACACAGAAATTTCTCTATTTTACTCTCGTTAGAACGGCTCGGTTATCTCGTTATAACAAAAAAGTATGTCATGTACATGTACATATTCGTTTTTCCCGAGATTATTTTCATCTGTTGTAACATGATATTTCATTTTCCCCTGGAATATATTTTTTTTAATCTGGTGAACAATTACATCGAGAAAACGAAACATGATATTCCGTTTTCCCGAGATAATCTTTTTATCTGGTGAAAAACTATCTCGAGAAAACGAACTTATATTTCGTTTTAATTTTTTATATGGTGAAAAAAATATGACTAAATGTTTAATATATAACTTATGTTCCGTTTTTCGAGATATTTTTTCCGATCATGTAATAAGAAAATCGCATGTCAGTCTTAAATATACCACCGTAGGACAAGACTGCGTAAATACATAAAAGATCCGCCTATCGTAACGTGATCGCATAAATTTTGTAGACCAAATATTATGGTATCGAAAACATTGTAATTTCAACGACATTGCACTGCCACAAAAATTGGCCTCTAAATTTAACCTATCAACACGTGTACATGTTTAAATTTGTAGATATTGCTATATTCAACAACTGAATGCTTATTTTTTTCTATGCTAAAATGTCGTTTATTAATTTCCGATTTTGGTAAATTGATCATGAGCACATGACTATATATTATCCAAAAAAATATTTATTTCATGTAAAAATGATATTGTTCTAGTAAATTAAAACTTATAAGAAATTATTCAATTTCCTTAAGCAATATTTAACATTAAGGTACTTTTATATAAAGCAAATAATTTCTTATAATTCTGAAATTAATTGAAAACTAATGTTTTTCTTCGTGATAACAATATACCCTGGTCAATGCTCTGTAGTACAAAGTACACTTGTGTCATTGTCCTATGGTAGAAAATGTACCCGGGCCTTTTCTAAATTTGTAGAAATTTGATTGACCTAGAAAACGGGTCATTTTTCAGCAAGTACTGATAAAATTTATAGGCCTACGTGTCCGAGTATGCATGATTTCTACGTAGAATAATGGCCTCATGTTGTTTTTCTATGTTATTAGATTTCGTCACGTCATCGATGTAACCATAATTCTTGTGTTATTGTTAAAATATGTCAGTGTCATTTTATCCTGCGCATGATGGCTATGGAATAAATATTGTCGGAATAATGAGCCGTCGGAATAATGGGCTGTCGGAATAACGGGCCGTCGGAATACTACTACGCACCCGTAAAAACATGTATAGATCCACACTCACACCACCTTTAATGTATTTCAAATCATATCTCGAACCTAACACATTATACATTGCACATACAAACGCGCGGGCACATATATATATAAATAGCGGCACTTACACACACACACACACACACACACATTTTTAAAAAATGGTACAATTATTTCTCGAAACAAATGTCGGCGAATTTATCATTACAATATTTGGGTCAAGGTAACATATCTAAAACGGCGTAATACATGACTTATGGAAACTCCCATTTCGCATGTATGCTGGATAAATATAGCTCAATACGAACCTAATTTCAGAAAATGTGTAATAATTAATCTAGAACAGTTTGGAAATGTGCTGCTAAAATAACCCTACTTTCACTTTATATTCGTAAAAGTGGGATGCCGTTATATAAATACATTTGTGTTTCATTCGATACACTATGTACATGAGTATTTCGTTCAATTTCATATCGATTATATCTACTATAATCATATAATAACAACACTGCTTATGTACTTTACACCTTGAAGTTTAAATCATGGAGTTCGTTGATACACTGAAGTGTATGTTGTCCGTCGTGTCAATTTGTGTATTAGCGTATATCATATATGTAAATAAGAGAAAAACGCGGACTGTTAGTGGTCAATCAAATGACAAAGTGGACAGTGAAACTAATTTTAAACCACAAGTGCTAAGTGTTAATTATCATTTCACAAGACAATGTAACTACAGTTGTGGATTTTGTTTTCATACTGCCAAAACGTCCTTCGTTTTACCGATACAAGAGGCAAAGAGAGGATTACAACTACTCAAAGACGAAGGTAAAATTATCTTATTGAGATAAAAATAATCAAACTGACACCATTTCATGACATGTAATATTAAAGTAATGCTACATGTATTATCATTTCATTTGAAATCTGATTTTGTAATAATCTTAAATGAAATATACATGTTTAATTTTGATATAGTCTATGCCAAAATGGCATTGGGAAAATGAACAGATGCCCGATGATACCTTACATTATAACATGGGCAGCCGTGGTGTATGATAAATTCTAATTGCAACCTTCACAGAATTTTTAACGACTGATCGATGACATTGATTTGTTTCCTATCGAAAAGAATAAAATTAACGTAGATTTATTAAATATTCCAGGGATGGAAAAAGTGAATTTTTCCGGTGGAGAACCATTCTTATTCAAGAGAGGGGCATTTCTCGGAGAACTTGTGCAGTACTGTAAGGAGGAATTGGAACTTCCAAGCGTTTCCATTGTTAGTAATGGTAGCTTGATCACAGAAAAATGGTTTCAAAGTTACGGTGAGAGAATGAATTGACTGTAAATGATCCAGTGATTAATAGAAAAATAAACCAAGGAAATGAAAATTGCAACTAGGCCTACTACTTACTACTACTACTACTACTACTACTACTACTACTACTACTACTACTACTACTACTACTACTACTACTACTACTACTTACTACTACTACTACTACTACTGCTGCTGCTGCTGCTGCTATTTCGACGATTGTAACAGCGCTATGATATATTTTGTGATATTTGTTTTAAATTTCTGGTAAAATCAATTTAAATATATCTTCGGATATTTGTACTGCATTTGTAACTTTAGTATTTGAATTACGCCACATTTTTCAGTTTTATGGTGGCGACCATTTTTTGTGGTAAAGGAGAGAACCCGGTTACAATATACCTGGGAAGAGCCTCCCGCAAGTAAACTGGCAAACTTTCTCACAAAATCAACTTGGGTTCCAGTGGTGCACTAACAAGAGGTGGGAAGCTTCTTGGTTTAAAGCGAGATGCTCTTATCACTAGGCCACGAAGGCCTCTTGAATAATCTGACAATGATCTTAACGATAGGTCAGTAACCATGGTTTTATAATTTTACCTCTAACGTTGCATTTTTCCATACTAGAAATCATTTTGGTCACATTAACACCGTTTTTTTTACTGAATTCTTTTCAACGTTCATGAGACACATTCCATATTTACATTTTGAGTTCATTCATACATTCTGCGTTTATAAATAGGCGTGGCGTTGTAGACAGGACAGCCGCTATTCAAAGGAAAGGATAAAAAGTTCGCAGTAACAGTCAGAACAACGGCAAAAGAATGTAGATACTCATAAAAAATATCTATTTTATAAGATCTACACTTTTACTACAATTCTATGAATCTTTATACAAAAATTGGTAATTTAATTTTGTTGCAGGCAAATATCTGGATATTTTGGCTATATCATGTGACAGTTTTAACCCAGAAACTAATGAAAAAATCGGCAGGCATCAAGGACGAAAAAATCATATTGACAGCTTGCTTCGTGTAAGAGATTGGTGTACAAAATATGAGGTACATAATGTTATCATCACTGTTTATATAAGATAATCAGCAGTTTTTCAGCTATGTGCTGGCCACTAGCGGAGGAGAAAACTCAAATACAGTGTAGACTATATCCTCCTTTAGAGGATGTAGAATTATAGAAGTTTAACCTCACAAAATTCGGGTTTGTATCTGAAAAATGTTTATAAAGAAAACATAACCTGTCTATGACACATCAAAACCATATTTACGAGTCAAACATTTTTTTTCGCAGTTAAACCTAATGTTTCGCTCATTAAACCTAGTTTTCATTCCGTTAAACATAATTTTTTATCATTAAACATATTAACAGGGTAGGGTAAATCAGATAGTATACAAATCAGGTTTAACTGAAAGATCTAGTCTTAACTATATAAAAATCTAAAAAAAAGTTAAACCTATTTTTTCTGAGAATACCCAAATTAAAATGGATAAAGACTGCGGTGTTATGTATATGACACCTTAAGGTTCAAGATGAGCAAATCAAGACATCTGGTATATCATCTACGCAATTTCCTTCAAAAATCTAATGCTGCATATGCTTTCGGTTGCCCCTGACAACCATTGCAATGTGAAAATGCATTGAACTATAAATCCTATCATTTGTATGTAAAATGTTCATGAAATGTATCAAATTAAAGCATCGGTAATATTTTGTATTTAATTATTCCGTCGAGAAATTATAAAATCAAATCGATACATTCTGATTGTCTCCTGATGAAATATTTGCCTCGGATCTAAATGACTCTTGTTGTGCTTTTTGTTTAAATAAATTTACATAACTGTATATGTCAGAATCTTTACAACATATTACATACCAAAAACAATCTTGATAGTTTAACATTAGACGTAATTTAAATCATCACTAATCGATGTTTTCGTTTTTTGTTTTGTTGTCACTTAATTTCTTTAAAGCATCTGGGATTTGCATTTTTTTTCTAGTTTACCTGTCCAATTATATCGTTCATGTCTACTAGTTTACCTGCCCAGTTATATCGTTCATGTTTTCTAGTTTACCTGCCCAGTTATATCGTTCATGTTTTCTAGTTTACCTGCCCAGTTATATCGTTCATGTCTTCTAGTTTACCTGCCCAATTATATCGTTCATGTCTTCTAATTTACCTGCCCAATTATATCGTTCATGTCTTCTAGTTTACCTGTCCAACTATATCGACTGTACTATCAACAACATAAAATCTTAGATACCAAAGTATAAATCTTGAGGATGCCCAGAATACATATACATATCTGGTGATATCGGACAAACACGGGCCTCTGGAAATCCGGAGGTGGGGTCAGGTGCCATGAATAAGATATAACTCGAAATGACCGGTAACTGTTTTACATGTTTTCCCATGTGAATAAAGAACTGGGCAGAATCAAATTTGAATGTTTCTTGCTTTTACACTTGAAACTGATTGAAACTTGAATTTGACGACAAAATTGCGACAAATGTGATGATTTCGTTTTTGTTTTCTATCGTCAACCTTTCACATTTAGAAGTAGTATAATACTTTGTTTTGCGTCTCTCAAACGACCACTTACACCAAATACACAACTCATACCATGCTAACGATTTATAATTAGTTTGCATTGCCAAATGGATTTCACTACTGTTGACAATGGGATATCTGATGTTTAATGTCATGTTGTAAATTTTGAATTTTTACTGGGTGGGTGTAAATACAAAAATTTACAACATGACAACAGTTGTCATGTTGTAAATTTTGTATTTACACCCATCCAGAAAACTCAAAATATACAACATGACATTTGCAGTGCATGTCTTTTTCATATCTGAAAGTAGGTACTGTTGTAAAGTATAGGTAGTAACTAAACATCCTCTTCTCAGTATAGGTGACAAGGTTATTTACCCTCATGTTGATAGCAATAGTTGAAATTCAGAGTTTTGATTCACCCACGACTGCGTACGTCTCTGCTCTAGAGGTTACCAAAATGGATTAAGAAATTTATTTTGAAATGCTATACTTCATATATTTTATATGATTATCAGATATAGTAATTCATGGGCATATTTCCAGTGGAATAACAGTTCTTTATAAATATACCTATAGGTTGCATTTAAGCTGAACACGGTCGTAAATATTCATAATCAAAATGAAGACATGACAAAGGATGTGTTGGAACTTGCCCCATGCAGGTGGAAGGTATGTGAAATCATTAATTCATAAACCGTTAATCCCATGTTTAGATACTTTTCAAACCCTAGAATAAATAGGTAAAACATGACTTATTTGTTTTCCTATATTACATTCCATACCTTTATCATATAACTATTATCAACCAGCTGACTGTTCATTTGCACAGTTATATTGTTTTTATATGGGCGGTGGTACGATTCTCCCAGTAACTCAACATATATAGTGTTTTGTATGTCGGTAGACAGTCAAATCGAAAAACGGTGCAACCTTGCTTTAAGACAACCTCTGTTAAGAGACCACCTCACTAATCATACCACTTTGAGTTAGGTGGTCTTAACAGCGAGGTTCCACTGTTCATAGTATTTATTATAAATTATTTCAAATTTACAGTTAAAAAAGACCAAAACCAATATCTCAAGACCAAGATCATTTCTGTCAATAAGATTTCATTAGCCGAGTTCGAATTTTAAATAATTTAGCGAAAGACAAATTGGTACCATACATGGCCGAAAACATAGTATTAATTACAACTCACTGTAAACTCGGACTGTACTTGGTAAACAATATGTAATTACTTTCAATAACAAAGCAAATGACAAAAAATGTTATGCCACTCAGGTTTTCCAGTGCCTACTAATCGGTGGCGAAAACGCAGGAGAAGGAGCAATACGTCGAGCAGAGAGCATGGTGGTAACTGAGGAAGCTTTCCAGACATTTCTGTCCCGCCATAAAGAAGTAAAGTGTTTGGTTTCAGAATCAAATGACCAGGTAGAATTATCTGCTTGTATAAGTTTAAAATAAAAATTTGAACATACTTCTATTTTCAAGTGTAATAACGCCGATCTGGGTCCATTAAATTTACTCAATACTAACTTTATGATTTTTGTAAAAAATGGAATATGACTCTATTGGGTCAAATTTATTATTTTCACATATAAAGTGAATGTTTTATATGGTACTCAAAAAGTTGACTATGTACCCAAACTGTTTTTGACATTTTTGAAATTTTCTTCAAATAAGCGTTAACTTTCATCTTTATTTACAATAGTATCCTATAAATATATCAAAACGACAGCAAAAATATAAATGGTTACCCGAACTTGAGTAGTGAGTATGGTGATTCGTAATAAACGATAAGAAAGGGATTACCTATCATATGACTGTTTAAAAAAATAACAGTTTCCCTGCCAGAAATGAAGTTTCCCTAACAAAATTGAAGTTTAATTGCGAGGATATAAAAAAACAGTAAAAATAAAAAATAACATTGAAACATATTTCCGTGAGATTCTTTATTTGAAGGATATACTAGTAATGACGTTTTGTCAAAGTTTTTTCATAAGTCCATTATATCTTTATCTTCTATTGACGATGTAGATAAGTTTTTGTTTTATGTTTTTATTTTGGTTTTGCAGATGAAAGACTCCTACCTGATGCTTGATGAATATGTAAGTACTGCACATTATGAATTATTCATGAATTGTTCGAAATCTTAGTCACGTGTTTACAAGAGTTTATCTACATTTATACGTTAACGACTAATTTGCATTTCTGTGTCAAGGCGGCACTGCAAACACGATCTATATGATAACAATATTATGATCGATCTTCATGAATGGTACATGAATTATTGTCATGATTTATGCATCGATTATTGCCATGAATGATGCATCGATTACTGCCATGAAAAGTTCATCTAATCATTGTCATGAAAATTACTTGATTGTTGTGATGCGTCGGTTTTTGGCATGAATGATACATCGATTAATACCATTAATGATGCATCTACTGCTTTCATAAATGATGCATCCATCATTGTCATGAATGATACTTGATTATTGTGATGCTGATTGGTTGTTGTAACTATGGCAATTTGTATTGATAAATCCGAATATTAATCGTAGAAGCGCTACTTCCAAAGAGTGGTTGCGGATTGTTATGTCGCACTCTCGGGCTTCCGTTCCTTTCCGATTTGTTTAAGCGTATATGATTGGATGAATCAAATGCACAAACCAGTTAAAACCGACTCTCATTTAACCGTCATTCTTAGTCATTCATGAAAAAACCCCAGCCTAAATATTTTGAAAATCGTTCTTCGAAGAGTTAAGCATTAAATATGAATTGAGATTATTTTGTTTTTGCTTCGAAATTTTGAAATAGTCATATAATAAGACAATTACTGATTTTAGTTTCGGGTGACATAAAGATTTACAGTCCAAAGAAACATGATATTGACCTCGGCTTCGCCTCGGTCAATAGTATGCTTCTCTGGACTGATAACTACTCATGTTACCCTCAACAAAAGTCACTAATTGTTTAATGTTTCCATATTTTGTGATAATTCAGAACGTCATTATGATTAATTTATTATAGAGAATCCCATATTCTACCACAAAAACTTCCGTGTTTTGAACAAAATAGGAAAAAAGCAATAGAAAGTTACCGTCTTACGTAGCGATATAGTAAACCTATACATGCAAATTAATGTTTGATGCCAAACATTTAATCTGCAGAAATTATAGCGCTATATACTTTGTAAATACAACCAAAACCTCAATAGGGGTATACTGTGGAGTAGGGTATTGTCTGACCCAGGCCAAATTACTCTTCGGGTATAGTTCGATATACGGTAGTTTATCTCTGGGGTTAAACTCTGGTCAAGGCCAAACTATACCTTGGTTTAAAATGGACAGGGGTTTAATTTGGCTTGCAACACTACATTCTATTAACTTGATTCTGAAGTTTCTTTTTGCATACTGATTAATATGTTAATCTCTTTATTTTTTTATATTGAACGGAACAAAGTGACAATTATACATGTATTATACATTTACAATTGTTAGGATTTGAAAACAAGAAAATATTGTTGATTTATCAAATATTTTAACACACGCTTTTTTATATTGTCACCTAGTTCAGCAGGAATCTTTGATACAATACCGCCATTAATGCATTCCATATCAATAAATTTAAACTATGTAGAATGCAGTGAACAATAGTGATAAAAGTTTTTTGTAGATTGAAAAAATGTAGCAAAGTTATGGCTAACTGGATAAAAGGGAGGTAAATCGAGAACATTATTCTTTTATTAAAAATGAATTTTGTTTTTGAGTTAAATGTGCAAACTATTATAACATGTTGCAAGAGTTATCTCGCTCGATCCAG
This sequence comes from Atrina japonica, assembly GCA_030159075.1. Classification (NCBI taxonomy): domain Eukaryota; kingdom Metazoa; phylum Mollusca; class Bivalvia; order Pterioida; family Pinnidae; genus Atrina; species Atrina japonica. Next base: position 1,115,893 of record BROG01000091.1, on the reverse strand, counting down.
CTAAAACCGCTACAAACAGAACTTTTAAAAACGGAGAAAACAGTATCACATCTTATCTATAGTTTTCGACGAATTTCGGCTAATTTGTATGAATAGATAAAAATTTGCATGAAAATCAAATACATCAGATTTGATCAGAAACATTATATGACGTTCTTTTTTTTATTTTGGCTATGGTTTTCACTGATTGAGGAGAAAATTACATGAAATAATATTAACCCGCTATGACCATGTACCTTACGCAAGTAAATGGCAAACTTAACAACATGACCACTTCGAACAATTTCTAGTCAACGTTCCTGTGATGAAATTAGCTAGGTCCAATTTACATATTGTTGATTATTTTATATACTTCAAGGAAGCACCCAGTAGAAAATTTGTGAACAGGTATATCTTAAAATAAAATCTTTACTTTGACATATATATATATATGTGTGTGTATGTCACGGGAATGTCTAAATATGCTCCACTTCAATTCAATAATTTATGATTATGTATTTATCAATTATATTTGTTATCAACTAGAGCAAAATCTGGTGTACCTTTTCTATAAATACTTGGAATTTTGATACATCGAGTGTATTGATTTTACTTTAAAATACAATTCACTACTGCTGAGGATATATGGTGTTGCTTTTCTTTATATAAAATCTCAGATACCAAAGTATAAAACTTCAGGATGTCCAGGATACATATACAAATTTTGGCTAATATTGAACAAACACGGACGTCTGGAAATCTAGAGGTGGGATCAGGTGCCATGGAGGAGTAAGCATACCCTGTTGATCGGTCACACCCTCCGTGAGTCAACAGAAAAAATCAAATGAAATAAGTGAGGAACAAAATAATCCTCGTCACAAATGGTATAGACGATTTAATATGTCAAACGCTGCAGTATTAAACCCACGCCTTACCTTTTGTTATTTTGAGTTTTACATTTTATGTTTTCTTTGTGCTCAAATGGTACTTCCGAATCAAGTTTAAATTGGAGACAATATGTCATTTTTAGCTCACCTGACCCGAAGGTCCGTCGTCTGTCGTCCGTGGTCCGTCCGACGCAAATTTAAAAAAAAAATCTTCTCCTCTGAAACCACCAGGCCATATGAAACCAATCTTGGCCATACACATCCTTGGGGTGTTTAAATACAAAATTGAATCCGGTATGCTTGTCGACCATCCAACATGGCCGCCATAGCTATAAATAGAACATAGGGGTAAAACTGCAGTTTTAGGCAAATACCTCAAAAACGAAACAAAACGAATAAGTCAGAAATGACCAGCTGGACAAGATCTAATAACCCTGAAAATTTCATGAGTCTGGTGACCTGATTTTGAGTTATTGCCCCTGGAATGTTGATTTTTAATGATTTTTGAATTTGTTCGTTTTTTTCTCGAATGATACGAAATGCGTCATAACTAGCTAGCCAAAAATGATCAGCGGGACAATATCTACTTACGTTGAAAATTTAGTAAGAGTATGCTATACTGATTTTTAGTTATGTCCCCTGAAATGTCGGATTTTTAGCGATTTTCATAGTCTTTGGCTATTATTTCCAAACCTATAATAAACTAAACGTATAATTGCAAATATGAAGAGTAAAACCAATCTTTACAGGAATGATGTATGGAAGGTCCTTTACTAAGATTGCCCCAATTTTCCCGTTCCGCCAATAAACACAGTAACCAGCGCAGGGAATAGTTTAGCATAGGACCCTATGGGAAAAACTTACTTTGATATTGCCTCTGAAACTACTGGAGCAAATTGAACCAACTGCCAGTTCAACATTGGACCCTTTGGGGGAAACGTTTTGATCATCTCTAAACCTACTGAACCAAGTTGAACGAAACTTTACAGGAATAATGAATTGAAGATTCTTTAGTAAGACTGCTAAAAAATAAAATATGGCCACCAGCGCAAAACATGGTTTAACATTTAACCCAATTGTGAAACACATTAAAAGATCTTTTCGACCTGTGAAACCACCAGGCCAGTTTGAACCAAACTTATTCACAAAAGTTTTTTGGTTGCTCCCCTGTACAAATTGTGTTCAGCAGGTCCACATCTCATCCAAGAAGGCTTCCAACGGATAACGAAGTTTAACATTGAATCCTATGGGAAACATATCTGAAACTGCTTTGCAAATTTGAAACTAAAGTTGGTCAGTATAGTACAGGTGAGCTATACAGGTTCCTGGGAGCCTCTAGTACCTTCTATTGACCATATTTTGTGTATTATACAAAATCTCATAAACAATCGAAACTATTAAAATACCGCCATAACACACGTTTTTCAATTTTCAACTCCTGGTTAAAAATGACACAGTTGTGAAATTAGATCACACCTAGGCCAGGGGTTTGTAGATAGGCTGGGGACGAATAAGGATGACTGTATAGTAGGTTTACTTACATTTTAAATAGGGGCTTGTGGATAGGCTGGGTATACGTGAGGAGGAAAACATACTAAGTTTACTACCAACTGGGCCAGGGGTTTGTAGATAGGCTGGGTATACGCGAGGAGGACGATATTGTAAGTTTACTTACGCCTGGGTCAGCGATTTGTGGATAGGCTGGGTATACGCGAAGAGGACGATATTGTAGGTTTACTTATTCCTGGGTCAGCGATTTTTAGCTAGGCTGGGTAAACGTAAGGGGGACAATATTTCAAGTTTACCTACGTCTGAGTCAGCGATTTGTAGATAGGCTGGGTATACGTGAGAAGGACAATATTGTAAGTTTACTTACACCTAGGTAATCGATTTGTAGATTGGCGGGGAAAAATGAGCAGGACGATATAATGTATAGCTGGAAATTTTCGCTGTCTTATAATTTTCGCCATTTTTTTCCTTAGTTAAGAAGACGAATTTTAAATAACAGCGAAAATTTCGTGTGTAATGGTCGAAGGCGGACATACGTGCTAGCTATGGAATTAAGATGATTTATTAAGATTGGATGAACATGTTTCTGTCGTAAAAGGGTGGAAATGACCTGAGATGAAAATCTGCAGGTATACAGTAGTAAGTTTACTTACACCTGGGCCAGGGAATGTAGATATGTTGAGTATTGTAAGGCCAACGATATTGTAAGTTTACTTACACCTGGGCTAGGTGATGTAGGTGTGCTGGGTATGTGTAAGGCCACGATATAGTAAGTTTACTTGCACCTAGGGATGTTGGTATGCTGGGTATGTGTAAGGGCAACGGTGTAGTAAGTTTACTTATACCAGGGTCAGCGGATGTAGATATGCTGGGTATATGTAAGGCGAACGAGTAAGTTTACTACACTTTGTATTTGGATTTATAAATAATTCAAGGAGGTACGTGATAGATAAAATCCTTTTTTTAACATCTTGTTACCCTTTTCCAGAACCTAAATTCATATTACATTCACTGATACATCTGTCGTGATAACATTCTCTCTTTTCTATGTTTTTTAGGGCGAATCCATCCTTCTGTTGAATTAAGTGTAATTAACATTCGTAGCTTACATTATTTAAATGTTACATTTCTTATCTATATTTGTAGATGAGATTTTTAAACTGTACCCGTGGTTTCAAAGAACCATCCAAGTCCATTCTAGATGTTGGGGTCAAGGAGGCTTTAAAGTTTAGTGGATTTGATGAAAACATGTTTTACAAAAGAGGAGGCAAATACACGTGGAGTAAGGATGACATGAAGCTTGAATGGTAACATTAAGCTATTATAAAAGTCTAAAAGAGAGAATGGACTGGAGATCTCGAAAAACGAAGAAAAATATGATCGACGCAATCACAGTGTACAACAGTGAAGAAGTGATGACATTATTTTTTTATTTCCATAGTTGCGCATTGATCATGATGTAATATGTTATTTCTAGTAGAATAGTTTTGTTTAAAAAAATGCTCATTATCATCATCACCATCATCATCATCATCATCATAATAATCATCATCATCATCACCATCATCATCATTATCATCATCATCATCATCATCGTTTTGTCATTTTGATGAGGTAAGAGTTATGGGTTTTATTAACTTTTAAAATAATGTTAGTATCGATTTGAATAAAATTTTATATATATATATATATATATATATATATATATATATATATATATATATATATATATATATATATATATATATATATATATATATATATATATATAAGCATGAAGTGTTTAATATGAAGGTGCGATCGCGCCACTGCTTTAAAATTATTACCCATGCCCAGAACGAGATGTACTACAATGAGCGGATGCCACCAAAGACAATATTTCATTATAGTTAGCAAAATTTTATTAAGAGTACTATCGCTTGAAATTTACAGAAGAAATTCAAACACGAAAGATATAGGTTGATCATATTTCACTGTGAAATGAAACATCAATATCTATGGTATCTTGGATAAAGTAACACCTACCTTAAAAAGATATTGTGTATTTTATCATTATTTCACTCATAGTAACTTAAAGGGGACTGAGTTAAATGGCTTAAAGAATTATTTTTATAATGCATAGTAAAGGTCTCTTGAAGTAAAACCAGTCAGAAAAAGAAGTGATGCTAATTTATCTCTATAGTGTATATGATTTGATTAAAATGCTACTGATACAAGAGAAGATAGCTTTATTATAATTTTATCAATAATTAAAGAAATTAACGTTTGTAATCATCTACTTGTTTTATTACAGATTTTACGTTTATTTAAATGACTAGTCATAGATAATTAAGATAATTGATTAGTCATCGGTCTGCTTAGATAATTGAATAGCCATCGGTCTGTGTAGATAATTATTTAGTTATCGATCTGTTTAGATAATTGACTAGTTTTTGGTCTGTTAAGATAATTAACAAGACATCGGTCTGTTAAGAAAATTGACTAATTATCAGTCTGTTTAAATACTTCATATTTAAATAATCGACTAGTAATCGGTCTGTTTAGATAATTGACTAGTCTTTGGTTTGTTAAACTAATTGACTAGTCATCGGTCATATTTAGATAATCGACTAGTAATCGGTCTGTTTAGATTATTGACTAGTCATTGGTTTGTTAAGATAATTGACTAGTCATCGGTCTGTCAGATAATTGACTAGACATCGGTCTGTTTAGATAATCGACGGGTTTGTTAAGATAATTAACTAGTAATCGGTCTGTTTAGAGTATTGACTAATCATCGGTCTGTTTACATTATTGACTAATCAGCGGTCTGTTTAGATAATTGACTAATCATTAGTTTGTTAAGATAATTGACTAATCATCGGTCTGTTTAGATCATTGACTAATCATCGGTCTGTTTAGATCATTGACTAGTCATCTGTTTGTTTAGATAATTGACTAGACATTGATCTGTTTAGATAATTACTTAATCATCGGTCTGAAAATGTATCTTGATTTTATTACGAAATGTACTGGAGACATAATAAAAATATTTTTTTGTATAGTGATTAAACAGGCTTTAGATGTGCTTTTAAGAATAATTTCCCTTTTTACTACTTAGATTGATTTATAAAAACAAAAATTAGATATACACAGGCATAAAGATATTTGATCAAAATTGCTTGAGAAACAGAGTTGGGTTGTAGTTGATTAATTCAACCTTTCTGCTTGTATATGCACACACACTTGACCTGACCTTATTTTCACAAAATACATGTATATAGATATACATGTATATATTAAGATTTTTTGCCTGTGTATAGCTCTTATTGGTTACTGTAGATCAAATAAAAGTAGAAAAAGTAGAAAAAAATGAATTAATATTTTTTGGTAAACACGGCTAATGCTCCTTTAAGACTCTTTATGTATATGCACATGTATAATACTTAGCAAACGTTAGATACAAAATCCACCGATCTTAACAGGTCAGTCTGCTTAGCTAATGACAATTATCTATCTTTATCTATTTTTTCATGTAAACAAAGGAAGGTGTTATAACACATTGATGTATATATGAAATGGTATTGATGACTAATATTGCTTTTTTTGATAAGATGGACACAAGTCAGTCCATATACAGGGAATGGTTAAAAGCGTTCGATTTCTGATATCTGAAATCATCATCATCATCATCGGAACAGTGATGTATGTATATATATATATAAATTAATGTTTAAATGAAGGAAGGAAACAAGTTACTTTAGTAATTAAGTTGTGATTTACGTTGCATACGTAAATGTAATAGAGCTTTGGGTTCATCCCCCAAACGCAGGTTAGATACGCAATAAAATAAATCGACATGTTAATATGTGGTTTATATTTAATCAAGTGTAAATCTAATTTTTAAGACCACACATTAAATCTTTATGATATATCTTCCGATAAATATGTCTTAGAATACACGCTGTAGAATAGAGCTACTTTATCCCTCAATTGGTGTCTGAAGACAGTTTGGATCCATCTTGAGCATTTTTGATATCTGGTTGAGCAATGATCTATTCTACGTACGCATAATTTATATATGACACGTTGATGATTTAAGTTATCAAGCAAAACGATCAAATGTGATCTCAATCGCAGTACACCTGTCTAAGATTTTTCTTTTATGTAATACTTGGTATTTTTTGTATTAAATTGATTTCAATGTACATGTTAATACATATATGACACTAATCTCAATTACATTATGATGTGTTTCCTTGTGCGTCGTGGAACATTTTATTGTACAAAGTAAGGTCTACATACTTTCATAATTGAGTTGTTTAATGCACATAGCATAAAAATTCAATATTAGTTTAGTTGAATGAGCGCATAAGGATTTGATATATGTACATTTCTCTCACCTGCATAATATATTTAATCTTTTAACTGAGACAGCAATTACCACACCCTTTTTAAAAGAAAAAAAAGAAAACAGAAAGATTAAAATAAAATAAAATTATTTCCATATTTCTTGCCCTAAAATTTGACAACCCGCATTTAAAATTGTGATAATGTCATTTACCGATGATTTTTAAATACACAAGTACTTGGTTAATATAACAAATGTGTTTCTCGTCAATACAGTTTACAGTTGCCAGTTTTTGGTGTTTTTTCTTTCATAACTAGAATGTGTTTGGACTAATGTGTCGACAAAAAAGACATCGGAATTGTTGCACAATTCAAATAATCATTGATGATTAATGTACATGTATAAACCAAACCTGCGTCGAAATTATTTTTGAAAAACCAACGTTTATAATTGCAAAAATTCTCACCTTTAAAGAAAACTGTGTAACCCCACACACAATTAAATTCTTTCGTATTTCCCGTACAATTACTTTATTTTTTTAAAAAAGTTAATATAAACAATGTTTTATTTCTAGCATTTTAACGCCATAAGCATGATATATTTGGAATATTTTTTCTTCATTGTACGACACACTCAGCAATATGTATGTTATGCAGTGGCTGTAAACTTTAAATACATGAGGAGAAATCTCAATTACAATGTCATTAATTATGCGTTTCCCAGAAAAACCGGCACTCAACAAACCAACTTCCCCCGATAATGGGCGTAGAATTCGAATTGATAAGACGCCGTAAATTAAAACGCGATGCGCTATTCACTCGATTACAGAGGGGCAACCAAGAACAAGTCAGCTTATTTACATTGCAATGCTGTAAATAGTAATACTCCTAGAAGGAATACAATTATTATGAAATAAGCCTTATCATTTTCTCCTAAAATATTACAATAATTGAACACATTTTCACAACATTTCTTGCTGTACCTTATAAAAAGATTCGAAAACCATCAGTAACTTTCAGATCCACAATTTGCCGACCAAACGGAAATTCCAAGGTTCCATTGTTGGTAAAGGGTCAGACCTTAGTATTTGAAAAAGGGAGTGACAGTTTCATTGTCATGCCCTAGGCATAAGATGTGAAAGACACCGGTCCAATATCACGACTGGCTTAACAAGGTATAACAGTGTGCCATCTTTGTATTTACGTACACGAACAATATAATGTCATATCACTACATGTTACTTGTAATATTTCATAAAGTGGACATTATCGACAGCTTAAGTATTTTGGCATTATGTTGATTCTATTACAACCACTGGGTCGTTGCCACTGCTGGTGGACAGTTTGAGTCTCCGAGGGTATACTTAAACCCAGTACCTAGTGTTTCGGTACCAGCTTATACTTAAGTAATATTTTGAACTGATAACGCCGTTTAAATTCTGAACTCCCCAAAAGCTATAAAGATAGTCATCTTTTTACAGTGGTTACTCTTAGACGGATTTCGGGAAACATTTAGGCTTGATACAACTTTTTTTTTCTTCGAATCTTTACATCTATATCAAATTCGAGTTCAACTGATGAAGTCTATTAGAGCATTTGTTTTGGTTTAATTTTGCAAAACAATAATTTTGCCATTATGTTGATCATATTAGTAATCAGTTTCCTATTGTGTTGTGTTTGATCATACAAAACTGTGTAATGTATACATATGAACCCCACAATATTTCAAAAACTGATCTACGAAAAGAGAAATAAGACAATATGATATAATGGTAACTATGTCACAAAATAAAAAGGAAATGCTACTAGGAAAAATATCAGATGTGGTGGAATTCTTCATTTCAAAAAGAATTTCTTGCTATTTCGTTTTACATTCGACTGCGTTTATTATTCATCACCTTTTAACTCTATTAAATAAATATATTAAGATATAGAAACGCCTCTAATGAAATTATTGCGATAAAAGGCCAGACACAAAATAAAAGGGATGAATACGAGAAAGTGAAACATTTCAAGTTAGAGAAAAAGCTCAGATCAGACACTTGCGATAATTATTGCGTATAATTGTTTTTAAAAATTAAGTAAACGTTTCAGATGTATAAATGGTTGAGGTATGATATAATTATATCTATCTTTTAGCCGTAATTTGACACAGGAATCTATGTAGTTCGTCACATTACTGATATGTTATGAATTTATACTAATTAGGTCTTGGTCAATTAAACTTACTTCTAATAACATTTCTTGGATAGAAAGTATTTAAGTTATTTCATGTCAGAAAATGTAATATTAGCGATATATAAAGACATTTTAACCATGTAGAGATTTGCTATTATGTAGATGAAATATTTGCCATAAGACATACACGTATACACATACACGTGTACAGACACAGACACACACGCAGACACATGCTTACATGCACAAACAGACAGGCACACACAGACACAGACACACACAGACATATGCATACACAGAGAGACAGTCACACAGACAGACACACATGTACACGCACACAGACACATGCACAGACTAATCCAGATACATACACACAGACACAAACACGCATGTACACAGAGGCACATACACACATATAAACACAGACACACAAACACATACACACAAACACATTCACGCACAAAGAGATACACGCACATACACACAGAAACACATGTTGGTTTTCTTGGTGCAGAGATAAATATGTTAAGAAAATTATAGAACATCACATTTATCTATAACAGAAAATAATCGTTTTATAAATATAGTTCTGTAAATAATAAATGCTACCGTCCGACATCATCATGACGTTATCGAACAATGAACAATAACAGTTTCCGTCCGAAGAACCACGATAATAATAATAATAATAATAATGATAATAATAATAATGTTTTGGAAAGATGTTTTTAAAGTTTCGGGAAAAGTTGTACATCAGCACGATGATTATGTTAGTTCAATTACAGAAATACCTTTTTGGTATGATACACATTTCACTATTATAAAGAAAAAAAAATTTTAAGACACATTTCTCACATTATTACGGTATTATTTTTATTTTTCAGAAATATATTTCACAGCAAGGAAATCCAATTCCATTTCAAGTTACAGATAGAGTTTACAGTGTTTTCAATATAGAATTATTCAGCACATTCTAACAGTAAATTCTTAAATGTATCGAGGAAGTTAGTAAATAGTCCATATTGTAAAAGGTGCGAAGCCGAAATGACCTCTGGGAATATGATTTTTTTGAATGACTTCTCTGAATTATTCGACAATCTTCATATTCTTTTTAATAAAACCATGTAGTTTCCCTTTAAATAAGGAAATTGTTATTTTTGGTTTGTATAGTAATCCAAATGAAATACATTTATCTGTTTTTAACTTAATAACTCTGTTAAACACTTTATCTATAAAACAAGATGTTTTCAGCAAACACTATCAATCAGATGTCATAGAATCTTAATTAACCATCATTACAATGTCCTAAAATACATGTATAATGCAAAACAGAATTGTTGAAGTAATTTGGGAAAATGGAAGATGCTACTTGATACAGTGTGACCATGTATACTCTTTGCGGAAAATGAAATCGTGTGTGTGTGTGTGTGTGTGTGTAAAAAAGACTGTAGATTTTTAAAAAGTGTTTCTTACCACACTTGTCAGCACTGTATTTGAAAATTTTCCTAAAGCTTACTGTTTGATATGATTCTTTGTTGAGAAAAAAAATGCAGATTTTCATTTTTCATATTCAAACGAGAGTAAATGAAAATAAAATATACTGTACATGTACTTATTTTAGCGGTATTCTAATATTAGCGCCTTCTGTACCCAGGTTATTGCGCTAATGCAAGGGCAGCGCTAAAATTCCCAATCTTGTCATTCTGTATACAAGACAAAACTAATGAAATTACCTGCGCGAATTCAAGATTGCGCTAATAAGTCTATACCCCCTTAGAGTGCTAAAATATGAGTGCGCTAATTTAGATATACGTACAGTATCTGATTATTATAATGACAGAATATACAGAGGTTGTTTGTTTCTCACTTGTAAACGAAAATATTTAAATGAAACCAGCTAAAGTTCAACAGATTTAGACCTATGTCTTGGACTCTCTTCGACGCATCCACTTTCTACCCTATAATTCTGGAATTAAGTTCAGTTTTAATTAGACCAAGTTTCATCCTTGGTCTGACCAAATGTAGGCGTTTTTCCTCTCCATTACATTACCATCGTGACATGTTCCTGTACATTTTTAACAAGGCAGCAATTTCCCAAAATTTAGCGGAACAAAATCATTGTGGTCATTGGTGAAATGTTTATGCTTTTCTGAAAACCTTTGACAAAAATTTGTTACAGAGATTATTATTATCAACATCTTCAATAATTTCAAAAAGATAATCTCATCAAGGATCTATGTATTTTCAAGAGAGATTCAATATTAATATCAGAAAACATTTCAGTTTATCTGACTCACAATATTAAGACAGTGTTCATTTTTTGTTCTGTGGTTGTGCATGTCCCATGTATTTAATAAGTTTTTAAATTCAAAATTATGTCTTTGCGTATTTACATGCATGTTTGCATGCGTGCCTTTATGTTTGTTTTAATCGTTGGGCTCGGTTATATATCTTGCTTAATATATACATTTTTTATTTCCATGACATTTTACACTGACATATTTTTAGATAGAAATATCTAAACATACGCACCAATTTACTTATGATGCATGTATCATATGGAACGAATGTATTTGTGCGAGCGACTATAATCTATACTAAGATATACGTCTTGGTATGTGACAGCGTCCACTAAAGAAATAAAAATAACGAAACCAGAAGACGTAAATATGCACACGCGTCATTTTCATATGCTTAAGTCGCTTACATCAATTCTATTAAAACATTTGTCACATTTAAGTATCAGTACATTAATCTGAAATATGTTGCCCGTATTTCGTAAATCAAAACAAGGTGTAAGTAAAGCAGGATAGCTTATTTATCTTCTTTTAAATAATATTCATTAATAAAGAATATTTATACAAACCAATGAAAATTCTAATGATCAAAATCAATAAAAGGCAAAATGTGTTAAAGTATTGTACACAAAATTGTTTTTTCTCGAGGATATTAATGATCCACAGTGCCACGGTATTGAATATAAAAATAATCAAGAGAGCAACACGAAAGTTTACAAAAACGCTTTTTGTAAACCTGCTTACTTGTTACTTTCTTTTAAATAACTGTATAATTTTAGCTGCTGTTTAAGTTTCGTAATTTCCCCCTCAGATATCAGATAAGGAGGCTAATTGAAAATGAAAGCGAAATTTTCAAGACGTACATGCCATCTTTTGACTATATATATATATATATATATATATATATATATATATATATATATATATATATATATATATATATATATATTACACTCTTTTTACTATAATATTTAAAATTAAATTAAAGTGTTAAGTGACAAATGCCTTCTCAAAATGTGTAGTATTGAAGTTCATTTTGAATATTTGGTTTGTAGACATTTCTGTAAATATGATGACAATGTATGTGAAGGTAAAATACAATCTGTGTTTATTTAGATCAACATAACCCCTTGTATTGGGATACAACAAATTATTTGAGTAATCGGATTATTTTGATGATTGTCATTTTCATTATCTTATGTATCAAAAATCCATTAAACAGCGTTATTTCCTCTACTGTTTGTTCCGTGACAACTATAAATGATAATCTATCAATAATATTTGTGAATGAAACGACCAGGTTATGCAAAATATTGACCTTCTAGATGTAGTACCAGATGGACTCTCAAATACAAGATTTTATGAATGCTATTAGAATGACCTTTGACATATGTAAATGAGTTGTTGACATAGAGGTCATGAAATGAGGATTATATGATCAATTGCAGATGTAACAAATTTTAATATCCAGATGCCAGCGTATAACAACAAAAACACTGTCATTTGTATTGCTGCGTATATTCTAACAAATACTAAAATTGGACAAATTTGTATTATGTTCATATGAATGGTAAGAGATACACAAATGACTAAAATTTTAATTGATCATCATTTAAATCAATACACGAACAGAAACCGTTTATCTGCAGATGTTCGTGTGAACATGTCGATTTCTACAACCTAATTTGCATACTTCAATGATAAGATGAGTTTCTGTGCTTTCCAAATTAAATATAAAACATGAAATATTTGTAAATACATCTTGTAGGTACTGACAATTATACGAAAAATGCATTTTAGAGGTGTAACATTGACAACTAAATTCATCAACTTTACAAACACCAGTCAGAAAAAAAGTCTTTAGGGAAACATTTAAGCACTCCCTGGGGGTTTACTGCGGTCGTGTATTATATAAATGAACTACACGTGTATATTTCATAAAGTCATATCGAATTGAAGAAAAGAATGAGAAAGAAATGTCGGAAAAAGATTAAGAAATGAAAGATTTTCCAGATAGAAAATGGAAGTTTTAATTAAAATCATATAGAGGAAGAGCGAAAGAGAATTAAGAGGGGAAGTAGATTTAAATCGAAGACTCATGATAATTTTTAAAATATAAAACATCCTATTAAATTGAGAGTATCTCCATACATAAGATCTACACGGATCATGTTCTTATATGTTGTAATTCACCTACAGAGGTAGAAATGAGAA